>JAUPFT010000023.1:25228342-25828342 GCA_036936625.1 Parnassius smintheus behrii | reverse complement strand
TTAGTGTTAAGTCGATAGATTAAGGCGAGGTAAACGTGCTTTTTTGTATGAGCTTAAACTTGTGACACTATAAAATGTTTTTAGTAGTAATTTTACACGTCTTTGAGAAATATTTAAAGCAGTAAAACTCTTTCTTTTAAGCAAAGAAATCACACATCAACTTCCCGTTATAAAATGCCCCAAGAGAACCAGCTGAGAATAGAATACTTGAAATCTAAAACTCTAGAAAATAGCATTAACTAACTTTGAGAAATGTTTGTGTAGTTTCGTCTTGATTTTACACCATTTGTAGTACATAAATTAATAAAAAGAACGTCCTTTTTGAACAGCCACCAGAATTGTCACCAGAAGAACAACAAAAGCGACAGGAAAAAGTAGAGTCTATAAAGAAAATGCTAACCGATTCCACTGCAGACTCCAGCAAGGTTAGTATCAAATATTTGTCTTCAATTATTTGATGAAGATGTCTCTATTTTTAAAGTTGTACATTAAATCAAATAAAACTGTATACTATTATATCTTCTTAATAAAGACAGTTTACTAACAATATTTCTGTTTTATCGATCTTCTTTATTTTACACATTTAATATTAAAAGCATTAAACATCGAAAGTCATTAGATCATCATTAACGTCTTTTTCTCTTTTAAATTTAAGTTAAAATCTTTTCCAACTTTGATGTCATTAAAATATAAAAATTTATCTATTTAAATACTATAAAAACCAAAACAAAAGACATTTTTGCAACAATGTCTTTATCAATTTACTTGTCCGAAATTCTTGTAGTTTCATTATTCCTTCATTGCATCTTGTATTAGTTAGTTTTAGCTTTTACTGTCGTTCTACGAATGCATGTCTCTCAGTTTTAAATCTTCTCGTTTTAGAATTAAAAAAATACCTAGAGCATTAATGTTTGTAGATGCAATTATATTGCCTTAAGAACCTGTAAGTTGTTGCATAATATTCTGATAAAATGAATTAAATTAGGAATTTTAGCCCTATTTTTTAAATTTCACGTACCTACATTAATGTAGATCAAATTTAAAGGCAATAAATAATCATAAATATGTAAGATTTTTTTTGATAATATTTTAAAATTAAAACAGCGTAGTTAACAATGGGCTTAGAACCAATTATAAATTTTCATTATTAATATTTACATTGATAAATGTTATAAAACAATGTTATATATGTTTATAATATTGTATCTACAAACACCAGCAAGCTTGGAAATAGCAGCTTCGAATGTTGGCTGTAAATACATTACTGGCACAGTCATACATGTGTGTGCTTTATTGTGACGATCGTTAGAGCCCGGACGGCGAAGAGAAGAGGCAACGCAAACATTTGCTCCAGATGAACCAGATACTAGCCAAGCAGGTCACCGAGATGAGCAAAATTATCGCTGGTGAGATCACCTACATATTAGTTATGCTAAAGTATTTATTCCGTGTGATTTGTTGTAGATTTGTATTTACCTGATGTATTAAAAGCTTCTAGTGCATATATTAGGTGCGTTTAGCAGAAAAAAGCGCTAGCAAGCGCTTGTAAGCAAAATGGCCATCGTAAGCGGTAAGCGCTGTCAAATCGTAAGTAGCTATTTTCCTCTAGGACACGAAGTTAGTTTTAATCGGGGAACATAACCTAATTTAAATATATGTTTGTAAAGTATTCATATTAAAAACCTACCAATCATGAATTTTTAATAACATGTATATGTCTATTCATGTCATTATATTACTTAAAACTAATATTGCACAAAACTTAAACTTATTATTATTACTACTATTTACTAACTAACTATATTAACTATATTACTTTAAATATTGTTATTATTATTATTATTATTATAACTTATAAACACTACTTCAAAACAAACAAATTAAAAAAGCAAAATGGCGGATTGTGCCAGCGCTACTGAAGTTAGCAAACGTGTCCTGGCTGAAAACTGTTTAGTTTCGCCATTTTGCTTACAAGCGCTTACTAGCGCTTTTTTCTGCCAAACGCACCCATGATTGATGTATTTTGTTTACAACTTTAAAACACGTTTGCCAAACATAAATGACAAGTCTGAATATATAATGTAGAAATCATTCATCACATATATATTCTACGCACACAAAAATCTAGGCACCTTTAAAGTCCAACTGATAAAATCTTATTACTTTCCATGTAAATTATACACGATATCATATGTTATGAAATTTGTCACTGACGCAAGAAAGGAAGGTAACCAGCGTGATCGTTCAAATAGAATGGTAAATGTGTCTAAACAGAATATAATTTTCAACCTCGGTCCTCATGCTGATGCTCGATGTTATTTTGAATATTATTTATTAGGTAATATCGTTTACAGCCAAGTTACTATCAATGCATGTTACTACGTTTAGTATAAAGTTACACTTTTTTCAACTCTATTTGATGTTCGATTTCTTTGCCTGAATTGTTATTGTTATTTCAAAAATAACAATACACGTTTGTATTGTTATTTTAAGCATAGTTCTTACAATTTGTGAAAATTTTAATATGTGAAGAAAAATCAAGTTTTTATAAAGCATTTTATTTTATTCATTTCCATTATCAAATAAGTAACTTTTGAATTGTACACATAGCAGATTCTTGCATGTCTTTCTCCTTAAATCCACTTATATCAGTTTTTCTTGCGAAGAGATTTGATTATACTTAGATTTGCATGTTACGGATGTTTAAGTAAATATTATATGTTTGTATATGTGTGTGTGAGTGCTTTTTTACTTTTAAATTCATTTAAAATTAATATAATTTATACACTCAAATATCAGTTAATTTAACTGTTTTTTTAAAATTTAATTGAAAGGGTTTGGCACGAAGTTGTTTATTTTTAATTTTATTATTTGAATACTTGTTGTAAGAAAGATATCAGTCGTTTTGTTAATGACATGAATAAGTTGCAGTGCTTTTGATCAAAATTCATAATTTCTGGCAACAAGAGCATGTGACTAACAATCACGTGTGTGCACGCATGTAACGTTAATTTGCTTTATGTCGTTTGTCACGTTTTTCTGCAGGAAACAACACTGAGCAAGGACCGCCCAACGCACATAACTGATTGGCCATTCACCCATAAATTACACCATCAGCAGCTTCATTTAATATTAAAGAAAAAGCTAATTCACCAAATATAATACCTTTAATTTTAATTGTTTGGTGTATGCTAGATCCATATATTTATAAGCAAATTGGCCCTTACCTGGGTGGTCCTTTGAAGATGCCCTCGTACGTGTGTCGCAGCATGGTTTCTTTTTATTCATTTCATTGTGAGTAGTTTTTTGTTGTTGTTTTCATACATTTTATATTAAATTTAATTATTACACTGTCTAACCAAACATTTTTCATTATTAGTGAGAGCACTAGAAGAACTGCCACTTCAAGGCAATACAGAGGACCTGGACGATCGCTCTCCTGATGTAGAGTTGCCAATTTATCAACAAAGAGACAATTTCTTCACTTGAATTTGGATGCCTCCTTTAGGAATTTACTTCACCTATTACCCCATGTAATCGTTGGACGCTTAGGGTCATGTTATACCGCGAGATTTATTACAAAATATACTTCACTATTATAATAGCGTATGTAAATTTTCATTTAAAGTACTTTATAAATATTGTGAATGTGAACTGGTGATTTTCATCAAAATTTGCATATCTTAAATGTTCCAAAGTATTTTGTGCTGTGGTTGTCATTAAAGCGGTAAAAAAATAATATCATACAGTTATTAACGTTCTATCCCTGTTATTTTGTCAAGATAAAAAGCTCTTCGAGATAATGTTTGTCGATGTTTATATAGTATTAAATGCAAAGATTTAAATAGTTAGATGTGCCCTTACCATAGTATGACCGCTCCGAAGTGTGTCCATACTCAAATGAGTGAGCTCACTCATTCGCAATCAGTGCTCATTTGTGCGACAAAGAAAGAAATATAAACAATTTCTGTAAGATAATAAGAGATGACACTATTGCATTAGTGTGCGCGCGTTAGCGTCTTGCAAACGAACACATCCAAAAATAAAGCCACAGTTTTCGAGGTGAAGGCGCATCTAACTATTTAAATCGTTGATTAAATGTGTCATATTACATATTGTGTAATATTACTGTTTTCGATTTATAAAGTACTTATGTAGTAAAATATGTGTATACTTAACTGATAAAATAATCACAAAGATTGTATTATGATTTTTTTTTGACAGGTTTTAGTATACGTTTTGCAATAAGGTGTGAAAATTAATGTCACGTTCACTAACAGAACGTAACAGTGAAATATTTTTAAGTTTTAAAAATGTCACTGTTATTTGGATATTTTTGTTGTACGATAGAACACAATGCGTGATGCGAAAATGAAAAGTATGACTACCAGCAAGGATAAGTCAAATTAAATTTTATTTTAGACTGTTGTCTAATGAAATTAGCAAGGCGAAGTGTTGCCGTTGGTATTAACTCTCGTGTTAATGTTGCTTCTTTGTAACATATCAATGTTATATAATCCTATATTTATAAATAAAATCTATCTATTAAAGTGTCTTTTTAATAACTGCTTTTTCCAGTGCTTGTTCACTGGCCAGTCAAAGAACATTCCCACACCAGTCACTTCGTTTAATGTTACTTTATGGAAAAGTATTTATTTGACTTATTTGTAATTTTGATACGAGATAATTGAATATCTGATTCTTAGGCCAGTTTGTATTTATAGTAGGTATTTATATAATATTTTCTATGTAAAGGGCCTTCATTTGTTATTAGATATAAATAAAATAGGATACTAAGTTTTGACGATGCCATGTTATTAAATATTGAATAAGTATATTAACAATAGATTATTAAGTGTTTATTTGGAGCATTTATCATTTAAAGTTGAATAGATAATGCGTTCTAGTATTCGTTAAAGGTTTTTATATTTGATTGTAAAATAATTTCTATGATTTATGTAATGTGTACATTATATTAGAATTATTTAGTTTCTGTACAAATTCTCAGGTAAGGTTTATATAGATTGTCAATTGTAGGTACTTAACAAAATCTCTTATGAACTACATAGAAATATAAAATTAAAAATGTCATGACCGCTTCACGTATTCGGAGGAAGCACAGAAATGTTAACTTTTGTGATATATCTGCTCCTACATATATACACACAGATGCTAAATGGACTTGTATAATTAATTCACAAACAATGTTCCACACAATCGTTACACGTAGTAGTCTAGATGTTTATTATTATCAATGCCTATTAAAGCTTTAATATATTTTACATTTTGTAACTATGAATATTATATATACCTAGTAATAAATGAAATAAAAAATTGTAAAATACATCTGTCTCGCTTTTAGTAAATTGAATTATAAGTATAAGACAAACTGACTTGTCGATGAAATGCTTATGAAACATATTTTATTTACGAGTATAGCACACCTCGCAGAAATGGTAAGATATTTTATTAATCATAACTCAAATATAATTAATCAAAATAGTGATCCATTTGCGGTGTTATTTACCTTTTTAATTTTGATCTTACCACTTAAAAGAAATAAAACGCAAACGTATTGCACATAGCAAATTTAAGTATTTTATTTGTGCAGTTTACTCAGAAGTATTGCATCGATAAGAAAGGTGATTGCCCCTATACGATTAGAATAAATCTACTTAAATTTAAGTAACAGCCTAACTACATACAACTCGTAAATGGGCACAGACATTTTCCCATTACTGTGAGGGTTTTTAGGAAAGAAGAGTTCGCACGTCTGCCTAAATTAGTTTTGAAGTTATTTCGTATGCCCTCGAAATAATTCAGTTTTTTAGCGTGCAGATTTTCTGAACACGTTTTCCTTCACCGCCAAACAGGTAGTAAATTAACACTTAAAATTGCGATGCTTGTGTGCTATGAAGTTTAAGAAATTTATGGCGTGTGCCCAGCCTTTGGCTATTAAGGCCCTTTCTCTCCTTTATATACTAGATTTAAAAAAAATCTAAATCTCCTTTTCAAGATATCTATTGTATTAGAATCTATAGACTGAATTATTTTTGCCTTATACTACTCCCTAGCAGATTCCTTAATTGGTATCTAAATAGGTAGTCAATTATTTATCTATATTGTATCCTAAAAAATACATAGATACGATATATTCATTTGTTTATAATATTTTTAAATCTTCATGTCAAGTGAGATATTCATTTGTTTATAACATTGGGCAGTTTTTAGCTTCTGAGTTACGTAAACTAATTTGTATCAGGTTTTGACCTATAAAATTACATTTTAGTAACGTTTTATAATAAGAATGTATGTTTATTTTTCATAAAAATAAATTAAAAGTGATCATAGCTATGGAGATGCTCGGAGTTTCACTGCGTGATAAACTCAGAAATGAGGATATCCGCAGTAAAACCAGAGTGACCGACATAGCCCAGCGGATTAGTAAGCTGAAGTGGCAATGGGCCGGCCATATAGCTCGAAGAACCGATAACCGATGGGAAAGAAAGGTTCTCGAGTGGCAGCCTCGTACCGGTAGGCGTAGTGTAGGGCGACCCCCCACTAGATGGAGTGACGACATGATAAGACATGCAGGAAGTCGATGGATGCAGGTGGCTCAGGACCGTGCTTTGTAGCATTACTTGGGGGAGGCCTATGTTCACTAGTGGACTTGTGAAAGGCTGTAATGATGATGATGATGATGATTTTGATCACTGAGACAGCGATACATAGCTTTGGTATGATAGTTATTTGAAATTGGAATTCTTCGTCTTTATTTTTTTGTTGGTTTGCGGTAGAGCAACCTAATAAAAATATTTTTAATGTAATTAAAATTCATTTATAATTTTTCATTTCGTATACGTGGTAGAGCCGCGCTACAGCTATGTTATGGTTCGGCGCGATCGGGGAAAGACTACACTCTCACAGAATACCAGCGTAAAAAGCAGCTTAACGCTGCTGTGCTGCTTGTGTATGGTGAGTGTAGAGATCCGGAGACGTTTTACTACTGGAAACTAGGCATTCCGTCTTAGTCATCAGGGGAGACAACGCATCTGAGTTTTGATTCTTAATCGAGAATAAATGTAGATATCTATGGGCTACAGCATCCACTCACCATCAGGTGGACTGTGTGCTGGTTTGTCACCCCTATACTATATAAATATCTTTTTTAAATTATAAGTTACTGTTGAATATAACTATAGCTAAACACCAACTAACTAACTACACGGTAATAATAATATATCTACCTATATCTATATTTATTATATTCTAGTTCAAATTAATACTTCAATCTACAGACACAGAACTATAAATTCATCTAACACTATAATACATACAATAATAAATATCTGACTGAAGGCGCAGTCAATTCGTAATCAAAACTGGCCAAGTGCGTGTCGGGTCACGCATAATGTTGACGTAAGGTTCCGTAGTTGCCCGTCACAATACGTCCTGCTCCCTGCCTATCCCGCAAATGAAAAAGTAAAGCTATAATAGTAATGCATATAAGTCATTTACTTCATAAAATTTTTGTTTCTATAAAGTTTACAATAACATTACAAAGTTATAATGCAGCTAGTTTTAGGTAATTTTCTATGCAGTAGTAACGAAATTTTTACTAATCCAAGTGCATTTTGTAAGTTGGTCGACTATTTTTCGTTAACTTGATAATTCTACTTAGCAGTGATAGTTTTCCTTTAAACTTCATTATATGTATATACTACTATCGTGTATACTTTCACATTTCCAAAAATAGCGGCTAGTTGGTTGGTTAGTTGGTAGGGGGAGGAGGGGGGGGGGGCAATGACTAATAAAAAATACCACTTTAAAGCTAAATATTTCCTCCCAGTGTTTTTGAAAAACCTATCCAACAATATCCCACATGATAGAATAGGCGGGTAAAAAATCTTCCTCCATTTACTTTTATATCCATTTACATTTACTAGGAGGTACTCAAAATAAAAATGTTATTTAAGATTTGTACACAGTTTTGTAGGCGTGATTAATATCTATAACTATGCCAAATTATAGATATTAGATTTGTAGCACCTAGGGTCTCTGAGTAAAGTAAAATCGCGGACCGACGAACGGACGGACGGACCTTTTTGTTTAACTACGGAACCCTAAAAAGGGTTTTAGAAGAAGTTATTCTCTTTATTTATAATTCACTTCATATAGGTACTATAAAATTTTCATTTTCAAACAATTGTGTATACTGTATATGTTATTATACAATATTAGTGAAATCGCTTTAGAGGATATTAGTGACAAACACATGTACAGAAGAATTATACAGATTTTTTAGTGTAAACACCGTTATCCTTGAAACCGGTGGTTTGGTTTATTCAATGAAAAATAACAACATTTTTTTTTAGTAAAATCTCAATTTTTCCTTAATTCCTCAATTTTTGCCAGTCCTAAGTCAGAATGAAAGTATGAAGGAAAAGTTATATCACAGGTTATGTGTACCTATTGTGTTTTTATTGAAATGTTGTGTAGGTAGCTAGAGCGGGCTGTGATCTTTACAGTGATTACGTCACTCGGGCGCATAGGGTATCCATGAATTTACGGATGGTGTCGGACAGAAACTTTTTATATTTTATGAAAGAAAGAAGCGTTTTTTTTTTATAATTCGGATAAATATTTTTATATTAAAGCCAACTACCTACGGTTTTAGTGACAACGGTGTTTACACTTACACCTTGTATATGTAAAGATTAAAGTTATACTTATTATTCGCCAAATTTTTCTTAATTTTGCGAAATGATGGTGTCAATTTAAGATCTCGTATCTCATCATAATTTGTATTAAATCGAGTTTTTTATGAACTTATAACAATCATTTTTTTATCTGTTTATACGTTTATGATAGTTACATATTTATATTTAATACCTTAATGACTACTATAACTCTATATTGACTTATGCATTGAGTTGTTGTGTAATTACAGGGAATTGTGTATATTATTTAACCTCTAATACTATTCTATATACACTATACAAAACCACTTGGAGCGTGTACTATGTTGATAATGGCTGAATAAATAAACATGCTAAGTACTAAAGAATTGTCTTCCTTTGTTTCATATTTGTATTCCTTGCCTTTAATACCTTAAATGAGACACATTATTATTATTAGGTACATACTTCACGTTGGACATGGACTGACGCCTGATGTCCATAGTAACACCTATAAAAGTATGACTTCAAATAGATGTTGTGTTAAATTAAGTTTCTTTAATATAACGTTAGAGTGATAAAAGCGTTAAGAGTCTACCTGATGAAAAGATGTGAAAAAATAATTAGCTATTTACTTCAAAAGCACCTCATTCTCTTCTAATGCGTGTATCAAAAAAAAAACTACTAACGTTTTTTTCTATTAATTAGTCCATAGAAATTTATGAGGGATGAAATAACACCTCGCACGTTAAGCCGTCCCAACTATGTGGTCACCGAGGAACAACACTTCTGCGTGGTCTAGTCTAGTGTCACTGCCATTGCATAGTTAAGACGACACATCGAAAAAGTGGCTAGAGGCTATCGCCGTACTGATCCGAGTGAATGCATAATTTCTATAAAAACTTGAAAAA
The DNA here is from genome assembly GCA_036936625.1 of Parnassius smintheus behrii. Classification (NCBI taxonomy): domain Eukaryota; kingdom Metazoa; phylum Arthropoda; class Insecta; order Lepidoptera; family Papilionidae; genus Parnassius; species Parnassius smintheus. The sequence goes on along the minus strand of JAUPFT010000023.1, from coordinate 25,818,753 downwards.
ACGCCGTCATAAGGTCTAAAATTGCGTAGCGCCCGTGACGAATAAATCCGCTTAGAAATTGTCATAATCTTAAAATATTTTTTATAAATTATTGATTTGAGTAATCAAAATAATGACCAAGTGCATTATGAATATTGATTTTATGAACATATTTGAGTGATTCCCAATCATATAGATTAACTAATTTCGTTGTAATTTTAACTATAGTGATTTTTTAGAGGTGTTTTCGCAAATAATTATGATCGAGTCAAAATTATACAATCGTGTTTTTGAACAATCAAATTCAAGATAAAGACATGAATTTACCTATATCAAAATTCCACTTTCGTTAGTGGTGTCATAGTCCTATACTATTCGATGAAAGGAGGTGCGTTTTTTCACGGTGTCGCCTTAAGTGTCTGTCGATTGATTTATTAAAATAATCATCATCATGACATCATATGTCATGTAGTAATGTCGTGTGGTAGCTCAGTAAGAGCCGTGGTAGCTCAGTGGTTAACGCTCGCTGTATTTTACTATAAATGATTTTTTAGGTTTATACGAGTGTAGATTTGTTTGCAATTTGAAGGATTAACCTTAATTGCGTTGCCGGAAAGTTTGAATGGAATTCGGACCTCCAGATACTTTGCATCATAGAAGATCTGTCGAATAACGAATATTTTTTTTAGTCCAATATTTAAAAAAAATTCACATCGTGTTTATATGTGAAAAGAGAGCCGTGGTAGCTCAGATGGTTAGCGCTCGCTGTAAATATAACAGAACGCGAGTAACCCGGGTTCGATCCCCGCCGCCACCAATGAAATTGTTAATTGCAATTTTAAGTGCTGACTTACCACGTGCTCGGCGGTGAAGGAAAACATCGTGAGGAAACCTGCATGTCTGAGGAATAAGAAAAAAAATATTTCGAAGACATGTGAAGTTCGTAAACACGCATTTGGGCAGCGCGGCGGACACTTCCTTGCCTTAAACCCTCTCAGAAAGGCCTGAGCCCAGCAGTGGGACGTATATAGGCTGTAACTTTACTTTACTTTATGACATCATATCAAAAGTCCACTGCTGTACATATGAATCCCCTATAGAACGTCTTATATGAAGGATATTTGCCACAGTTACATTTGGCAGGTATTTAGTAACCGATAGTCTTTTTTTATTATTTTGAGTCATCAGAAAGATGCTACTGCCTATCTTTCGCTTAATTTACCTCTATCGTATCGTCTCATGCGACACCCACGGGTTGTTAATACACAGTTTTATTTCTACTTAAATTTATTGATTGATTAGCTAATACGTGTTAAAACCGCGAATTTGGATTTGTATTCCAGCCAAAACAAGATATGGTTTTTGAATCTGGATGCATATTGTGTAGTAAGTATGTGATTGCAAAAATAATTTTATTCGGTCATATTGCCTAAGCGCTTCTTCGGTTACTGCCACTCCAGGCTCTTTAAGGTAATCGAGAACGTGCTGCGTGCTTCTTTGAGCAAGAGTTCAAATCAATGACCTGCAACTAAATAGTTTGAACATTAATTCATCCGATCGTCACACACATTGAATGGTAATACGATGTCAGTACCATATGGTTTGAAAATTAAAAGTTATTAATCCACTTCCGCTGCTAAAAATAGAGGCAATGTTCGTTTCTTATTATTTACACGTCAGAATGTAAAAACTGCTGGTATGTACCTAGAAGGAATCCTAAACAAAAAAGGAGTCCAAGAGAAAATTTTTTGCACCACCATACCAGCAAGTCGGACAGCTCACTTCACTATCAGAATAAGCCCTACAACTTTTTTTAATAGGGGTACCTTGAAAAGCAGCATGCGGTTCATCTAATTGTAAGTGTCGTCCGTCGCCCACGAACAACGAACAATCGTTTCTTGAAGGTCCCTAAAGTGTATCGTTCCGGAAAAATCGCTGGCGGTAAACGATTCCACAAAGAAGTCGTGCGAGGAAGAAAACTTCTAGTAAATCGCACGGTAGTGAAGAAAATGTGGGTGGTGTTTGGTCGCGATGTGCGTTGGTGAAATTTGGCAGCTGGAATTAATCTGAACAATTTCTCAGAGCACTCCTCGTGGAAAACGCGATAGGAAATGCAAAGGGATGCAATATCTCTTCGCAGCGCCAGTGAATCGAGTCGATCAGAGAGAACTCTGTCGTCGACGATTCGAGCCATTCTGCGCTGGATGCGGTTAAGTGGAAGAAACTGGCAATGGGAAGCTCCGGATCAAAAATGAGATCAGTATTCCATGTGAGGCTGAAACTGCGCATTGTAAAGTTGCATGCGGTGTGCCGGCATGAAATACTGTCTCGCTTTTCTAAGCATGCCAAGGTTTTTAGACGCCAATATAGCTTTCTCATTCAAGTGACCACGAAACTGCACGTCACTCGATATGTCGACGCCGAGGATTCCGATATTGGCTGAGGCAACAAGGGGAGAGCGTTGAAATTGAGTAGATACGACAAAGTAGTTCTTTTTAGCGGTAAACGCAAAAATTTGTCTCATCTGAGGATTGAACTGGACTATATTTTGTCACCAGGTTTGTTCCGGTACTCGGCCACGTTCTCTCGAGAAATATTGGCGCGGCCGGTGGATAAACCCCTTTGTGTATACTCAAAGATAAACCCTCACCAGTCCTGTCATCCGCATAGCAATGTATGTTTTTAATTTGCAACATATCATTGATATTTGTGCCTTGTGAAACATCAGCATTAACAGGCTTGTAATCGGAGCATGTACCGCCTACTACGACCTTGATCCTCCGATCTGCAAGAAAACCGGCGATTCAATTGCACAATTTCTCGGGAAGCCCATAGGAAAGGAACTTCGAAAAAAGGTATACGTGATAGAGCCACGCTGCAGCTATATATTGGTAGCACGAATGTGTGAACCGGGGAAGGACCTCGCTCTCAAATAATACCAGCATAAAATAGCAGTTTAATGCTGCTGTGTTTCGTATGGTGAGTGTAGAGAACCATAGAGCCATTTTACGGGAGTCGAGGCATTTCATCTTAGTCCTCAGGGGTGATAACGCATCTGCATATTGATTCTTAATTCTAAAGTCAATGGGCCACAGTATTCACTTACCATCAGGTGGACTGTGTGCGCGTATGTCACCCTTATTCTAAAGAGAAAAGGACTTTGTACCAAACCCGAAGTAAGGCATTTGCAATGTCTAAACTAACGCTAGGGCTTCGCCCTTGGACTCTGTCGCCTTCGTATACAGTCAAGTAAGAGAAGATTTTTTCCCAGAAATTTACCAGCTGAGTGACTACGACGGAAACTTCACTGGCGGTCACTAATCAGCTGGTGATTTAACAATACTTCATTCTTTCAATAGTTTTAAAGGACCGATCAATCCCTTATATTGATTCGGTCTGCTCTACCTATATATATATATATATATATATATATATATATATATATATATATATATATACGGTTCTGAACACCTTTGCCATAGTTACCACGCTTGGCAAGCGAGTTGGCATCCGCAGTTTTTTATTTTTGGTCGTTATGAGGAAGACCCTGCTTTATTACCCTCTGTAACCTCTTACGATACTCACGAGACGATATGGGGTAGTGGATATTCTTACATCGCCACTATAGGTACTATATATATATATATATATATATATATATATATATATATATATATATATATATATATATATATATATATGTGTGTGTGTGTGTGTGTGTAAGATGAGTAGAACTACTCACTGTTATCTCCATAGCCTAGTGCTGCTGCTCATCTCCCGTTTCAGTTTCCTTCTCTCGCCTCTTACGATATCCACGGGATGTACAGGGAAGTGGATTCTCTCGTGACGCCGCTACACAGCTAATCTATTTCTCATGTTCATGAATGTACGAGTAGTTCTTCTCACGTTTTGGAAATAGACTTACGTTTATGAAATTTAGAAGTTTACTCAAACGTAAAAAAATATCAGTCAGTATATATTTTAGGGTGCTATTCAACATTCAGTGGGGCGAATGATATAGACATTACGCCGTAAATTAAAAGAAGACCGTGATATTCAACAGTATTGTATCAAAAATAAATTAATTTTCATTTTAAACAAATGTAAAGATTAAAAAGTAAATAATGAAATTCTGATTCTAAGACAATTTAATTTACCCTTCATAAGGATTCATCGGAGGACATGCCTGATATCCCTTAATCTCTTAAATCTCTTAAATTAATAATCTAATTTTCTTATTAAGTTAAATCTTGAATTTGCAAAGGTTTGAAAATAATTCATTACAACCTTTTAAAAACCTTTTAAAAGTCTACTGCTGAACGACGTCTATGTTCTTGTGTGTCTTAACCTCTAAAATTTATAATTAAAGTTACAGCCTATATACGTCCCTCTCCTGGGCAGGGGCCTCGCATTTCTGAGAGAGTTTTAGGGCAAGGAAATGTCCACCGCGCACAATGCGTGTTGGGTAACTTCACATGTCTTCGAAATAATTTTTGATATGCAGGTTTCCTTACGATATTTTCCTTAACCGCAGAGCACGTGGTAAAACAGCACTTAAAGTCGCTATTAACAGTTTCATTGGTGCCACGCTTAAACGGTTGGCAACCCTAGTTTTTTTTAGTCATCTATTTTCTGTGATGTTGGTGCTGTTAAAATATACGGCTCTTACAGCTTCATTTGACTCAGGGCTAGCGGTCTTCAATGCCTTCTTATATCTTGCTCAGGTGTATTCGCCACGGAATTATGCTGATGTAGTAAGTAAACTTCATTTGACCCGCATCGAAGGCCTCTGTAACTGTGTATTGCATTCCTGAAACACATTCCTCGTGAGATTTCTGGGTCTAGTTTGACATGGAATTTACTATGCGGGTCGTCAACATTGTTTCATAAAAATTGTCAACAACGAATATTCATTGTATATTCTCGAAATAAACAATTTATTTTAGATCTTAACGTAACCAAAAATACGAAGTTTGAAACTTTAAAAAAGCTGGAATATAAATAAAATCACCCCTACAATAAAACTACATGAACAATACTGTTCTTATAAGCTGGCCAGGCAGACGTTTTGCCCTCTCCGACGACCCATAGTCCTTTAAGTAATCCTTAAATTAGTAATAAATATACTGTGGGTCACTTATAGGGATAAAAACTAAATCCAACCCTGTCCATATGCCGACCACTAATCAGCGTTAATCGGTAACGATAAGAAATACCTTACTTACTACCCACTTTATTAACTTGTATTCTAAAAGATTGGTAACTTGTACATCAATACACAAAAAGATAATATTAAAGGAAGTGTTAAGTTCTATGCCTAAACTAGTAAGAAGTTGTATGTCACTAAACTCTTTCCTTCCTTTTTAATATTAATATATATATTTTTTGCAATCTGTATGCTCATAACCCATTTATAACTTGAATACTGTAACTTCTCATTAATTGAAATGTACATTTCTTTTGAGAATAAAATATCTTTAACCATAAAACTGTTCTAGGTACATACGAGCTTGAGGTTCGTGACAATAAAAATTGCCGATAAAATTACCTAAATTAACACTTAAATTTCTTTTACACAAATTAAAAGTTAAAACACTAATAATTAAACACACTAATTCACTTAATTCCACTCCGCAGCTTCGCTTGTTTCGCCAAATCAACACTACTTCGATCGCATCTTGCAGCGCCTATTTATATAATTAGCAAAGAAGCGTCCCGAACATTCACGTAAATGCGCGCCAGGCAACGAGAATTCGAGTATAGATTTTCTAGAAACTTAGTTCTTCGGATGGCACTGTCAGTCGAAAGATTTGTGATGTCATTTACTGCAACGCTCCCCTTGCTCTCGTTCCTGACACTAGATGGCGCTAGTGCGCTGATTTGAGCGCGGCGTAACACTGCCCCCTCCTAAGACATGCTCGTCCCGAGCATTATCGGCCCCATAATAACGCGCCAAGCGATCCACATGGACGATCTTAGGAGTCCCTCTTGCGCCTTTTTGTAACGGCTCCGCAATGTCAAGGGATGTCCTATCCCGTGGTGCACCAACATTGTACAATTTCGATGCTCCTCTACTCCGTGTCTGAGGTCCCCTCACAGCCGCACAACTTGTACATGTACGACACCAATCCTCCACATCGTCACGATAGTGGACCCAGTAAAACTGTTCTCGGACCTTCAGTAGAGTTCGTTTAACTCCTAGATGGACTCTTGAACGACCATTATGGCACAGCTGTAAAACATTCGGCACTTTAGCTTTAGGGACAACCATTTGCAAACGACAGCTGTCTCCTCGACCATTGTCCCATTTACGGCACAGGACTCCATCCTGAAGCAGCAAGCTGTCCCATTGGGCCCAATAGCTTTTCGTGGTTGAACTCATCGCTGAGACGTCCCTCCACTTAGGCTTGGTAGCACGGGCCTTCATCCATCCTAGAATCGGCTTGATGTCTGGATCTTCCTGCTGTGCACGTCGTAGGCTGTCCTTCCACCCGTTGCTGAGGTGGTCTGTCCTCAGCATCCTCACGGATACCACTTCCTTACCTTGCCTACTACAATGGTTGCCATCTTCAGGACAAGGTCTTCTTGACAATGCATCTGCGTTGCCATGAGATTTCTCGCTGCGATGTTCGATCTCAAAGTCGTATTCCTGCTGCTGCTGGGCGGTGCTGTTAGCCGCACTTCCTTTCTGAGACCGTTCACCTTCCCTTCCTAGGGTGTGCTTAGGGCAGCTGGACCGAAGATGGCCCCTTTCCCCACAGCCATAGCACCTAGGGCTGTATCCTTTATTGTGGTCTCGAACCGTAACTGCTGCAACCTCCCTAGCGTGAGGTGAACGATGATCCTGTCGCCGCCAGACAGTGCCGTTAGCTGCACTACCCTCCTGATATCGTTCACTTTCCCTTTCTGCGGTTCGCTTAGGGCAGCTGGATCGAAGGTGGCCCTTTTCCCCACAGCCATAGCACCTTGGGCTGTATCCTTGGTTGCGGTCGCGAACTGTAGCTGCTGCAACCTCCCTGACGCGATGGGAACGATGATCCTGCCTCACGGCTTCCACCTCCAGTGCATGGTCCAAGGCGTTCTTAAGCGGCTCGTGGTGCTCGAGCCTCACAGCAGCTCTTACTTCCAGGTCACGGATGCCGTCGATGAATGTCTGCACCAGGTTCCCTTCAATGAGCGCAGGTACAGACCGGTATGCTTTTCGCACCAGCTTCTCCACCTCTAGAGCCCACTGCTGCAGGTTTTCGTTGATGCGCTGCACGCAATCTTTAAGCTGCGCGCGAAAGACGTGTTCCAGGTGAGCGTCACCATATCTCGCCTCCATGCCTCAAGGAGCTGCTCGTAGGTCACTTTCTTACCGAGGGCTTCCAACACGGTTAAGGCTTGGTCGCGCAGGCCTAAGGTGAGTGCAGTCATGACCTGGCTTTTATTCCAGCCGTTTGCCTCCATGACGGCCTCGAACTGGATTTTGTAGGCCGACCAGGAAGAAGTCCCGTCGAACGGCGGCACTTTGAATCCACGTAGCGAAGGTGTTGTAGCTACTACGGGAGCTGTTGTTCCATCCGCAAGTTTGAGGTCGTCCAGCGTTTTCTTCACGTCAGCCATTACGTTGTCAACCCGATTGTTTACTTGGTCGATTCGGGTTTCGGCCTCCGACAGGCGGTTGTCATGTTGAGCAACCTTATCCTTCACCTCCCGTATCTCTTTTCCGAAGATAGCGTGAAGGTCCTTCATGAGGAGCATCTGCTCTTCCTTATCGCGTTGGAGTTGCTCTTCTAAACGACGGGCCTGTTCCTCCTGCCGGCGGGCCTGTTCCTCCTGCCGGCGGGCCTGTTCCTCCTGTCGGCGGGCCTGTTCCTCCTGTCCGCCCCGCAGCTGCTCTTCCAATCGCCGGGCCTGTTCCTGCAGCATCACCATCAAAGCACCTAAATCAGGTGCCACAGACGTAGAAGCTGCTGACGGACCGGCTTCCGTGGCCGGCGGCTGGCCCTCAGACATCTGCGGCGTTACACCACCAAATCTTCTCTGGTCCGTCTCCTGCTGGCGTTGACTTCGGGTACGGACACCCTCCGTAACCTTAGGTAAAATCGGCATTATTTTATCCGACTTCTGACACCAATTGTTACGAGCTTGAGGTTCGTGACAATAAAAATTGCCGATAAAATTACCTAAATTAACACTTTAATTTCTTTTACACAAATTAAAAGTTAAAACACTAATAATTAAACACACTAATTCACTTAATTCCACTCCGCAGCTTCGCTTGTTTCGCCAAATCAACACTACTTCGATCGCATCTTGCAGCGCCTATTTATATAATTAGCAAAGAAGCGTCCCGAACATTCACGTAAATGCGCGCCAGGCAACGAGAATTCGAGTATAGATTTTCTAGAAACTTAGTTCTTCGGGTGGCGCTGTCAGTCGAAAGATTTGTGATGTCATTTACTGCAACGCTCCCCTCGCTCTCGTTCCTGACACTAGATGGCGCTAGTGCGCTGATTTGAGCGCGGCGTAACAAAACTATCATATCTCTCAAGATGGAAAAAATGCACATAGTGTGCAAATATTATTGAAATCAGTACTGATTCAACATTGATTGACTGATAAACTCAGTTCATCACAGACAAAAAATGTGACATATAATTTTTATATATAAAAACAGTTTTGAGGGAGATTAAATAATTCAAACCTGAAATTGGAACATGAGGAAGGAAAGAATCAGTTCTGACAAGCATGTTAGGGATTACATATTACATAGGTTATGCATTTTCAGCTTGAAGTACCATTTCTTGGTTCAGATTCCTTCTAATTTTGGGACAATTTAAATATAATGTTCTTTTATCACATTTTCTCGCGTGTGAATACTCACGGCACTGCTCCATTGCAAATAGCTTGAACTTCAGACGGCATGAAAATATTAGCTTCCTCGTGATGTTTTTCTTCCTCGCCGTGAACGTAGTACATAAAAAAATAAAATTATATAATTGACCTTCATTTGTGTCGCTTTCTAAGCGAGGTAACTATGGCACTCATCCCCCTATAAGTAAGGCATGTGTAAGCATTTGTACCTGGGACAAAATGTCCAATAAGGTATACCAATAGTAAGCCGATATAATAGAGCCGTGGTAGCTCAGATGGTTAACGGTCGCTGTAAATTTCACAGTACGCGAACAAACCGGGTTCGAGCCCCGCCGGCACCAATGAAATTGTAAATTGTAAATTTAAGTGCTGATTTATCACGTTCTCGGTGGTGAAGGGAAACTGCACTTGTGAGCAAACCTGCATGTCTGAGAAATAAGAAAAAAACATTTCGAAGACATCTAAAGGCCTGCTATTTTACGCCGGTATTCTGTGAGAGCGTGGTTCTACCTCGATCGGGCAGACCCATACATGCTGCAACCATAATATAGCTGCAGCGTGGCTTTACCACGTAAAGAATTGGCAGTGGAACGGTCATATAACATAAAGAAAGTTTCTCAAGTAGCAGTTTCCCACGGGCAAGTGCAATGTTGGGTGACCCCCCGCTAGATTGTGTGACGACATAATGAAACATGCAAGTAGGCTATGGATGCAGGTTACAGGCTTGTGACGGCCTGTAATGATGTTGATGAATATTGTTACGGTGGTGATTTACAATAACGTCATCACCGTCGTAAATCTGAGTAAATATTTCATACAGTGATAGACCGACTTTACGACGGGTTGAATTCTCTTAGGTCGCAGTTTTATAGAATTTGTTATGTCTTGTCGTGCGTGAAGTGCCTCGTCAATCATTCATAGTGAAGTAAACACGCTGGTAAGTTTTATTTTGAACCTTTATTTACAAATAAAAATGAAATGGATAGACATTTGCTAAAACAAACCTGCATTTTATGACGAGGTGATTTAATATTAAAAGAGCACGTAGAATAAAGAAAGGTTCGAACAAGCCAAAATAAATTCAACAACCCAAGTACAGTTTTTGATAAATCGCAAAACTTACAAAACACTTTTACAATTTTACACTTTTTTTATTAGGTATTTCACAACTGAAAATTGATCTGTCTTTATAGTGATCGTCGTTATAACCTTTAAAAGATCTTAGAACTTTTATATAGAATAAGGGTGAGAAATGAGTACACAGTCCACCTGATGATAAATAGGTGTTGTGGCCCGTAGACATCTACATCTATCCTCGATTAAGAACCAAAATGCAAAGGCCTTGTCATCCCTGAGGACTAAGATGGAATCAATATTTTTCTAGTAAAAAGGGTTTGTGGTGCTCCACAGTCATCATATGAAGAACAGCAGCTTCAAGCTGCTATTTTACGCTGGTATTTTGTGAGAGTGTGGCCCTTCCCTGCTCAAGCAGACCCTTTCATTCTACAACTGTAACATACCTGTAACATGGCTTTACCATATTTATAGGTGGCAGATATGGTATTTCGTAAATGACAGATATAAAACATTCACACTAACGGTGGGAGGCAGCATTATAAGAGTCTGGAATTTCACCCAATGGTGTGAGATGAGATGGCATTACTCGTATAGTTTTGTAGCCATAAGTCCAGTAGTTACCTACTTGTTTGTACGCCGTTCGCCTTCAAGTAGGCACCCTTTTTCGAGCTTTTAATTACGCGCCATAATTAATAAAACCGAAATAGATTAGGTAAAAAAATGGCACGCCTCTGAGTTAACGACGTAAATTTTTTTAGGATCGGATAATTTGCGCCTTCTCAATCTTACACATAAAAAGTATTTTTTCGGCATGCATTTAGATGCAGTTGCAGCAAAGAAAGAGAACATTCACATGCTACTTCTATAATATCAATATTATACTGATCCCTCCACTCTGTAAGAAATCGTTCGATCATCATCATTAAAGTCCTAACAAGTCCACCGCTAAATATAGACCCCCCGAAGGTATGCCTCAAAGCACTGTCATAAGTCATCTGCGTCCATTGTCTTCGAGCATATCTTAATAGCTCGTCACTCCATCTGGAATAGAAAGGAATAATTTTTATTCAGTATAAATGTTGCATAATACTTATTGAAATTAATTTTTTTATTTACGACTGGTTCGAAAATATCTCTGATCTTGGAAGAACCAGCAGATGGGGAGAAACCCACAGTGTAGGGCGGCCTGCCCTACACACGGTAAACTCTCGCTCTCGCTTATCAGTACGAGATTGCCATTCCAGAACCTTTCTTCCCCATCAGTTGTTTGTTCTTCGAGCTACACGGCTTATTGCCACTTCAGCTTTTTAATCCGCTTAATGCTCGTTGAAATTATCGTTCGATGAAAAATATACGTTCCACAACCAACCAATGGCTGTAGCTTCCATTCCCGGGTAACTTTAAGCTATTTCGCTTCGTAATGACCAATTAACAAAATTGTTTAAGCATTAAAAGCGAAGGAAAACTTCGTCTCATACAATTAATAAAATGCTTTTTTAAAGTATTTACTGGAAAACATTAGAATTTGACAGACATATATTTCTATTTTAATTACAAATATAATAGGTACATCTTGAACGAATTAACCACTAATTAGTTCAAGAGGTACATATATAAACTGTCTCTCACCAAGAGGGGGAGGTAGAACTAATGAATAGTATATTAGATGACAACATAATTACCTACTGTAAATGATGCCTGCATGATCTGATATGTTTATACTGATTTATCTCAAATTTATATATTTATTAATATACTTAGCGATTAGATGATTAGTTAATAAACATATAAATCTATCATTATTATCAATGATAGTTTATATAAGGTAATAGTTTATAGTTAATAGAGCAAAGCCATTAAAATAATATTTAATAGTTTATAATTTTTATATTATCTTGTAGTTAATAGACCATAGCAATTAAACCGTGTTTGGTTTCTGCTGTAAGGCTAAAAAATTCACTTTGTGTATCAGTTTGTTTTATATATTTTGAATAATATAAAAAAGATACAACGGTCTTCTATTTGACACGATCTTGACACAGTGACACACCTCCCTCGCTTCTTCCACATCCATTATATGTCGACGCTCGACGCATAATATGTTCGTCGGTTAAGGTCGTTTAACTCCTAATTTGTTCCATATTTAATATATCGCCATAGAGTATGCAACAAGTACATTATAAATTAATGAAATGTCGCTGTCAAAAACCCTAGTGCTCTAGTTCTTAACTTTCTCTTAAATCCTACAATAAGGATAATAACAAGTGATATTAACGAGATTTATTGAGCATAAACAACTATTCATTCATATTTTATTCAGCATTGAACACGTATTTTCTTCTGGAATTCATATTGAACACACCGGATATTGCACGTGTTCTTGATGGTAAATGTTTTATTAGCGCTTGGTGAAACAAGAGTTTTTATTAAAATGTCTGCATGTTGAATATAAGGACAGACAAAACACTGATTTCATGAGTTATGTTACACAACTACCCTTTCATATTCATTCATTTTAATTTGTCAGTTATATGTATATATGGAAATATGTAGGTAATTTTTCTCGTCACGGTTCTTTAAACGATGTTATCCGAAGAGCTCTTGTCTCTATAAATGTTCTCTCGGTTTTAAAGCCGTGCGCAATACTTAGAGACGATGAAAAGAGATCCGACGGTATAAGTTTGGACCCTTTTGAGAGAGGTAAAGCCCTAGTGTGGGATGCTACTTTCGTACATACTTTGGTAGCCTCTTCTCTATCTCAAGGGTAACCCCGGATTTCATCGTCGCATTTACGTTTGCGAAAATTTATCATCTCCTTTCGTCCCGTGGATCTCTTAAGAGGCAAACATGGCAAATGCCAGAGAATTGTATTGCTTTCGACAAATGGCGATATGACCAGTTTTTTTTTCACGCCAAATAAAAATACGCAAATCGGTATTAGTAAGCAGCTTTATAGCAAACCTTTCCGTCGATCGAGGCAGCCCGTGTCCAGTAAACACTTTTAAAGTGCTGATGTTGAAGTAGAAAAAAGAACATCATAAATATATTTATTTTGTTTTAAAATTAATAAAGTTCAAAAAATTGTATGTTTATTCAAATGCTGCATATATTATGATTTATATAGAGTTTTACCTAAGAGCTTTTTAAGAACTTTTTATACGTTGTAGAGCCATGCTGCAGTTGTAGATGTCTTAGTAGTTTCAATGTTATTCGCATTACTCTGGAGTAAGATTGCTCTGGATTGCTCTGGAGCAAGATTCCATATGACAATATGCGTTAAAAAAACAATAAAAACTAATCCAGCTGTTTCAACACATGTAAGAATTCTTATCATTTTTACAGCATATGCTGCAGAACTAAGTTTGTTAGCTAGTTTAGGGTTTGTTAGTTTATATGAGGGCTCATTGAAGCTTCGCGTCAAATGTAATTCTGAGCGCAATATTAGATTCAACAAGGCTCAGCTACACCCCATTTAAAAGCACACTGTATTCACCTGTTTAGTAGGTATTACATGTGAATTTAATAAATTTCATTTTATTACCGATTAAAAGATAAAATTTTATTACCGTTTAACTGTTATAATACTATTTACGATAAAACATTACATACCTGCCCAATTTCTTGCCCTGTTGCCTATAATTCACTTGCAAACAGGAAATTAAAGAAGTTAAGTTATCTAAAAATATTTTAATTAAAAATACTTCATATTGTAATTTGAATATGTTTGAAATATTTATGATTCTGTGTACTTATCACGCATCGGTTTCAAAGTTAAATTAGCAAACTACATATACCCCACAGCTGGGCAATTTAGTATCATTTCTGAAAGGGTTTTAGTGTCGGGTACTCTGCTCTAAATCCTTTTGAGAAATAAGACTTTGTAGTCGAGTACTATACTCTGTTTTAAATTTATTATTTTCATTCATGATGTTTTTACGCAGCTTCAGGCATTCGGTTAAGTTACGTACTATGATATTTTGATGAAAGCGATCCATTAATTTAGTTCTGTGCCAATTATTTGCGGTGATTTAACGATTTCTTAAAATTTAGGACAAATAAAACACTAAAGTGACTTTTTTATATAGAATGGCGGTGACAAACGATCACACAGTTTAGTCAGTTTTTAGTGTCAGATCAGGTGTTAGGCAAGTGGATGCTGTGACTCATGGACGTTTACATCTATCCCCCACTAAGAATCAAAATGCAGCTGCGTTATCACCCTTGATTTTTCCAGAAAATATGGTCTCCCGTTGTCTACACTCTGCATTTGAATTTTATAATTTTCTGTAGACGATTTTGTCTAGTACATTATAGCAAGTATATTTGACTAGCGGATACCCGACGTGTGCTTTTATGATAAAAAAAGAAATCATTTTGTTTATTTGTTGGAAAAAAAGGTTTTTTTATTTTTATTTATTAACTTTCTGCCTAATGCATTGTTTTAGTGAAGTTTCTAATGAAACCAAAACCAATGAATGAGGCACATCAGTTGGATGGTTTCAAAGTCTATAATGGAGATAGGTAGAAAGATTTTATGTGGTGTACACAGTCTGTTCAAAAAGTATCACGAATTTTGTATTTTTTAAAAAAGTATTTATTTCTTCATGAATATCTATTTTGTCTCCTTCAAAGTAATCCCCCTCGGATATAATGCACTTATGCCAACGTTATTTCCAATTTTCGAATCACTTAAAAACATTTTTCGTGATCTTCTTCAGCTAATCCTTCGATGCCGTCTTTATCTCCTCAATCGTGGCGTAGCGTCGTCCTTTCATGAGCCTCTTCAGTTTTCGGAACAGGAAAGTAACCAGGTAAAAGTAATAAGGGCCAGGTCTGGGAAATACGGTGGCTGTGGGACCATTACTGGGTTGTTTTGGGTAAATATTCGCGCACAAGCAACGATATGTGAGCAGGCAGCGGAGGAGGCAGCAGGAGCGTTATCATGGTGCAAACGCCAGTTTTTGATCTTCCATAAATCCGGGCGTATCTGGCGGATTGCTTCGCGCAAATTGCGCATAAGTTCCAGGTAACATTCCTTATTGACCGTACTACCCTACGGCAAGAACATGATGCACCACTCCCATGCAATCGAAGAAAACTGTGCGCAAAACCTTCACGTTCGACCGAACTTGGCGCGCTTTTTTTGGTCTTCGCTCATGCGGCAGCTTCCATTGGGATAATTGAGCTTGGGTTTCCACGTAATAACCATAAACCTATGATTCATCACGAGTTATAACCTCTGGAGCACATTTGGGTCGTCACGGACCGAATCCAACATCTCCTGAGCAATGTTAACGCGATGCTGTTTTTGGTCAAAATTGAGCAATTTTGCCACGAATTTCGCGGCGACCCGACTCATTCCCAAATCATTACTTACAATTGAATGGCACGAGCCAATCGTTATGTTTAGGTCCTCAGCAACTTCTCTAACGGTAATTTGACGATTGACCTATAATATTTTGTTCACTTTATCAATGGTATCGTCTGTTGTTGACGTGCTCGGGCGTCCGGCACGCCGTTCGTCGTTCACATTTTCTCGGCCCTCTGACAACATTTTGTACCACCGATAAACTTTGCTTTGGTCCAAGGTAGCTTCACCATATTCCGCAGTAAAAATTGAAAATGCGTCCGCGCACTTTATTTTGTTCTTCACACAAAATTTAATACAGATTCTTTAATCCGTTTTTTTGGAATAGGCAAAAATCGAATACGAGCCAAAACCCATCCAAACAAAATTGCTCTAAAAATTTACTAAACATTTAAAATGGCCGACCTTGTCAGAATAAGTAAGGGACATGAGTACCAACATAAGGCTACAAAAAAAAATCAAAAATGAAATATACGTAGCCCGCGGAAATTCAAAATTCACGATACTTTTTGAACAGACCTCGTATATAGATAGTGCAGCTGCTGTAGTAAGTCCTAAGAACTTTATAATCATACTTTTAATACGATACTCGATTACTTTTCTATCTAATTTCTTTCCTATAGAATTAAAGATAAATTTGATAACTAAAAACAGAGATAAAGATGCGTGTGATGCAATTTTATAATGCTTTTTTTATAGAAGAAGGGGCAAACGAGCATACGGTATACCGCCACCCATGAACATCAGAGAAACATCTTTGTAGACATTTTTAATATTAGCACTTTAATCCACATAATTACGGTATATAATCAAAGATTACGCAAAATACAGCAGCGCTCATTCGATTGCAAATAACTGTGCAGTTCTGTCAAGCGTAATGGTTACGAGGAATCTTAAGAACTTTGGAGAGGATTTTGTGTCGTAACAATTTTGTAGGTAGACAACGGTTCTGCGAATGCCACGGCTTTGATATTTAAAGTAGGTACTATTACTACTTCAAAGAAACATTTCTTTGATAGCATAATTACATTCCGTATGATACTTTTGACTGGTATTTCGATATGGCCTAAACGGCATCATTTTTATTTTATGTAATAAATTAGCTGGTATCCGGCGCTTTTCTGCCCCAGAAGAAATAATCGTGGAAATATCCAATATTTAAATAGGAATAAATAATATTCGCAAAAATAGAAAGTAATAATAAGAATGATCGCGCGCAACCTAGTGTAAGTTAATTGTACTATGCCTATAACTTTCGCGCATGTGATAAGTTGACAATGTTTTAGCGCAATCTGATGAACGGTGTGCCTGCGCATAAAATACGAAGAAACAAATTAGTAATGTAGTTAATTAGTTATGTATTAAATTATAAATAAATTATTGAAATCACGATAATAAATTAGAGCTGTCGTTAAAAATACATTCATTACAATAATCAGGTAGAAATTACAGAATTCCATTTGAGACGATCCTGTTACACCACTTTTGCTTCTTATATACAGTGGACACTTGATCCGGCACCCCCTGTAATCCGACATTATTGAATATTTTTTGACAATCATCGCTAATGATTGAACAAGTTATATTGACGAGTAGGGTATTGTTTTGATTCTGACAAAAACGTAATTTTCCTCAATAAGCGTTTCGTACATATATATATATATATATATATATATATATATATATATATATATATATATATATATATATATATATATATATATATATATATATATATATATATATATATATATATATATATATATATATATATATATATATATATACATATATACCCATAACATACACTCGTCTGCTTTTAATTTGTTCTATCTTCAATATTTCGCCAATTTGATTAATTTGAGCTAAGGTTAACATAGTAAAAATTGCTCTTGAGCAGATGTAGAATTATGTTTATTAAAATTCCAAAGGAGGTCAGTAAGCTTCTAAGGGTAAATTGTTAAGGGGAAATATAACCTCAAATGGCTTAGCAAGTTCCTCCGTTATGCTGAAAGTATTGCAGAATTAATTTTGAAATAAATATATGGTAAAGTTGAGGATTAATGTTAAGGACTATGTTAGACGAAAACACGATTCCGTAAAATTTTCTCGATGGAAAAAAATCCAAAGTTACCTCCAAACTGAACAATAAACTGCTGTTATTCATAAAATACTTTAAATAAGATCATGAACTTTGCATACTAACTGAACTAACTATAAAGCAGTGCTTATGTTATTTACTTTTTTAAATGCCATTATTTTCACTGTAAAAAGGAATTACCTAAACTATCGGCGTCTTGAAGCTTGATTCCTGTCGCCCCGTTAGTATCGCTTAGGCTTTTTAAGGGCGAAGTTGTGTCGCTTACGATCAGAATACACATTACGCAACAGGACGACGTAAAATTAAAATGGGAAATAACCGTGATAAAAATAAAAGTGACTGGGTTGGCGTTAAGAAACAGGCATAAATATGATAAACCTAATGAAATAAGTATCTAACGACCTATCTATTTACAGTATTAGTGATTACAAACATGTCGGTACATAACTTACGACGCGCGGGGAAGTGGGGGCGAAATTAGAATTTGAGCTGACTTACTATATCCCCTTAAGAAGTTATGCTAAATGTTTTCAAATATAAAACAATGTTCAATGCTCCCGAAAAACTGCAGATTAAACAAAGCAAATACCTTTGGATGTTTCAAAAAATTTACCAAGAACATCAATTACGAGATATTTTCTCCCAAGTAAAAATAGATTATTATGAATAATTAAGTTAAAATTTGAAAAAAAAATTGTACATTTGTCGCAAATTACTTTCTACTACATAGCTATTTAACCGCGGCTTCGCTCGCATAGGCTTCAATTAGGAATATCATCACTGCTTCGTGGCAAAATTAGCAAATTTTATTATATCTATTTGAGGTAGACAATTGAAATTTGGCATAGTTATAAATAATTATATATATATATATATATATATATATATATATATATATATATATATAGGCTTCAATTAGGAATATCATCACTGCTTCGTGGCAAAATTAGCAAATTTTATTATATCTATTTGAGGTAGACAATTGAAATTTGGCATAGTTATAAATAATTATATATATATATATATATATATATATATATATATATATATATATATATATATATATATATATATATATATATATATATATATATATATATATATAGTATTGTACTTCCGGAAGTCTGCAGTTTGTGATCATATCCTAGACGGCCCCAACCATTACATCAGATTTGATAGATCACAAATCCTCGCGAAAGAACAACGATTCCTACCAAGGATGATACGTGAGGCTATTGAAATTAAAAAAAACATCCTAATTTCAATAGAGAAGAAGGCTGGGTACTACCACCTGCTTGGGACCCTATAATCAATAAAATTAAAACTAATCCCAAGCATACCACTGCAAGACCTCAGGACATAATCAGTTCATTTTGCATAGATCGAACCATAAACAATAATTTAAAAAGCTGAAAGTACTCCGGGTTTTAATATGACAACGTCAGTCACCTCAGTCCCCCGTGACCATGGGTGCTGGAAAGCACCCGAAACGTCGGGAATTAAAAAAAATAATTAAAAGTAAAATTAAATGCGATAAAATCCGTAAAAGTAGTCTTAATCAATGTGTAGTGTTCGCGTAAATATATATATATATATATATATATATATATATATATATATATATATATATATATATATATATATATATATATAATTGTTATCCTTAATGTGAATTATTCTTCCTCACCTTTTTGTCGGGAAAGTCTTCCGATGTATCTGCATAAAGGGTATATCATCTTGTAATCAGAATTGCGTTATTTATTTATTACACTATGTAATAATATATCATAAAAGTTCTATTAAAGTAAAAATTATATATAACAGTGGCAGATCCATGCTGCAGCTATATTAATTGTATATTTGTAGCACGAATGGTCGCCGGGGAAGGACCACGCTCTCACAGAATACCAGCGTCAAATAGCAGCTTAATGCTGCTGTGTTTCGTATGGTGAGTGTAGAGAACCGGAGACCCTTTTTACTGGAAAAGAGACATTCCATCTTACTCCTCAGGGGTGACAACGCATTTGTATTTTGATTCGTAATCGAGGATAGATGTAGATGTCTGTGGGCCACAGCAATCACATACCATCAGGCTATGCAGAACTTTGTTCTCGCTTGTCACTATTTTCCTATAACAAAAAAAATATAGCCTGAATATAACCCCACTGGGCACAGGCCGCAGAAAGTTATCGGTCGGGAAAGAAATTTCCGCGCTGACCCATCGGGAGATGATGACTTCACATCAAAATCCTTTGTGTGTATATACACGAGCGTTCTAACTTCTGAGGCATGCTGGTATTCTCGCAATGTTTTCCTTCCCCGCCGAGGACGTGGTAAATCAATATTTCAAATTACAATTAGTATCCGGTTGACCGAGATTTGCTCGGTATTTTTCGCTCGGTTTTTTTTTAATTCGTGTGTTTTGGAAATTATATTTAGATACAAATTACATACTGATGAAATAGGAATAACATTTTTTGATCTTAGCGACATAATAGAAAAAACTGAACTGGTTATTTGAATAAAAAATCATGAGTGCAATTAGTTTAATTTAAATTTTCATGTTTTTAAAAAATACTAAAAAAGGGCTCGAAAAAATATATTTTCTCAAAAAAGAAAGGAACTTGAAAAAAAATTAAAAAAAGTCGGTCGGTCGGTCTGGGCTCGACCCATGGTATTACAATTTTGTGACCGCCCAATATACCAATTAAGCTATTTGTAATCATGAATAAACTGTCAAAATTTACGTTCTTATTCTAACGATATTGTAGCAGTTTTTCATTGCCTAAAAACATGGACAAAAAGAAATTTTGTAAAAATAAATGCTAGCTAGATCGATTTATTGCCCCCGAAACTCCCTGCACACAAAATTTTACGAAAATCGTTGGAGCCGTTTCCGAGATTTCGATGATATATATATATATATATATATATATATATATATATATATATATATATATATATATATATATATATATATATACAACAATTGCTCGCTTAAAGGTATAGTATAATTGAGTGGTGTTGGCGAGGATCGAATTTGGGTTGTTTTCCTATTATGAATTTACTTTTGGATCGGTTCGAATACCAAATTTAAGAAATTATTTTCAAAATTCTGTAAATGCGACGCTACTCACAGTTAAAATAAAAAGGCTGTGTTTAAGTCTTTTTTTCAGACGTCTCACTGCCTGTTCCTGAACCCTAAATCCTATAAAACAATCCTTTAATTTGCAATAAAAATATTGAGGGTCACTTATAGGTTTAAAAGTTGTTCTATCTATCAAATTGGAGCAAGCAATACATATTTATAAAATTTTACCGCGGACAAACAGTGTGAAACATAATGTTTAAATAGAAAGACAACGAGTATTGTTATTTAATATTAAAGGTACTTTTCCTCATGTGTTTATATATTACATTCATGTGAGCTATGAAACTGGATCATTTTAAAAAATCTTTTATTTATGAATCTATTGTAATTGTACACTAATAGGGGAAGACACTGATTTCTAAGATACAGTTATTACAACTAGTTTAGAAGACAGGATTCCATTTAATTATTAAAAGATTTGTGGCAAATAAATAATTTATTTATTTATATGAAAGCTTTTTTAATAATTGACAAACTGCTTTACACTTGCTATAAATCTTACGATTATACACAGTGCTCCTAATTACTTATATATAGTGTTTTGTGGGCAGGAAAGAATCCGCCGCTATGTACTTGGGGTTTTCGTATACCCACGATAACTACACTATATTTTGTTATTTCTCATACATTTATGTTTACTCACAATGTTTCACTGCCGAACACGTTATAAATCAGAAAATGACAAACAGCCTAACCATTCATTGGTGCTTCGTTTCTGGATGGTAACTCCGAGATTCACCTGTTATAATGTCGTAAACACACTGAGACTAGCCGGCCACAAATTCAGTGATCATGCCACGACACCATTCCATACAGGCTTGCCTTTGAGCACCGGTGATATCGGGGGCACCTAACGTGCAACTATCTCCTCACTGGAAGAGATTCGTATTAATATCGTGAATGCTTCCCGATATAATCTGCAATTTGTGCCGATTCTGAATTATTTCCTAATACCTAGGTGGATTGAAAAGTACTCGGCCTAACACAGATCCATTCAATTCTAAAAATGAAATCTACCCCCATTATTTAGTTCAGTTCAGACTAGTTCATTGTGTGAAGTTCGAAACGTGTGCGATAATTAGTTGTGATTTTATAAATTTATTAACAAAGTAATCGGACATAATTTCCGCGAATGGAGCAAATCGAGCAGCGTGCCGTCATTAAGTACCTCCATAAGAAGGGGCTATCATCAAAAGCCATCCATGATGACATGGTCAGTACATTAGGCGATTGTGCTCTGTCATATTCATCCGTCAAAAAATGGATAGCAGAATTTAAGCGTGGTAGAGAGAGTGTGAAAGATGAACCCCGCTCTGGAAGGCCTTCGACGTCAACTACTGACGAAAATATTAAAAAAGTACTTGATTTAATAATGGGAGACCGCAGATTAAAAATTAGAGAGATAGCCGAGATTATAGGCATCTCTTATGAACGAACTCAAAACATCATTGTCAACGAGTTGGGTTTCCACAAGGTGTCTGCGAGGTGGGTTCCGCGACTGCTTTCAGTTGAACAAAAAAGGACGCGATTGACTATTTCACGCGACTGTTTGGAGTTATTTGAAGCCGATGCAGATGATTTTTGAATCGTTTTGTTACTATGGACGAAACATGGGTTCATTACTGAACAACGGTAACAAAACAACAATCAAAACAGTGGAGAAGACCTGGTTCACCACACCCTAAAAAGGCTAAGTCGATTTTGTCGGCAAATAAGGTGATGGCTTCAGTATTCTGGGACTCGAAAGGTGTGATTATGATTGATTATCTTGAAAGGGGTCAGACTATAAACTCTGATTACTACTGCACCTTACTACGTCGTTTACGAGAGGAAATAAAAGAAAAACGTCGAGGAATGCTCAGAAGAAAAGTCCTGTTTCATCAAGATAACGCCCGTGTTCACACGTCAGTACAGTCAATGGCTGAAATTCACAACTGTGGCTTTGAACTGTTACCGCATCCGCCGTATTCACCTGATCTGGCACCATCAGACTTCTTTCTGTTCCCTAACCTAAAAAAGCACTTGGGAGGTCAAAGATTTTCGACAAACGACGAGGTCAAAGCAGCTGTAGACACGTATTTTGACTCTAAGGAAGAATCATTTTTTTTCAACGGTTTAAATGCTTGGAAGGGGAGGTGGCAAAAGTGTATTGAACTTGATGGTGATTATGTAGAAAAATAAAAATATAACTGATTTAGTATGTTGTTATTTTCTTGGTTAGGCCGAGTACTTTTCAATCCACCCTCGTATGTAGTACACCTATTCTCTTCAACAAATTTTCGAATGCTAGCAGGT
The DNA here is from genome assembly GCA_036936625.1 of Parnassius smintheus behrii. Classification (NCBI taxonomy): domain Eukaryota; kingdom Metazoa; phylum Arthropoda; class Insecta; order Lepidoptera; family Papilionidae; genus Parnassius; species Parnassius smintheus. Next base: position 25,795,923 of record JAUPFT010000023.1, on the reverse strand, counting down.
TTCCATCCGCAACAGCCGTCAAAGGGCGACCGCTTCTTTCTTTTCTCTCAAAGTTAGTCGCGCTGAAAGTTAAGAAGTTAAGAAGCGGTACACGTTTGCCTTAGAAGAGCCTTTATCCACAAATGTCGTTTGAAGTCTAATAAACGATTCGTCAAGTTTTAGGCGATATTTTAAGTCTTAAAAATCGTCGTGAAAATATTCCCGACATTTCCATTTAACTCGTAAAAAATGTAGAGCGAAATTTGAAATTGGATCATTGGTATTTTTATTTATAAGTAACCGTATTTTAAAATAAAGTATAATTGGTTAGTGTCTCAAACAAAAAAACTGTTATTTTGTAAAACGTTCAGCGTGGTTTGTCGCAGGTTATTTTTCTCATTTTGCTTGTTACGTCAAACAAGGGACAAAATAGGACGATAAGTTCTTTTATAATTAGAAAGAGTTTCAATATAAGACGTTTAAATATTACTCTGTAACTATTTTTAGTTTGTGGCTAAAATTGTTTAAAAGATTAATTTTAAATTTAAAGCGGCTGCTTTTAGCTCGCTGTCTGATATGAGATGCTTAAAATATCGATCACTTCGCCGGGGAAGGTCAGGTGTTGCATAAAAATAGATACTCGCAGAATGAGATGGCGGCCTAAAAACAAGTTACCTACTGATTTTGTGGGATAAGGATTCATGAGACAGGTATGCCGTGACTAAAATATTCAAAGAGAAATATGTTCAGGGAATTTAATTGCAGCCCTAGAAGAAATTCAACACAAATCCACTTACATAATATTTAAGATTTTCTTCTATTCATAAAAACGTCGAGAGAAATAGTCGCTAGGAGTATTGTTGCTTCATAAAAATCCCCCAGTCCACACATCGAGTGTTTCTAAGTCTGCCATAAAAGATGCAGTTTCACTGAGCTCGACTATCTACCATATTGCCTGGACTTGGCCCCAAGTGACTATTAGTTAATCTCAAAATTGAAATCCGACTTATGAGAAAAAAAAACACTGATTATGAAATGAACTCAGCAGTTTTGTTACATATTGACAGGCCTGTTGGTCTAGTGGTTAGTGGCCCTGACTGCTATGCCGGAGGTCGTGGGTTCGATTATCACCCAGGACAAATGTTTGTGTGATGAGCACGATCATTTGTTCTGTGTCTGGGTGTAATTTATCTATAATATTTATATATTTAGAAATATATAAGTATCTTTATCAGTTGTCTAGTACCCATAACACAAGCTCTGCTTAGCTTGGGACTAGATGGCGTTGTGTGATAGTTGTGGAATATTATATTATATTGAGGGCTAAAATTCCGACTATTTTTAAGGGTATAGAAAATTAGTAAAGCGCTGTGAAAAGTAAATAGATATAAAGGTAGGTAGATTATATCGAAAAATAATTCTAGAGGTTTGATATTTATCCTTCATTTTATGGTTCAGGTCAGAAGAGTTTGTCCCTTACTACGTATATTAGAAATAGTTTTGTAATGATCTACTCATTGGCAATAGCATCTGCGGGTTCGTACATGTATTCCATTACTTATTTATTTCTTTTTATAGAGCCTTGAAATAAAATTTCTCAATATACCTGTCGTATTGTAAATTTTCGGGATTTTTTTGTAAAAGCATTGCCCCAGGAATGAATTACTGATTCGGTGATTTTGGTGTCAGAGCAATCACGAGCGGATTCAACTCGATATCATAGCATCACATCGTAAGGAAAATAATTTCAAAAAATTCTGGGAAGCTACCAACAAACTCGATATTAAGCCTACCCTGTCTGTGTGCGTTGGAGGTGTAAACGAACCTATTAGCATAGTTAATACGTTTGCAGAACATTTTAAAATAGAGTAATTGCTGGGTTCATCGCAGCCGGTGTCCGGGGATGAGATCTATCGTGACAGTCACGACTTCATTCGTTTCATTCGACCTGAATAAGTAACAACTGTCATTAAAAATATGACTAGGGGAAAATCTCCCGGCCATGATTCTCTCAGCATCGAGCACCTGCAGGATGCCGGACCTCATCTGCCTCGATTACTCGCTACGTTCTTCTCTTCATGTTTCTGTCATTCGTATGAGCTTCACGACATAATACTTAAAACAAAACAGGTGACGTAGTAGATACGTGTAATCATCGACCTATATCTTTGGCAATAATTATGGCTAAAATATTTGACACCTTGTTGGATTTTATACTATATTACAGTTGGAAGCCGTGATAGCAGAACAGTACGCGAGTAACCCGGGTTCGATCCTAAATTTTCGAAATTGTTAATTGCAATTTTAAGTGCTGATTTATCTAGTGCTCGACCGTGAAGGAAACAACGTGAAGAAACCTGCATGTCTGAGAAATAAGAAAAAAAAATATTTTCGAAGATATGTGAAGTTCGCCAACACGAATTGGGGCTGCGCGGCGGACACTTCCTAAAACCCTCTCAGAAATGAGGGGAGGCCTGTGCGCAGCAGTGGGACGTATATAGGCTGAAACTTTACTTTACTTTACAGTTGGAGAGCTATTTTGAGTTGCATGATGGGCAGTTTGAATTTCGGTATGAATTGTCTACTGAGAATGCTATCCTAGCCCTAAAGCACACCGTTGAATAGTACACCTGTATATACATCTTTTTTGGATCTCTCCAGAGTTTTTGATCTCGTAGATTATGATTTATTATGGGATAAGCTACGTCACAAAAAGGTTGCAGCAGAGCTTTTGAAAATTTTTCAGTACTGGTACAAAAATCAGTATAATACTGTGAGATAGGCTGATAAGTTTTCTAAAAGGTACAGGTTGCAAATTGCAATGTGACGTCAGACGGGGTGGGATTACGTCACCAAAGCTTTTCAACCTGTACATAAATGACCTAATTGTTGAACTCAGCAGGAAAGGAGTCAGATGTCGTATCGATCACGTAAATTTTAATAACATTAGTTACACAGATGATATGGGGCTGCTGAGTCCGATGGTCAAGGCAACCAGAGAACTCCTCAAGATGTATGAGAAGTACGCGTTAAACCATCGCTTGAGCTACAACACTAATAAAAGCGAGTTCATGGTGTTTAGGGCCGTCAGCTGTACAAGCCCAGAAAAAGTGCCTGATGTTAAATTGAATGGCACTGAATTAATAAGTGTTAGTAAATTTAATAACCTCTAGCGCATTTTGTTACCGAAGACCTAAACGGCATTGTTGACATTGAAAAGGAACGTAGGGCGCTGGCAGTCCGACGTGATATGTTGGACGCCTCTGTTTAGTTGATAAGGAATTGAATTAGATTTAGGTACTAATATAAATTATGAGTTTCATATTTACTGACTTTTTGATTGATTACTTGGATATCCCGCACGGAACAAGTATTTGTATGACCTACAAATAATTGTTCCGGGTCTGGATGTTTGTCCTTGTGCAGTTTATGTTTGTAAACTGCCCCCACGATACAGGAACAAATGGTGTAGGGGAAACGTTTAAAAAATATCTGAAATAAAAATAATTATAATTATAAAATTTGGCTACTCCTTGAAAAATAACCCTGTATAATACAGGAGGGACTTAAATTTTAAATAAATTTATATATTATTTTAATTTAACGCCTCTATTCAAACATAAAACAATGCAGCTTAGTTTTCAGACAAAAGCATGCATTGAATTGTTTTGCATTCATTTGAAATATTCGCTACCATGTCGTGTCGGCGGGAGCGAAAAATAAAATTTTTTATAACAATTTTTTAACGCTCTAATGCTGGGTTTAGTAGCTTTCATTACTCATAGGCAATGGCGCAAAACTTCCGCCACCTGAACACTGGTCACATTGCGTGTTGGTGGACTACAAAAGACGTCGATTTATGTATTTTATGCGATATGCGAGGTTCTTTTTTTTAATAAAACTGAAGTTACAAAAGAACTTACAGTCCACCTAGGATAAAACTAGTTTTACTTTTTTTAATTTATCTTTTTTAATTCCAAACAGTATTTAAAAGCATAACTCAAGCGAGCTTGAGTTACTCGCGTACTATTAAATTGGATGCGAGCGCTTTTGCTTTCAGCTATAGTTATCAGACTCATATATAAGGGTTGTAAATGTGGTTCACGACAGTAGTCGAATAACTACGACCCACGACCCTGCTGTCGCTTACTACACTGAATTCTATCATATTTTCTCGGATGCAAATTCTTATAGATGTATATATTTCTCTTATTATTGTCGCGTTTTTGTTTCACTGAATTTAAAATCACAAATTATTCAAAGAAATTTTCCCTACCACTATAAAAGAAAGAAAGAAATATTAGAAATATTTTACGAAATATATGATGATTCCTTCGGATTCCTTTTTAACCCTCCCCATCACACTCCTCTAACACTTACCGCTCTTTAGATACAAAACGATTTTAAGGAGTGGCAATGAGTGGAATCGGCTTGATTTTTTTAATAAATAAATAAAGTAAAGGTATTAATACGAAAAGTTAATATATAAATTGTAATGTTGGGAGACCCTATCCTGGCAGGGTTGCCATGTGATGTTTGGAGATTCGGGGAACAAATAATAATACGTCTAGTGGTCTTGACTGCAGATTTAATACTCCTCGAATGTCTCTTAGTTTACAGTATATATATATATATATATATATATATATATATATATATATATATATATATATATAGGTGAGCACTACACTTACACTACAAAATAAATAAGACCGATTATGAAATGAGTTGTTCATGAAGGACCTATTTAACGATCCTTCAATTTATATGGAAAACAGCAACATATTGGTATCGTGATAATAGTAAAGAAAGTATAAATATTTGTAATACTTTCTTATCTTAACATCGAGACCTACTAAAAGAGATCACACCTTAAAACTGGAAGTTAGAATACTGCGAGACCTTAAGAAAGACAGGTACAAATAAAAACTCGGGTTTCTTGTTTGATATACAAAAAAAATTTATAGTATATTATTAAATATTGAACCCTTCTTGTGATATTTTATTAAAATATTTATTAATTGTCACCTGAATTGTATAGCAAAATTTCAAATCGATTCACATTGTATTTTTTTTAACATAAAGTATAACGTAATGAAAATGTGTTAAAATAGATATTTGCTACGTAATATTTTTATAATATTGGATACGAAAATTTAATAAATTGCTTGTTTTAACTATTTTTTGGGAGATGTGTGAATTTTTTGTCTAAAGAGATCAGGTAGTCACACTGCAGCTACGCAGTAATTCTGCAACACGGGTGGGTCCGCTCTACCAGGGATGAACATCGCTCTCACAAAAAGACGCCAGCGTGGAACAGCAGAATGTTTCATAGGAGTGTACAGAACTAAAGACGATTTTTGAAGTAAAATGAAAACTCATTATTTTTCTAAGCAAGAAGTTAAAATTTCGTTTGTCAAACTTTTCAAAATGAGGTTTCTCTGTACGGAGGAGAAACGACGAAAGAATCGAATCGAAAGAACGATTAAAGCTAATAGTACGACGTTAATAAGCGAAGTTGAATATGAATAGACCTACAGGTAATGAAAGCATGTACTATAATAAAATTACACAAAAAATATTAACAATAAATAGTAAATAAAAAAGTAAATAAAAAATATTACTGGAATGGCAAGCCTCCTTCCTCATGTTTTTCTTCAGGGCTGTCAAGTTTTGTTACTCTTAGTCGATGTCAATGGGCCATAGTATCCACTTACTAATAGGTTTTTTTTTTTTTTTTTTTTATAGTATGGGGTGACAAACGAGCACACAGTCCACCTGATGGTAAGTGGTTGCTGTGGCCCATAGACATCTACATCTATCCTTGATCAAGAATCAAAATTCAGATGCGTTGTCACCCGTGAGGACTAAGATAGAATGCCTCGTTTCCCGTAAAAAGGGTCTCCGGTTCTCTACACTCACCATACGAAACACAGCAGCATTAAGGTACTATTTTACGCTGGTATTCTGTGAGAGCGTGGTCCTTCCCCGGTCGAGCCGACCCATTCGTGCTACAACTATACTACTAATATAACTGCAGCATGGCTCTACCACATCGAAAGGTGGACTATTTATTGAATAAAACTATTTATATGGATTTTATCGCGTTTAATTCATTTATTTTTAATTCCCGACGTTCCGGGTGCTTTACAGCATTCATGGTCACGGAAGGGGCTGAGAAGTTTGACGTCCCAATGGTATAGATAGTCCGGGCTACCTACAGTCTTTTGATATAAATGTTTGGACCAATCCACGTAGAACGAGGTTACAGTATCTTGAAGTCTTGCAGTGGTATGCTAGGGCTTGCACTTAATTCTGTTAATTATAGCATTCCAAGCAGATGGCAGCACCCATCTTTCTTCTCTATTGAAATTAGCATGTTTTTTTTTAATTTCGAATTAATTTCAATAGCCCCGCGTATCTTCCTCGGTAGATATCGGTGTTCTTTTGCTAAGATTTGTGGTTTATCAAATCTGATGTAATGGCGGGGACGATCTTGAACATGTTCACAGACTGCAGACTTCCCAGAGCGCCGGTGCTTCACGTCAGCTAAATGTTCTTTAAAACGGGTTTTCATACAAAACTGAGTTTATTTAAAGTAATTATTAATTAATTGAAACTTACCGATAAAAACCATAGGTAAATAAAGGCCTTCGAGCAGTGAATATCAATTAAAAAGTTAAGCAATTTAAAAGAAAAAAATAAAAATATGATTGGTTACGCCGAAAACGAATACCCTCGCAATCGTTGTTCTGTTGGTTAGTAACTGGTCGGTGCCTTCCTCCATACCATTGGCATTCGTTTCCGTATGCACTGAAAAAGGGAGGAGAGGGGGGGGATTATGTCGTCATTTGCCGCCAGTGAGAAGGCGCGCCCCGCCTAGGTGAAAGTGGAGACGGCCGAGAAAAAAAAGGACGTCCGCTGCCGCCGCTCGCGCTCTTGCAACGCAGTCGTAACACAAAGGTCATCGCCCTCGAGGCCGCAGACCAAGAATCAGTAAGAAACCCACCCCGGGAAGTGCTTTTCTCTTTAAATCATCATGAGCTGTTTTTTTGTCAAACTCGGAACTATCAAACCCGGATTTAAAATTAGCACCCTATCGCTCTAGCAATGATTTTAATTTAGTCTTAATGTATTTCATGTTTACATTGTTTTATAGAAGAGGGGCAAACGAGCATGCGGCTCACCTGATGGTATGTGACTACCGTCGCCCATAAACAACCGCAACACCAGGGTAATTGCAGGTGCATTGCCGGCCTTTTAGAAAGGAGTAAGCTCTTTTCTTGAAGGTCCCTAAGTTGTATCGGTCAAAAAAGTCGCTGGCGGTGAACAATTCCACGGACAGATTGTACGAGGAAGAAAAATCCTAGTAAAACATACAGTGTTGGACCGCGAAGCATCCAGAAATTTGGCGGCTGGAACTAATCCGCTAACTACTACTTCACCACGAACTAAACTTCGATTGTGTTCACCATGAAACATTAATCAGGAAACTTCAACACTACGGCGTAAGAAGCGATGCTCTTAAATTAATTATTTTATATTTATGTGACAGAACGCAAAAAGTTGCCATTAATAGTATGAGTTCTTCCGGGTTGATTGTACAAATGGGCGTACCTCAGGGTTCAATTTTCGGTCCCTTTCTGTTTCTTGTATGTATTAATGACTTACCTTACATAGTAGGGGATAACCATGATATAGTATTATTTGCTGATGATACTTCATTAATTTTCAAATTAAAACGACAGTTATTAAATTACGACGAAGTAAATAATGCTATAGCTAAGTTAGTCAATTGGTTTAATGTTAATAATTTACATTTGAATGGAACTAAAACTCAATGACATTCGTAACTCATAATGTTAAACATGTCAATACTAATGTAATTTTAAATGGGGAGAAACTGAGTCTTGTTGATGCCACCATTTTCTTGGAATCACACTGGACGCAAAACTTCAATGGCTCCCCCATATGTCAAAACTAGCTAGCAGACTTAGTTCTGCAGCATATGCTGTAAAAAGATTAGAACTCACTAGACTAGAACCAGTGTTGAAACAGCTAGAATAGTTTACTTTAGTTATTTCCATAATATTATGTCGTACGGTATTTTGCTATGGGGACACGCGACTGACACTGAAATTATATTTATTTTACAGAAGAGCAATATATTAGAGCAATAAATAATTTAAAACCAAAAGAGACACTGAGACAAAAATTTAAGGAAATTAATATATTAACTCTGGCCTCTCAATACATTTATGAAAATGTAATGTGTGTGTGTGTGATATTCATTCTATAAATACTAGAAACAGACACAAGCTAGTTGTACCAGTTACTCGACTCCACCGAGTCAGTAATTCATTCTTGGGGCGATGTATATGCATTTACAACAAAATCCCAGAAAATATACAAAATTTGTCATACACAAAGTTCAAAAATGTTACTAAACTAAGTTTGTATAAAATGAATATTAAGGAATTTATGGATGATTATAACCCTTGGGAAGAGTGATCGCTACTCGTACCAAGCTATTTCTAATTTGTCTTGTATTGTTAATTGTAAACATGATTGTAAGTTATTATTGGAAAAAATAGTCCCGCTGGGTTTCTTGCTGGTTCTTCCCAGGACGGAGATTTTTTTGCGAACCAGTGGTAAATGATAAAAGTAACTTTCAATAAGTATTGTTATAATCTACATTGAATAAAAAAGTTTCTGTTTCTGTTTCCGAACAATTTCTCAGAGTCCCCCATGGTGGATACTATAGAAAACGCAAAGGAATGCAACATCCCTACGCAGCGCCAGTGAATCGAGCCGATCAGAAGGAAGTCAGTCGTCGATGATTCGATCGTTTTGCATTAGATGCGGTCAAGTGGAACGAGTTGGCACTGGGATACCCCGGCCCAGAGATGAGTTCAATAGTATACCATGTGAGGCCGAACTTGCGTTCTGTAAAGTTGCAAGCGATGTGCCAGCATGAAATACTGTCGCACTCTGCTGAGCACGCCAAGATTTTTAGAAGGCCAATTTGGCCTTCCCCTCCAAGTGACCACGAAACTGCACACTATTCGATATGTCGACGCCTAGGATTCCGATGCTAGCTGAGGCAGCAAGGGGAGTGCCTTCAAACTGAAGAGATACGACAAAGGGTTTCTTTTTAGCGGTTAACTCGCAATCTTGTGTCTTCTGAGGATTGAATTGAACTAGATATAGTTGCCCCTAATCCGAGACTTTGTTAAGCAAAGACTCGACTTCAGATAAAAGTTTGTTCCGGTACTCGGCGACGATTTCCCGAGAAAATTTGGCACGGCCGGTGTATAAGGCATCACCAGTGCTGTTGTCTGCATAGCAATGAATGTTATGAGTTTACATTTTACACATTGATATCCATAAGAAACAGCGTTGGTGGTGCGTTGGCACGCAGCCTTGTGGACCACTAGTGTTAATGAGCTTGTAATTAGAGTATGCACCGTCTACTAAGACCTTGATTCTTCTATTAGCAAGAAAACTAGTGATCCAGCCGTTAATAGGCTTGTAATCAGAGCATGCATCGTCTACTATGACTTTGATGCTCCTATTAGCAAGAAAACTAGTGATAAAACCGCACAATTCCTCGGGAAGCCCATAGGAAGGGAACTTCGAAAGAAGCGCTTTGTGCGAGACACGATCGAAGGCCTTCGCTGTGTTCAAACTAATGGCCAATACCTCCCCTTGGACTCTACTACCTCCGCCCATATATGAGTAAGGTAGACCAGAAGATCACCAGCCGATCGACCACTACGGGAACCGTATTGGCGGTCACTGACCAGGTAGTGATCCTCAAGGTACTTTATGAGCTGGCAGCTTGCGATAGACTCCATTATTTTGGAGAACAATGAGGGAATGGCGATAGGCTTGTAATTGGACGGGTGAGAGCGCTCGCCTTTCTAAGGGATCGGGTGGATGAAAGCCGTCTTCCATGATTTTGGGACTACGCCTAGGGAGTAGGAGTACCGGAAAAGACACGTTAAAATCGGTGCTAACTCCGGAGCACACGTCTTCAGCACAATGGGAGGGGCTCCATCAGGCCCACTCGACTTGCTGACATCCAGGAAGAGGAGTGTTTTGCGAACCGGGCGCTGTGTAAACCGCACACTTGGCATGTAGCACTCATACCGCGGGATTGTCGGCGGTGTGTACCCCCCATCATGGAAAGTCGAATTGGACGCAAAGAGAGAGCCTAACAGATCGGCTTTCTCCTTTGCTGCATGGTCCAGTGAGTCATCCTCTCTGTGCAAAGATTGACGAGTTGACTTACAGAAATTCCCTTGAACAGCCTTGACGAGATACCAGAATGCACGGGTTCCCAAAGGAAGGCGAACTAACTTCTCGCATATTCTGTTAATGTGCTCAGACATGGCCTTGGCAATTACCTGGAGGCGGAATTATATTTATTTTTAAGAGCGCTGGTGTTCACATCCCAAAACGTTGATGCGTCAGTCCAGGTCCGATAGCACTCCTGCTTATAGTGTGATGCATGATTTTACAGGAGCGACCAAACCATGGTTGGGATCTGACTCCGATGGGCACCACAGAAGACGGAATAAAAAGTTTCATACCCTTATGTACCACATCAGCGACACACCACAACAACGCTAGGATCGTCCATCGAGAAGCAAACCCAGCCCCAAGGGTAGGGTGCAAAAAAAGACCGCATCCTATCCCTATCGGCTGACCTATAGTACCAAACACGGCGTCAGCCTGCGGAATGCAACCGCGACGATAATGTGACTGGAACCACGCTCCGGACAAGACATTGGTCCTACGAGCCTAAAGGGGGGTCGACGGAAACCTGATGTCCATCCGGGTGAGAGGTCAGCAGAAGGTCCAACAGGGAAGGTGTATGATCTTCCACATCTGAAATTCGCGTAGGCGAAGTAACCATTTGTGTCACAACATATGCCAAAGCAAAGTCATAAACAGATCTTACCGCGTGATCGGTTAAACGTGAACCGAGCCAGTCAGCGTGGTGGGCGTTAAATTCGCTAAGGATGACGATATTTGCTGAAGCACGGAATATGTAGCCATTTGGACGTGTTCGATGAGTCTGTCTGTTTCGGTATTACCGCTATGGGGCCTATATAGGCACCCGTAGACGCGGGGATGGTCGTAGATGGCTACGCGCAGCCATAGGATGGACAGGTCCGTACCTTCAAGACTGCAGAGGTGTCAAAAAGAGATGTCCTCACTGACTTATACGTAAACTCCTGCCCGGAGCACAATGGAATGTTCTAATTTGAACCCCTGGTAGGAGAGATATGAAGTATCAGTTGGAGAGGACATTTGAGTCTCGGTTAAAAAGAGCATGGGCGGCTTCGCCGTCTCCAGCTGGTAGTGTACAGCGTTAAGGTTGTAATGAAGTCCCCTGATTTTGCAAAAATTCACGGATAGTGTTGTAGGGGTCGCCTTGGTGTTGTTGCTCTGCTGGCCCTGAACAGTTTTTTCTCGAGCGGAATTGCGCCTCCCCAGTATACGTGAGACAGCCTGAGCACCAACGCTCATGAAAGGTGGGATAACTTGGTCGTCGATGCTCAGCGAGGGATTTTCCGTCACGAAGGAGTGTTGGTACCCTCCTGGAGTAGTTTTTCACTTAATTCTGCTACCAACTTAAGGGGCGAGGGGAATTGGGCCTCGGGCCAACTGCACTCACAAATTGGTCAAATTAAGTGTAATTATCCCTTTCGCCGATTCCAAACAATGATTCTTCATTCGTCGGAAAATGTAAAGGTTTGATTAGGGCAAAGGTGATGGTGGACATAGAAACAAATATAGCAAAAAAACTTTTTTTAAATCAATGTTTTAAATCAACCTAGAAATACATATATCGTGAGAATCCTTCGTTCTTTCAATCATATTCATGAACAGACAAGTTAGTTCTCCAACAGTACATATAATTAACGCAAGCTAATATTTGGCTTCAGTGTCTGCGAGTTACGACGCTAATTTTATTCACTATGCAACGGGATTGAATTCTAGAACATTCGAATCGAGAATAGAAGCGTGTAAAAATAAACTATCGTTTAAGCTCAAATGCGAAAACAGTATTTAAAAAAATACAGCAGCAACAGCAGCAGTAACGACAAGAAGGCTGGGAGAGTGTTGTTGCCTACTGATTTACAACTGTTTTGTGTTTTTACCTATAATAAGCTCAATTTCATCTTGTGGGAAGTGGTTATGCAGCTCTAGATGAGAAATTTCACTATCTTAGACGCCTACTAACTCTTGTCTTGAATACGGGTGTACGAAGATTTTCTAAGTGCGTCTGTCAGTGACGTTGACATAGTACTTCTCAATGACGTTACAATATTACTAGATAATTAATGCTTTATGATAATATTAATCCCACTTTCATTTCCTACTCGTATGGCGCAAGATTACGTGCCTTAAAAAAGAATAGTATAATAATTTGACGACTCCGTGGCGCAGTGGCTTAGCAGTGAGTGGCTGCGCTGAGGGTCGCAGGTTCGAATCCCGCACGGAACAAGTATTTGTATGGCCTACAAATAACTGTTCCGGGTCTGGATTTTTGTCTTTGTGCAATTTATGTTTGTAAACTGCCTCTACGATACAGGAGAAAATCCTAGTGTAGGGGTAACGTTTTTTAAAAAAGAAAAAAAAAGAATAACGGTATCCGTCCCGTCGTTGGTTCCTTATTTAGACGCCGAAGTTTAAAATTAGCTTACAGGTACATAATCATTAATCTTAAGACAAAATTTCAGCTACACAACTAGGCTTTGGTACTAAAGATGGCTGTGAGACGCTGGTACAATCAGCGCGTTCATTTTTAACAGACTCGTATACTTGCAAAGGCTGATCTAAAGAATGCTTTTTAATTCCACACTTCATGAACGGGTTTCCGCCTTATCGGAGGCTCGGGGATCAGTAGCAGTGGCTTAGTCACCCACGTTGAGCTATAAGGAAAACCCACATGACTAGCCTAGGCTTGCCGAGTCCATTTCGAATGTGTCTTAGTGGGCCGAAGCGAGAGGGGTCTTCTTTTCCTCATATCGCAGCAGCCGAGGTGGTGGAAGAGGACTGTTGATATGACGAGGCGACACTTGCCCTACCCGCCGCAGCTGAATCTTGGCTGGCAGTGGATCCATAGACCAGATCCACCTTGGGGTCAGAACGGCTGCTTCTGAGTGCTCCTAGTTTTACAGAACCCTACGGCCTTGGCTCGTCGGTCACGGGGGTGTCCGTTGCGCGACGTTTGTAAACTATTTATTTACCGTAATTAATAAATAGATTAACTGAAACTGAAGGGAAAACATAATATTTCTATCATATTTTAAATAGTTGGCGCTACTTCAATCCTCGGAACAGTTCCTCATTACGTTAGGTGGATTGTGTGCTCGTTGGTCCACCCATTCCATTAAAAAAAACCTTACTATGGTTAGTGTTTAATGTTTTCATTGTTTATATTTTAAGAGCTCTAACTCATCCTGATTGTGACTTATAGAGCTATAAGTAGTAATTATAAAAATAAGCATCTAAAGATAGAAAAAACATAACTCTCCTTTTTTGCAGTTCCGGTCTAAAGTCTACAAATAAATTATATATAAGTGTATTAAAGTTGGTAAAAATTACTTCGCCCACAACCGCTCAATAAAATAAAATGATGTGTCTTACCTAGTTTGAAGAGCACCTCCCGCCCTCCCCCAATTGCGTGCACTAATCCCGTCACCACTAATCTCAGTACCACTGCTTCCAACACCACTACACTAGGAAAGACACACCATCGACAATAATAATACACGTGTTTCGCCGCTACACGAGGCATCCTTAAGTGGCTTAGGAGACTTCTGCAGAGGTTAGTCTGCAGTTTGTGATCATATCCTAGACGGCCCCCACCATCGGATTCGATAAATCACAAATCCTCACGAAATAATATCGATTCCTACCAAGGATGATACGCGAGTCTTGCTTTAGATCCTGTAAATAATAAAATTAAAACTAAACCCAAGCATAGCAAGACTTTAATACGCCGTAAGTTCATCTTACGTAGATTGGACCATAAATATTTTATTTATGTATGGTCCGATAATTGCTTTTTAAGTTGAAGGTACTCCGGGCTAACACTGATATTAGGACGTCAGTCACCTCAGTCCCCCGTGACCGTGGGTGCTGCAAAGCACTCGAAACGTCGGAAATTAAAAATCAAGTCAATTAAATGCGATAAAATCCGTAAAAGTAGTTTTAAGTGATCTTATTTACAAAAATTATGGAATTGTTTAAAGGCTAGTTAGAAAAGAAAGGCTCCTATAACGTAGTTTCTAGTTGGAGTTATGCATGAAGTACGTGGATACAGGGAACTCAGAATGGTAATTTGATAGAAGTTTTGTGATTACCATAAATGAATATTTATTTCAATTTTGTTATTCCAGAACTTATTATGTTAAGTATTGTTTAAAGTTAAAATTTCGCTTTAATTTAATTTTCACTTAAATATTTAAATTAACCATTATTAAAGTCACAATTTTTAACAAAACATACATAGTTTTTTACCATAAATGATTTTTTTAGGTTTATACGAGTGTAGATTTGTTTGCAATTTGAAGGATTAACCTTAATTGCGTTGCCGGAAAGTTTGAATGGAATTCGGACCTCCAGATAATTTGCATCAAAGAAGATCTGTCGAATAACGAATATTATTTTTAGTTCGATATTTAAAAAATTTCACATCGTGTTTATATGTGAAAAGAGAGCCGTGGTAGCTCAGATGGTTAGCGCTCGCTGTAAATATAACAGAACGCGAGAAACCCGGGTTCGCTCCCCGCCGGCACCAATGAAATTGTTAATTGCAATTTTAAGTGCTGATATACCATATGCTCGGCGGTGAAGGAAAACATCGTGAGGAAACCTGCATGTCTGAGGAACAAGAAAAAAAAATATTTCGAAGACATGTGAAGTTCGCCAACACACATTGGGGCAGCGCGGCGGACACTTCCTTGCCCTAAAACCCTCTCAGAAATAAGGAGAGGCCTGTGCCCAGCAGTGGGACGTATATAGGCTGTAACTTATATGTGAAAAAATAAATCGCAAAGAATCCTGACACAGGCCAACTGATGGTACGTGGATGTTGTAACACATCCGGATAACTCTTTTTAGGGTTCCGTAGTCAACTAGGAACCCTTATAGTTTCGCCATGTCTGTCTGTCCGTCTGTCCGTTCTCGCTTAATCTCTGTGACCGTTAGCACTAGAAAGCTGAAATCTGGTACCAATATGTGTACCAATCACACCGACAAAGTAGTAAAATAAAAATTGGAAAAAAATGTTTTATTAGGGTAGCCCCCCTATATGTAAAGTGGGAAGGGATTTTTTTTTAATTTCAACCCTAACGTGTGATATATTGTTGGAAAGGTATTTAAAAATGAATAGGGGTTTACTAAAATCATTTTTTGATAATGTCAATTTCGGAAATAATTGCTCCAAAAGTAAAAAACAATGTGTCCCCCCCCTCTAACTTTTGAACCATAAGTTTAGAAAATATGAAAAAAATCTGAAAAGTAGAACTTTATAAGGACTTTCTAGGAAAATAATTTTGAACTTGGATGGAAACAACAGTACCCACTACCGGGAGCAGTTGCAGGAGCGCGGAGCGCTGCTGGAGCGCGAACATAATGGATTATTAAACTTATAAGTGGGAACACTTATTGTGAAACTACGGAACCCTACACTGAGCGTGGCCCGACACGCTCTTGGCCGGTTTTTTCTTTACAACTTAAGTGGCAAAATCGTACAGTCCTCCTGATTATAATATCATCTTAATGCTGTTCATGCAAACCTGTAGCCAGTGGTGTAGCTACCTTGGGTGGCACCCGGTGCGGAAGTTGGTGGTGTCACCCCATCGAAAGTAAAAAGCAATAAATTTTATATGATAAAAGACGTGAATCATTTATTGTTTATAATATTGAACAAATAACAGAACATTATAATAACTAGCAAACTGAGCAATAACTTCATCGAAATTTATATTTTGTATTGCCTTGGTTCGATGTCTAATATACCAAGATTGCTAAGCCGCGATTGGGTCATTGTTACCGCAAATAGTTTTTTATTAATTTTAATTTACTGAAACTCCTCTCACATGAAGCTATGGACACGCAAAAGACACGTCAAAGATCGCGAGGATGAGATGGAGAATCCCCCACGACAGCGTCAGGCTCTTTTGCGGGAATCCCCGAATTATACATAGAGCTAGTGGAGGAATCCATGAAAAAGAAATTTTTGTGCTAGTGATTTTTTTTGTTTGTACATTGTTCTTAAAGTTGAAAGACCGGGTGGGTGTCACCCCATAAAAGGTGACACCCGGTGCGGGTCGCCCCTGGCGCCCCCCCTTTGCTACGCCACTGCCTGCAGCCAACTTTAAATAAAGAATGTTTCAAATTAGTTGTAACATCTGAGAAATAAAATGGAATAGGCATTCCACGTCCTGAAATTATTCTGCATTCTCTACCTTCAGAGTGGAACACTTGCGGTGCAGGCACTGCTATTTTTTTGGTTGGTTAGAGTTTGGAACTCAAATGGAATGATTCCTAGGCAAAAACCGGTTCAACTATCTATTAAAATCTACTCGCAAACGAGTCACGAATATTACCTATTTAGTTATAGTGGCTGTTATTTTCAATAAAATAAAACTTAGTCTCTCTTTTCAATCCTACCTGATAGTAAACTATGGTCCCTGGAGTGTCGTATTGGATTTGTTTAGACCTATTATTAATATAAGATAACCACAGAGTATTCGCATAAAAAGAAGAATGTATTATTTAAAAACTGCAAATATTAGGTATGATTACAAAATAAGAATGCAAACGAATGAACAAGCGCCGTGTAGTTCGATGGGGAAAAACGGTCGTGAAATTTAAAGCGTGTAATTTCATCGCACAGTGTCCAAAATGTATTTTATAGAATACAGAGAGACTAGCCATATTGTTTGTTATGCTACCTTAGAAAATACTCAGACAAAGATATTTCTTTAGCTTCTACCATTAAGTTATATGTACTACGTACTAGAGAAGCCATTCGAAACAAAAAATGTGTACTACTCTGTATCCGCACATGCGCGGGAAACAGTAGAGTCGCGCATGCGCAGCACGAAAATTGTTATAATAAATTTTTTGTTTATTTAGATTGTATTGTTAATCGATAACATTATTTTTAATTTTCGTTTCTTTTGCATACGTGCTAATTTAATATAAAATTATATAATTATTAGAGCCGCTTCGCACTGCATGAATATCGAAGCCACAATAACAGGTGTACGCATAGCAGTACAGTTCAGTTGAACATAGTGAGTGTTCGGAATGCCATATCTAGTGCGTAGTACATATACATCGATGGCTTCTACACAGTAGGTGCATTTGTTGCATTCGTACATTAATTTTTAGAGGAGGCCTATGTACAGTGGTGAAATTTTGAATGGCTGTAGTCATGACGGCTTCATATAAAATGTAAATCATTTAATTTCAAGAAGCAATATATAAGCTATAATATTATTTCGTTGTTATTTGTTGAACGAAATATCATCATCATCATTACAGTCCTTCACAAGTCCACTGCTGAACATAGGCCTCCTTCAAGGAATGCCACAAAGCACGGTCATGAGCTACCTGCATCCATCGACTCCCTGTATGTCTTACCAGGTTGTCACTCTATCCTGTTGGGGATTGCCCTACATTACGCCTACCGGTACGAGGCTGCCATTCGAGAACCTTTTTTCACCATCGGTTGTCAGTTCTTCGAGCTATATGGCCGGCCCATTGCCACTTCAACTTACTAATCGGATAATCCTATAATATTTCAGCGCAACTTGCCTATCTCTTCTTCCAGCTCCAGGATCTTCTCGTCAGTCCTCAAGGTGCGTGCGTTATATATTGCCAGGTCGAGTAGTCGTAGGTGACAACCGAACCCTCGCCGGCGATTCTTAGCACCCCCTGCCCCGCCGTTACCATGGTCGTCAGCGTAGCCAGAAACAGCGAGGCTGCCGGGGACTGGGTACCTTCTATTTGTGTAATTGTTCATGGGGGGTAAATTGCCATAGTTGCCACACTTGGCAAGCGGGTTGGCAAACGCAGTTTTTTTCTTGTACAGTTGCTGTTATCAGGAAGATGCTGCTGCCCATCTCCTGTCTGTCTCCCTCTGTCGCCTCTTACGACACCCACGGGAAGATATGGGGTAGTGGATATTCTTAACCGCCACTACACGGCAATGAAATATATACGAATTAATACAAAGGTGTTGTATGCTATTACTTCTGTGAAATATTCTCATTACAATTTTAAATTAGCTTATAATGCAATAACTCATGTCAGTTTATATCGTACTAAATTCTTTGGTTTTTATCTCCGCCCATATTCATAGCGAGACGGGCGAGTTCTCCAAATATGCATATAATTAAGACAAATCAATGTTTGCTATACAGTCGTTGTGGATACAAAGTTACTGTAATTAGGTAGGAGAAAGTTAAAGAGCCGTTTACCATATTCGATTCGAATATCATGATTTATTTTTTTAAATATTACCTGATGATAGGTGGTGACGACGTTGAAGATGGCAAAGTGCTGACTTAGCTAACAAAATCCTAGTCACTTGCCTTAAAGGTGTGGTTGCCACACGTTATCTTACACGTCATTGATATTATTTGATACGCGCTTTCGTATTTTCGACAGATTCAATAGTTTCGTATTAGTAATACCCATGCTGTAAAAAAGATTCGAGGCCTTGTTGAAACAGCCCGAACTTCCATAGCATATTATCATGTGGAATCTTGCTGTGAGGTAATGCGACTGACATTAAAACTATCATTGCTTTGCAGATGAGAGCCATAAGAGCAATTTGTGATGCCATCCACACCATTTGGATGCTTGGTCCACCACTGTGCGTTACTAGGAGTTTTCTTCCTCGTCTCTCTATGAAATTGTTTACCACCGGCGACTTTTCCGGACTGATACGACTTAGGGACCTTCAAGAAAAGACCTTACTCCCTTTTAAAAGGCCGGCAACGCACCGAAAATTCCTCTAGTTACAAGAATACATATTGAGGGCAATTTAACCTTTACCACTGGTTCGGAAAGAAACCCAGGGGGACATTTTTGTTAATAAAACTGTGTTTGTTTTTGTGTACATACATAAAATTTTCGTAAATAAACTGAGAGGCCAAAGTTAATTTATTTCTCTAATTTTATAAGGTATTATATATATGATGGATACATATTATATTATATATATTATAGGATTACATATCATATACGATGGATGGTGGAATTTGACACATTTAAAAAAAGATAAAGTCCTGGTAGCTTAAAATAAGTGCTTGATTCTATATTATATAGTACGCGAATAAACTGAGAATGAACCCGCCGGCACTACTACACTTTTTCCCAATGTCACTAATTTAATAAATTCCTTGTCCTTCAGACTGAATTTAAGTCACGGAGGCCAGTCTCAACGGAGACCAGCTATTTGCGCAGGACCAGAACATAGTGCGCGAGTCAGTGCGCAAACACATGTTTACTCTCTTTTCGCTCACTCACATAGTGCGATGGAACGGCAATCCGACACAACAGCTCTTCCTAACTCAGAGTTGCTGGTGAGAATTTCTCGACAGACATTTTCACATACAATAACTGATTTTTAGCTGACCTGGGACCACAGGATCAACAGCCGCCCTTACGATAACTAAACCAACGAAACTGTCCAGTTAATTTACTACAGGCAGATCCATGAAGGCAATCATCGTGGGAAAATGTAGGCCATGCGCCTAAAATTAAAAGAAATGTATTCCCAAGACATGTACAGTCAGTCAAGACAAGATGCACAGGTATAGACTGTAGCACTATTTCCCGCCCTAAAACTTCACCAGCCTGGCTATACCACCATTCGTCGAAATTCATAAGTCTATATCACAATTTAAAAAAAAATGATTGTATTTGTTTCAACAAAAGACATAAATGTGGCGTTTAATATGTAACATGGTTGAAATATGTAAATACTTTATTTCTATTACACCAAATTACATATATCTAAATGTGAAGTATGCGGAATAGCAAGGAGAGTCAGGCGCGCTTTGTTCAGATGTCCCATTATATTAAATTATTCACGTATTTTCCTTAAACAAACAACTTCCCGTATAAATCGTTGTTTGCGTACTGAGCACGACAACCTCGAATGCACTTTGAATTTTTATATTCTATTGTTATTGTAAGCTGTGTTAATTCTTTAATTAAAAAAAGCTTATCGTTTGCCTATCCTTATTATCCTTATGACAATTTAAAACAGCACGCGTTTCTCTTGTATTTTTTGTAGATTCTGTCATATTTATTATCTTTCTATTGTGTCGTATTTAGTATCAGAAAGTCTAAATCTACACGCCCATGCTTTTTTTATTTAATATTTATTACAACAAAAAATTATTTTAATAAATATTAAAAATAGTTTTAATATTTATTAGCATTTTCACTATATTCGATATGATAAATGTTATAAAATATATCAAAAATAAAAGGTAGGCGCGTTTAGTTTTACACTCTACTAACGTACATTATACGTCAAAACATACGAAGTCACTAGCTTTCTGAAGAGTAAATTTAACTATACATAATATCCTTCTTATTAGCCTGTAAATTATTTAGTCAGATAAAGGGTCAGTCCTTTATGACTTTAGTACCACTATTTTGATTTTCACTACTATTGATTTGCCAATATACTGGGTGATTTTTTTACCGTCTGGAAAAAATTGAGTGTTATGGACCCCACACGCGGTCAGTTCAACTGATCATTCCTACAACTAAAACTGTTGATATTTTTTAAAATAGCGGATTTTCGATATATAAATCATTATAAATATATTAATATCGGAGTTTTACACATAAGTTTATTCATGGATATATTGAAAATCCGATAAAAAATAGCAACAGTTTTAGTTTGAACTGATCAGCTGGAATGATCAGTTTAACTGACCGTGTGTGGCCATCATAACAGGTGAACGGAATAGAAGCCTATGGCATTGAATTTTACAATTATTTTTATATTAACATATTATGAAATTGATATATTAATAAATACTACTATCGGTGCGTTTTATTTTAATTTCGATAGTTTTTAATTAGTTTAAAATTTCGGTTTCAAAATTTTTATTATTTTATTACTGAAAGTTTATATTAAATTATTGGTATTTATTGATAGTTCAATTTCATAATATGTTAGTGTAAAAGCAAAAAAAAAAGCAAAATGACAGTGCCATAGGCTTCAATTCCGTTCATCTATTACACCCAATTTTTTTCCAGACGTAAAATAAAATCCAGTATATCCTTTGGTGATCAAAGGATCTGGACTTACTGTAATTGTCACACATGGCAGGCAGGCAAGTGATCGCATTACAAAAAAACTAGTCCAGAAACTATGACGTTGCTTTCTGTTGTATTTTAAATCAGTTATAAATACGAGGTCACTAACTCGCCCGCCCTACATAGTGAGGAGATAAAGCTAAGTAAATATTTAAAAAAAATACGATTCATGATATGTTTTTTCTTTTTTAGAGAATGAGGGTGATAAACAATGAATATAAAATTACCTTTACTAACATTGCTGCTTTAGGCATGCATTAAGTATGTTTTTCTCTTTGACAAACACAAATATGTACTTCATTTAATTATGTCTAAAGTTTTCGCAATGTAATTCTTATCGTTGGAAACTGTTCTGGCTAATGTATTGTTAATATTCACCTTATATTCAAATGTAATATAAGAGCTGTAAGTTTCTTTGAATAAATAAATAAAATAAAAAAGACGAGTACACACAGTCCACCTGATGGTAAGTGAATGTCACAGCCCAAAGACATCTACATCTGTTCTCGATAAGAATTAAAAAAACAGACGTGTTGCCACCCCTGAGTACTAAGATGGAATGCCTCGTTTCCAGTACAAAGAAGTCTGGTTTTCTACACTCACCATACTAATACACATCAGTATTAAGCTACTATTTAACACTGGTAATCTGGAAAAAGTGGTCTTTCCCTGGTCGATCCGTACACTTCGTACTACAACCTTATCATAGCTCTACCACGTAAAAAAAATAAAAAATGTGGAATAATGCAAGTAGACTAGACGAGATTAGCGTTGGTTTATCTTTTGTTGCCTTTAAAATTAAAAACGTACACAGGCCTATGGATTTTTACACTTTACGATTATTTTTGAAAATATTGAACCGTAGGAAGAGGTACAAATAATGGAGTATAAAGAAAAAAAATCGGAAGAGACATTTATGGAAGCCATGAGACCTCAATGAATGCATTCAGCAGTATCTTCTCATGGACGAATATCTATAAAACTTTAAAAAAAGTTTAGATTTGCAAATTAATATCTCAATAGTACTTACTCAATAATAATGTTCCCATAAAAAGGTTACTCAGACAACATCAAATGAACATTTATGGAGTAAAACAGGATATCGTCATCATCATCAGCCCGTTAAACTTTTGAACCTGAGCCTCAATTTTTGGGAAGGATTTGCCCTAATCGGCATGTTTGTCGGGCGGATTTGACGTATAATGTAAACAGATTAAAACCTTGAATATCGTAGAACATATTATTACCCGACTTGGTGGTATTAATTATTATTATTATTTAAAAATATTACTGTTTATTGAATAGAATAAAATAATTTCTATTTAATATAGGATGCAAAAATACATATTGAAATTCATTTATTTGTTAGCTCTTACCACTGTAGGCTAATTATTTATTTTATTAATTTTTAATTAGTAAAATATGACCGCCTTTTTGGTCTAGTGGTTTAATGCGACTGTTGATTACGAGGTTCCGGGTTCCAATCCTGCGTTGGGCAAAATTATTTTTTATTTGGTTAAAAATTAGTTATGGAGTGTTTCCGTAGAGAAATTTTCAGAAATTACTTCAGTCAAAAAGTTGAAAGTGTCTAAACCCCGTGCACCGGAAAGCATGTAGAGCCGTTCGTCCTGCGTCTGATCTACGAGTATCTCCGGTCGTGTCAACCGTCCTATCGGAGAATAGAGAGTTCACCTGTGTTTGCGTTTTTTAATCCTGTCCTGCAACGATGGCTAGCCTCCGTTGAGGCTGGCCGCCGTGACTGAAATTCGGTCTCAAACTTCATACAACTAAGCGCTAGATGTTTCTTACGACATTTGTCTGACCGATGTATTTTTTCGTTTCACCAACCGTATCCTTTACCATTATGCTGAATGAATGAATGAATCAGCTGAACAACTAAATATTTTGTATGAAATAGGTTTATACATTGTATATATAACGAATAAATAAATCTAAAATGTTTTTGTGTAAATATTGACCTTATTAATTACATTTAATTTTGAACTACGTTAAACAATTCGTCAATGGTAACCTAATTAATTCGAAGCTTTTGATGATTTGATTGATTTATTGAATCTTGAGAATTTGGAATTCGTCTCTTACAATTTAAATGTCTAATGGACCATATATTTATAGCATTTAAAATGGGTCGTTCGTCCATTTGTATGAGCTGATAAATCAGGCCAAGGCCAAATTAGGCACCTGTATAAACCTCAATATAAAGGCTCCTGTATAAAGTTTTTATAATCTAAAATACATATATTAATAGAAATGGGAGTATGCTAGAACTCGATGAAACAATATCGACGTCTGTTTATTGATTGACGTCTTTTTAGTTCCAATACTATGCTGTGCGTACGAAAATCTATGTGAAAAATTGTTCTGATGCTGTTGATGCTAGCTAAACATAAGGGTGACTATAGTTATTAATCCCAACTTCGGAGAGGTCAACAAAAATTTTACCTAGTGCTGCAACGTCATTTTTGGTATCAATACAAATGTAGGTAACTTTACTCAATCTATAGTGCTCGAATTAAAACATTCAAGGCACGTGAGATACTTCCCAGTAGACTCTTCCTTGATCTGAAGCCTGCTCTGGAATAAAGGAAGTTTTATGCCCAGCAGTGGTGCGTCTAATGTTATTACTTTACTCTCTTACTTAAATTACTTACTCTACTAAAACCCACCAATGTTTTCAATTAAAATGAAAGCTTCAAAATAAAAATACGGTTATAACATTA
Organism: Parnassius smintheus behrii; assembly: GCA_036936625.1. Classification (NCBI taxonomy): domain Eukaryota; kingdom Metazoa; phylum Arthropoda; class Insecta; order Lepidoptera; family Papilionidae; genus Parnassius; species Parnassius smintheus. Next base: position 25,771,822 of record JAUPFT010000023.1, on the reverse strand, counting down.
ACAGTTAAGATATGCACACAAACGTCAGACGGTTTACGCGCTTTAATCCATTGTGATGAGATGATAATTGCAATTCAGGGCGCGCGCCAGAATGTACGTACGTATGCAGATTAGCGGCGATCGTTCTTCCTTCCGTTAGTTTGTGACAACCCGAGATACGCCCTCGGACCGGTCCCAAATGTCGTTTGATCGTGATTCATTAGAACGCGATTAGAAGATAAATTGTTTCCCGGATTTCGGCTGAACTAGATCGAGGTTTGCCACCTACAATTTTTTTACTTTAACTTAAAATAAAAAACTTCATTTAAAATAAAACTCAATTTAAAATAAAAGAAAACTAAATCAGTTATTTAACATCAGAATAAGAAATCTATGGTAACTGTCATCAATCAACACGGTGATTGAATCGGGATCGAACTCTGGTTACTTTGTAATTTAGGCTGAACGCGGAGCACCTGTAGGTACTTCCTGTACCACGTCTATGTCAACATTGTTTCTTTCTTTAAATTAAATTTGAATTAAGAAAAGTTTTGGGTAAGTAAAAGTTTTGTATATAACGAGGCAGTTAATGGTTATTGTTGCCATCTATGCTTTAAAAGATGCTGCATGAATAATTTATTTGGGCTATTTCATTGTTGGAACAACGTTGTTTCCCGCATGTACTTACTTTTAAGAAAAATGCAATATTTATTGTTGCATTAGTCACTATTTTTAAATATACTATAAAACAATTAAATATATAACTTTTAGAAATATATGACTAGCATAATAAAATTAATATTTAAATTAATTATTCGTAATAAAGATTTTTTCATAGATGCAAACATTTAACAAAAATATAATTTAAAAAATATTGCTTCAAAAACGTCTTACTTACTGTTTCACTGTTGTTAAGTTACTGTTTCAAAAACCAGTGGAAATTCTATTTAGAGTCCTATTTTCTTATTTGCATGACAAAGGCACAATATCTACATCGACATAGAATTTCAGTAATGCAGTTCCAAACATGAAAAGAACTTTATAAATTAGATTAATTCCTTAAACTTTTTATTCTAAAATCATAATGTAATGGTAAAATATGTGAAATTATGGTTTTCATGTTTTATTAAAATTAATAACTAGCTTTTTTTTTTAAATCTATATTTGAATTAAAATATAAATAGGAATTACCCGTTGATGTATGAGGCCACCTACACCTACACTTCGCTTACCGATACGAAGCTGCCACTCAATATGGCAACGTTTGGGGGATGAGGCTGCTCGCATCCGTAGGAAATACTTTAAATCTGACTCCTTCCCGTGTCCCCCTGGAAGTGCTAAGCGAGCAGCACCAACTGCGGTGGTAGGTTTCGGCCGCTGGCTTTTTGATTAACACCCACCTGTGCAAAGTCTTGTCGCCAAATGACGTTGTCGTGTTTCGGCATGATGCTTGGTGAAGCCATATGGAGAATGGATCTGAACAACAGTGGTAGAGCCATGCGGCAGCTTTGCTGTTGCACGTATGGGCCGGCTCAAACCGGGGTGGTACCACGACCTCACAGAATACCGGCGTGAAGTGGAAGTTCTGCTTCCGCGTTTCGTCTGGTGAGTGCAGGTGGCCGGAGGCCCAAATCCCCCCCCCATCAACATGGTAGCGGAATTAAATAAAGATAGACTACCCCAGGAGGGTACCAGCACCCCTGGAGAATCCCTCGCTGAGCATCCACGACCATGTTTCTCCACTTCTGAGCGTGGGTGCTCAGGCTGCCCCGCGTATTCTGGGGGGGGCGAAATTCCGCTCAAGACTACAACTGCTCGGGGCAAACGGAGCAACAAGACCAAGGCGACCCCTGCCACGCTGTCCGTGAATTTCTGCAATATCAGGGGACTTCACTCTAACCTAAACGCCGTCCACTACCATCTCGAGACGGCGAGGCCGGCTCTGCTCTTTCTGACCGAGACGCAGGTGTCCTCTCCGGCTGATGTTTCGTATCTCTCCTACCCGGGGTACAAACTGGAACACTCCTTTGTGCCTCGGGCTGGAGTTTGCGTTTACGTCAGAGAGGACATCTGTTCTCGACGCCTCGGCAGACTTGAAGGTTCGGACCTGTCCATCCTTTGGCTACGCGTAGACAGCGACGACCATCCGCGCGTCTACGGGTGCCTCTATAGGTCCCACAGCGGTAATGCCGAAACAGACCGACTCTTCGACCACGTCCAAATGGCTGCGGATTCGTTGCTACAGCAGATCCCCTCCGCAGAGATCGTGATCCTCGGCGACTTTAACGCCCATCACGCCGAATGGCTCGGTTCACGTTTAACCGATCATGCGGGGAGATCTGTTCATGATTTTGCCTTGGCATATGGTCTGACACAACTGGTTACTTCGCCTACGCGGATTCCAGATGTGGAGGATCATGCACCTTCCCTGTTGGACCTTCTGCTGACCTCTCACCCGGACGGATATCAGATTTCCGTCGACGCCCCTTTAGGCTCCTCGGACCATTGTCTGGTCCGGAGTGTTGTGCCACTCACGCTGAAATCGCGGTTGCATTCTGCAGGCTGCCGCCGTGTTTGGCACTATAGGTCAGCCGATTGGGATGGGATGCGGTCTTTCTTTGCATCCTACCCTTGGGGGCGGGTTTGCTTCTCGCCGGATGATCCCAACGTTGTTGCGGATTCTGTTACTGATGTGGTACTTCAGGGTATGGAACTTTTTATTCCTTCCTCTGTGGTGCCCATTGGAGGCAAATCTCAGCCATGGTTTGGTCGCTCCTGTAAAATAGCATCATGCTATAAGCAGGAGTGCTACCAAGCCTGGGTTGATGCATCAGCGTCCCGGGATGTAAACACCAGCGCTCTAAAAAAGAAGTATAATTCCGCCTCTAGGTCCTTCAAAAGAGTCATTGCCAAGGCAAAGTCAGAGCACATAGGCAGAATTGGCGAGAAACTAGTTCGCCTTCCTTCTGGAACCCGTGCATTCTGGTCTCTCGCCAAGGCTGTCCAGGGGAATTTCTGTCAGCCATCTCTTCCATCTCTGCACAGGGAGGACGACTCACTGGCTCATACTGCAAAGGAGAAAGAAGATCTTCTAGGCTCCTTCTTTGCGTCTAACTCGACTCTCGATGACGGGGGGAGTACGCCGCCGACCATCCCGCGGTGTGAGTGCTCCATGCCGGAAGTGCAGTTCACACAGCGCTCGGTTCGCAAAGCACTCCTCTCCCTGGACATCCACAAGTCGAGTGGGCCTGACGGAATCCCCCCAATTGTGCTGAGGACGTGTGCTCCAGAGTTGGCACCGGTTTTAACGCGTCTTTTCCGGTACTCCTACTCCCTAGGCGTAGTCCCAAGATCATGGAAGACGGCTTTCGTCCACCCGATCCCTAAAAAAGGCGACCGCTCAGACCCGTCCAACTACCGGCCAATCGCCATCACCTCCTTGTTCTCCAAAGCAATGGAGTCCATTGTAAACTGCCAGCTCATGAGGTACCTTGAGGATCACCAGCTGATTAGTGACCGCCAATACGGTTTTCGCCGTGGTCGGTCAGCTGGTGATCTTCTGGTCTACCTCACTCACAGATGGGCGGAGGCAGTAGAGTTCAAGGGGGAGGCATTGGCCGTTAGTTTGGACATTGCGAAGGCCTTCGATCGGGTTTGGCACAAAGCGCTTCTTTCGAAGCTCCCTTCCTATGGGCTTCCCGAGAAATTGTGCGATTGGATCACCAGCTTTCTTGCAGATCGGAGCATCAAGGTCGTTGTAGACGGTGCAAGCTCCGATTGCAAGCCTATTAATGCTGGTGTTCCACAGGGCTGCGTGCTATCGCCAACGCTGTTTCTTCTGCATATCAATGATATGTTGCATACCCGTAACATTCATTGCTATGTGGATGACAGCACTGGTGACGCTCTTTACACCGGCCGAGCCAATATTTCTCGGGAAAACGTCTCCGAGTGCCGGGACAAACTTGTGTCTGAAGTCGAGTCTTTGCTGAACAGAGTCTCGGATTGGGGACGACTAAATCTAGTCCAGTTTAACCCCCAGAAGACACAAGTTTGCGCGTTAACCGCTAAAAAGAACCCCTTTGTCGTATCCCCTCAGTTTCAAGGCACTCCCCTTGTTGCCTCAGCCAGTATCGGAATCCTCGGCGTCGACATATCGAGTGACGTGCAGTTTCGTGGTCACTTGGAAGGGAAGGCCAAATTGGCCTCTAAAAAGCTTGGCGTGCTCAGCAGAGCGGGACAGTATTTCATGCCGGCACACCGCCTGCAACTTTACAAGGCGCAGGTTCGACCGCACATGGAATACTGTTCCCATCTCTGGGCTGGGGCTCCCCAGTACCAGCTCCTTCCACTTGACCGCATCCAGCGCAGAGCGGCTCGAATCGTCGACGACCGAGTGCTTTCCGATCGGCTCGATTCACTGGCGTTGCGAAGAGATGTTGCATCTCTTTGCGTATTTTATCGCATCTATCACGGGGAGTGCTCTGAGGAATTGTTCGGACTAATCCCAGCCGCCAAATTTCGTGAACGCACGACACGGCAAACGTCCCGATACCATCCACACCATCTGGATGCTTGGCGGTCCACCACTGTACGTTTCACAAGGAGTTTTCTTCCACGTACAACCTCTCTGTGGAATAGTTTATCACCGGCGATTTTTCCGGACCGATACGACCTGGGGACCTTCAAGAAAAGAGCTTACTCCTTTCTAAAGGGCCGGCAACGCACCCGCAATTCTCCTGGTGTTGCGGTTGATCATGGGCGGCGGTAGTCACTTAACATCAGGTGAGCCGCATGCTCGTTTGCCCCCTCTTCTATAAAAAAAAAAAAAAGAACAGTACCGTTATGTGTGTGAACCGAGTACGAAGTTTCAGTTGTTGCTGTGTCGGGTGCTTGGTTGTGGAGGGTAGCGGAATCCGAAGCATGGTTTCCGCTGCCCGACCGCAGGTGAACGGCTGTTCCACCAACTAGCGAAAAATCCCAGGGTGGCTCCATCGTGCTGGTAAGTGACCCGGCGAGAGGACCCGATTGCGATCTCTGGGTGGGTTCGGGCATCTCCGCAGTCTCCGGATCAAGTTCGAATGGGCGAAGTAGCTCTGGTAGTATCGTTTGGTTGCTAATGCAACGCCTCGTTTAACTAACATTTTCCATCCATATTCACTCTGTAATATGTGTCAAAAAATAATAGTATGACTAAACAGCGGTCGCACTGTTATGGTTTTGCCGACGGCAACGCTGCTGGAGCTCGTAGAGAATATCAACGTCACTTTCCTAATAGCCGGCTTCCCCACGTTTCTGTCTTCGGAGCAACTTACCGACGATTAAGTGAAAGCGGCACTATTCACAGAAATAAAGTGGGTACTGGCACTACGTTTTACTGCTGATGAAGACACAATTATGCAACATTTTATTGAGGACCCTAACGTCTCAACAAACATTGTAGCACGCCGGCTCGGTATGTCCCAGTGGAAGGTATGGTCGGTGGTGCATCTGTCAGGCCGTCAACCGTATAAAAACGCTGTACGAGAGCGATCCAGCGAATAGACTCCAATTTTGTCGTTTCATGCTGAACGCCGACACAGACGAAGTAATTTTTTTAAGAAACATTCTATGGACGGATGAGTCCAAACTTAACCGAGACGGTATTACCAACTACCGTATTCTTTATTACTGGATACTTATGGTATACAAAAATCCAAAAAAAAACTTTGGGAAAAGCGTCACACCGCAAATTTTCAGCCCTACATATAGCTGAAAATGAACAAACAGGTTTTGAGATATACGGATACAGGTCTTGAGGTATGGGGCGGCAAATTTGTAGCATTTTGATTCCCCTATCACGCCCTGCCAGACAATTTAATATAAACAATGGCTCGGAAAAAGGCTCTGTTCTGGGAAGAACTGAACACAAAAGAGTCAGGAAGTAAGCGGTGTTTCAACCTCGTGACTTCGGAAAATTCCGTTTTGCTCAGGTGACTATTATTTTTTATATATTTATTTACAGACTAGTCTTATATAGACTTAATTAAATAAAAAATCAATATAAATATATTTAAAAACGTACCATTAAAAACAAAGGAACCGAAAATATTCCTAATAAGATTTGAATACTCACGCACACATCTTTTTTTCTGTCTTAAAACATATGCATCTTAAACCACGTTGTTGGCTACGAATCGTTGTAGTTGCATATGTGTATCTGAGTGTACTCTTATTGTTTTGGCTTGGCTTTTGCGTTACTTTAAATGTACACAGGGACCTCCGTATTGCTTTGTTTGTTTGTCTGAGATCTCGTTGTAATTTTATCTGACGGAGCCAGACTGCAGTTGTGTTAGAAGGGCTACGAATTCTGTGCAAAAGCACAGAGTACTAGTGCAAAAAGCATTATGCTGCAGTGTCGTTTGGTGGGAGGCACTCCATCTTAGTCCTCAAAGGTGACTACGCATCTGAATTTTAATTCCATATCAGTGACAGATGTAGATGTACTCGTATGTAGGTTACAGCATTCACTTACCATCAGGTGGAATGTGCTCATTTTGTTAGCTACACTTACTGCTATCAAAATACATCCATTTCGCATCTGACAGATGGTGGAATAAACTTCACAAACATCCATTTTCAAAAGATCTGCTATAGTCCCTTCTTTAAACGAAATTGCACGTTTTTATGATACTGTAAAATTATTTTGATCTCACTCAGTATAACGTTAAGGGTATTACCGGAACAGTGTCGACAATTGCTCTTAGGATATTGTTTACACTTGCCTGAGGCTTTAATGTCGATGTGTAGAGCCACAAATCGGTATAAATTTAATGAAACCTTATTATTATTTTATAAGGACCACAAACAAACACATAGTCCACCTGATGGTAAGTGGATGCTTTTGCCCATACACATCTACATTTATCCTCCATTAAGAATCAAAATGTAGATGCGTTGTGACCCCTGAGGACTGAGATAGAGTGCCTCGTTTTTCTGCACTCACGGTACGAAACACAGTAGCATTAAGCTGCTATTTTACGCTGGTACTCAGTGAAAGCGAGGTCCCAGCTCGTTCAAGCCTGGTATAACCATAATATAGCTGCAGCGTGGCTTTACCGTGTAAAATTTCTGGGAATTATTTATTTAACCTCAAAATCCATTAAACTCCAACCGCGAATATGTACATACGTCTGTTTTATACAACTCGTTTGATTTTGAATTAAAATATTTTATTCATAATAAGTGGAACTATTAAATCAAATTAGGTTGTCTGATGTTTTCGTTTTATTTAATATTCCTGTTATGTAAAAAAGTTTTAATAAGATCGGAAATAATGTTTATAAAATCAATGATTTTCACTTGGAACGGTGCAGATAATATATAGTCTTTAAGCGCTGAATCATCGACGATTGTTTGTTGTTGTACACCTCATTCCAATAGCCAACTCCTTTTAGGCCCCATATAAAAGTAAACATAACCCTATCTCGTAGGTATACAACCTTCACACGAAATATGTGGAGTAATGTATTGTATTTGTAAGTTAAACATAACATCAATGTTGTGATAGGCCAAGATTTACATAAGCGTTTAAGCCAACGGGACATTTGGCCCATAGGCATAAAAATGCAATGATAAAGACAGTGGCGAGAAGGAGAGATTTTAAGAGAACCTTTCGCCGCATACTGGTTTCCGGACCGTTGGTTGACCCAGGTGTATTGCTGCTCTCTTTGCAATACAATGCACTTTTTGGGATTGTCAATACTAATTTTAATTGTTTAATAACACTACAGGATGTTTCTATAGTGGATTATTAAATGCCATTACAATTTATAAATGAGCATATTATCAGGTAAGCGTATGACAGTCGACTGGTGTGAATGCCTTAAGAATACGAAAATTGACGCATTATTAATATATATATATATATATATATATATATATATATATATATATATATATATATAATTTTTATTTTCACTATTTTAGTAGCATTCTCACATGGTTGTAATTTTGAATAACAGGGAAAGGATAAGAAACCAACATAATATCGCATCTGATAACCTACAAAGCCAGTTAAGATTAAACTGTTCGTAGAAACGGCTATAGGGATAATTGCAGTAGGTTTATCAACCCTATTACCGGAGTCTACGAAAGAGCCGTGTAGAACGCTATAGAATCTCCCGTAGAGCGCCTTCTCCTTCCACATGGTTTCTAGTCCAGGAGCTCTTTGTACTGCCGGAGACTGTCATTGGCTAAAGATAGAGGGGTAAGTAATTCATCATACGTTATCGGAACTTGTCAGAAAGTAAACGCGTAAACTGTACCGGTGAGAGCGCTAACAAAGCTCGTCTACTACGCCTCCGCGGCTAGTGCAGGTCTGTTTGAGTATTTCAAAGGTGCATTTGCCTTTTTTATTCCCCGCAAATTATATACGAGTGATTATTGATATATTAAATACAAATACTGATGATGGAAAAAAGTATCAAAAGTGCAAGGAATCTGTACTTCAATTATTAACCTAATCGACATACCATGCATTACTATTTTCTATCCTATTTGGGTTCATTATCTAGCAAAGGCTCTCTAATCTCTAATCTAGCTCTATTGACAAGAGACTGTTATCTACATATATATTTAATTTATTTTTGCCTACATGAAATATTTAATATAATTATATATATATATATATATATATATATATATATATATATATATATATATATATATATATATATATATATATAATTTTTATTTATTTTTACACGTAAGTTTAATAAAATAATATTTTGTCCTTAGTAACATTTTAATTGTATGTACAATAGTTAGGTTAATACCTTTTAACGATTTATTTCTTTTTTACAAACTACTACGATGTTAAATGTACAGGTCAAGTAAAACAGTATTAATTAGAACGCGAATGAGCCGAATTTATCCTTAGATTTGGTAGTAGGAAGATTTCTTGATTCGGGACATCCTGCGCGTACGCTTATAACTGCGGTGCAACAGGCGGCTCGACGCACTCGCACACACGCCTTCGTCACAACCGTGAGTATTTTTTTTAAACTTGTAACAATATGTTGCATTTTATGGAGAGATAAAGTTATTCAAAGTTAATTAAACACTTAATAATATTAATCGAAAAAGTATTTTAAATTGAAAGGTGCTAGAGGAAATTAAATGAAATTTATAATAAAGTATAATATTTAAATATATAATAATATTTCTAATAACATTTAAAATAATATTACTTAAAACAAAAAATGCAAAATTTCACAAAAATTGTTGTATTAAAATTAATATTTAAGATGAATATTTTCAATTCATATTCCTCAGTAGCGGAAGTTTCGATTACGACATATTGTTCATGTTTTCGTTAAATATTCTCAATTAATTTTCAGTTAATTAAATCAGTGTACCCGTTAATAGATTCCGTAATCTGAATGTTACTGGAATATCATCAACATCTTAATTAAACGTTAGCTCGACGAACACATTTTCACACAATATCTCGCAGCGTACTTTGGAAATATCTTAATATACGGACCACAATTTATAAACATCTTTCAATCTTTTCCAACTCAATCCTTAAACAGTTAATGTGTAAAAAAAAGGAGTGAAAATTATTTTGATTTGGATTTCTTATTTGGACTGTATTAAATTATAAGGCTTTGCGTGTAACGTTCAACAAATAAAGTGTAAACCTAAACAAACTTAACAAAGGAGTGGTGATTTATGACAAGTTAAGTCGCGTTCAAAATTGGGGTATACCGTTTAGATGTAGTGAATGTAAAAAGATTTGCTATGAAGGAAATACCGCGTCACGCACAATCAGCACGCAAGTGATAAATGATCTTTTCTTTACACAGGATCAATCATGCGTTGTTTACATGTTTACGTCAGGATGTTTTGTGATTCCCTAATACATATTTAGAGGTGTAATATACTTTCGCTCCCTTTTACAACTTTCCAAGTTTTATTTTGTTTTTATTACCGTGTTAGGCAAAGTGCGAAGTCGTGAAAACCTCTTAAAATTTTGCTTACTTATGACGTTTGTATTGATATGTTTTGTTTTAAATTTAAAGTGCCAGTGTTTTTCTATGTTTAAAATATGTAAAAGAACATTTGTTTTTAACATATTTGGTTTTTCTTAATTATATTGCCAATGTGAAGTTCTAATACTATAAAATATATATCTATATATCCAAAGAAGACGAAGCAAGGCAAAATTACTTTGGGCAAGGTCCACTAAAATCCCGCAAACGTAATATTAGTCTTCCAGTTCGTTGCCTTACAGAAAATCATAATTGAAGACGCTGGTTAAGGAGTATCGCACCTGGGGTAGAAATTCCATTTACATACGTAAACACGCGGTTGTAGGTGAAATGAAGAGCTTTGTATTCCATTGTGGTTTTCTACAGCTCCCTTTATAGTTGTATTTGTTCGTTTATTATTATTTCTGTGTGTCTGTCTAATTACGTTTCTTATCTATGCATTAAAATCGACTAAATAAAAAAAAGAATATCATTGTTTTTATTGTAGCACAATATACAGAATACGAGCATTCAATGTTAACTTTGATATTTGTATTATAATATGTGTTTTTAGAACGTATAAAATTTATAAATAAAGTGTTTTATGGATGATATCTATTACTATAATTACCATGAAAATTATTTAAAGATAAACCAATAAAAAATCAGTCTTTATTTACACGAACGATGACGTAACATGTTAGTTACGACTTTCTTTTCAATTCTCTACAATTATTAATTGAGTCTTATTCATATTAAAGTATTAAACAGTAATTCTTAATTAATTATAAAATGATGCTCATTGTTTAATTACTTTGTCATAATTTTCAAGTGATCAAAAAAAAAAATGAAAGAATGATCGTAGGAAAAATACATCTAGATTTCGATCGTCGAAAAGACAAAAGTTTCACTTTCAGCCGGTAAGTTGAGTAGACGAAGGATAACGACACCTAGAGGTGAACTCATCAGGATCTCTTTGTATGCCCGCTACGTGGTCCCCATACGTAGTCCCTGTCGCCACGCTCATTGGTAGTGCGCTGACTGTCGTTACGTGACCAGCATTCAAATTAACTTTTGATGCCATTCAAAATATTGGCACCCAATTTATTATTATATTGAATCGTGGTTGAATCGTGGTAACTGGTACCGTTACATCTTTTAGAAGTCTACTGCTGAACGTAGGCCTCCCCCATAGGTTGCCTCATAGGGTAGGATGTTCGCCTTATTTGCCTCACTAGGTGCTCGCACATAACCGCAGTTTTTTAAGTTATTATTTACGTCGCTGTCCATCTATTTGTTTCTTTCTCTTTGTTATCTTTACGACACCACAGAATGATATGCGGTAGTGGATATTCTTCCACCGTCGCTACAATGCCACTTATTTGCTTGTATGTCAAGAAAATCGTCGTTACTATGAAAAAATGGTACATATAGGACAACATAACAAAATATAAATATAAATACAAACACGTATAAACACTCACGCCTGTCACCCAGAGAGGTAGACAGTCTACGGACTTCCATTTGGCACGATCCTGACATACCTCTTTCGCGTACTTTACATCCATATATCTACGCATACACGCTCATCGGTTAAGGGTAGTTCTAATGTGGCCCATTTTCAAAATATCGCCAATTCGGTCGATAAACTTTCTTCTAGGGCGTCCCTTCCCGACTCTGCCGTTCACATCTGCCATGTAAATTTGCTTTGTCACTCTTTGCTCATTCATGACCTAACATAACACAAACATAACAAGTGGTTAATGTAAAGCAAATTTTCATGTTCACTATTTTCTTCTTCAGACTGCAAAAATATATTGCTGGACAAGATGTGTTTAGCGTGCAGCGGTGGTGTAAAAGTATCCACTACCTCATGTAATCCCGTGCGTGTCGTACGTAGCGACAGAGGAAACAAATCAGGGGATAGAGCGCAGCGTCTACCTAATAACGGTTTATCCTTTCAATCTCCATAAAATTCCCATGGAGTCGCATGCGCTTGGCAAATCTCGAGCGGTCGCATGCGACCGCACTTAAAACCATTAAAGCTCATATTTCGAGACTACTTTCTCTATGAAGAAGTTTGGCATTATAAAATCTATACAAAATTTTCTATCCTATGGTCTAAACAAATGTTAGGTGTTACTTCATTACAAAAATATTTTATTGTATTTTGATAACAAAAAATATATATACCAAGCGAATGACGGCAGCGTGAAAATTACAATTATTTCTATATATTACTCGAAATTATTTACGTAAAAAGATAAATTATATTCACACAAAAACTTTTATAACAATTTATAATAAAAATATAGTAAAACACTAATAAAATACTAAAAAAATCCAAAAATCCACTTCCACACAACAACATCCAAATGAAAATGGCGTACGTAATGAACGTAGAATATAAATTAATATCCATGGACTAACTGTTTTTTATTCCACTAGAGGATAGAAAATGTCATATTGATTCTATAATGCCAAATTGCTTCGAAGAAAAGTAGTCTCTAAACATAAGTACTTATGGGTTAAAGTGCTTTGGGTGGGTGTGGTCAAATTTGACCTCATGAATTTTGACGGAATATCGAACCGGTCAAATTTAGACGCTTGGCGTTTAAGAGGTTAAGGAAACTGCGGTTGTAACCGTAAATTTGGCAAGTATCCCCCCATGAGGTAATCTATTGGGGAGGCTTATGTTCAGCGGTGGACATTAACAAAATTTCTGAACCCCAATTTCATAGACTGGTAATGGGGAGAAATGTCAATGTCTACTTTGACTTCACCGGTTTGTCTACCCATCGTGTATACGGGCAAATATTCTAAAGAATACATGGCAGTTGATGTAGCTGTTTATGAAACTTCTCTATGCTTAGCATAAGTTGTAATTTATTGATTTTTTTATTTACACTTAGGGCGTTCAGTCAACCCTGATCGTAGAGAGATAGTGTGTAAGGGTTATTGAATGGGAAGCCACTGTGCTTCTTTAATATATGTGGATGGAGTGACATGTGACAGGGACACATGATGTCGAAATATGTGATTTTGCGTAGGTTTCTGTGATGTGGTGATCATTATCACCATGTGGGCCGCGCTTTTTGCATCCAGGACTATTGTGATCACTGCGGACCTGAATCTGTATTAGCTTAGAATTTCATTTTGCAGTGTGTGCTTTTGTGTTTATAATATTCAATTACCGCTTAAGGTGTGATAACATGAAAATTAATTAGCAGTTTCACATAAGCTAAATGGGCTACGATATAAGAAAATCAACATTTTCCATCAATTCATTATGAATTTTCCATAAAGCGACATATTCTAGAATTTTCTATAAAACGACATTTCTTTTACAAAGTTTTAAATATTCACTATTTAAAGAGCTTTAACAAATTTTTAAATTTTCTTAGCCTTTCATTAAAATGTGACTTAATGTTTCTGAAAAGACTTTTTAAGATTTATAGATAAAGATTTTGTTTTGAAACTACAAGGGAAGGTAAAGGGACTGCGTAATTAAATTAAAATATTACGGCGCGACGGTACATTGTATTTACTCTACAACCGTTTCAACTTTCAACCTTGCGACATTGGTTCATTCGTAATTTGTATACGCAAACGGAATTTCTACATAAGTTTACTCCTCTTTTACTTGTACCTATATTTTTTCTTCTTATTAGACGTGTTTGAGCCATGCTGCAGCTATATTATGGTTGTAGCACGAATGGGTCGGCTCGACCGGGGAAGGACCATGCTCTCACAAAATACCAACGTAAAATAACAGCTTAATACTGTTGTGATTGTATGATGATGAGTGTAGAGATCTGGAGACGCTTTTTTATCGGAAACGAGGCATTCCATCTTAGTCCTCAGGGGTGACAATGCATTTGCGTTTTGATTAATAATCTGCATAGATTATATTTAAGGAATTCAATAATGCAAATTAATCTGTAATCTTTTTCTTGCGAGATTACAATCCAGAGCCAGCGGCGTTGCAACTTAACGCTTACAATATAATATTATTTTTGTAAAATTTCCACATATTAAAATAAAATAAAATGAATAGAAATCTCCATCAACTATGTTATTTCTCTACGACATTCTCTTAATTTTAGTTTTCGTTTCCTAAAATTTCATAGGTAGACATAATTTAATTTTTAAATAATATGTAATGACCATACCTGTATAGTTTAATATTAGATTACAGTAATTTATAGGCTGTTGAGGAAACATAATGTGTATTTATTGAGGAAATACATGTTAAGCAGCGTGTAATATTATTATTAATTAATTTAGATCGCTATAACACATCGCTCTGACTGATTTAGCCTCATGTTCTAATTCACTTAAGATGAGCGAGTATTAACTCAATATTAGGTAGATGGCAGGCGTATAATACGTGCTACAACGTACGATATTTACCCGTATTTACTAAAATAGTTGTAAATATTTGAATTGAAATTAATATACCATTTTGTTTTAACTAATCTTATTATTTTAGATACAGAAACAGTCGTCCACGTGTCTTGACAGCTGTATAATAGTCATCGTCCGGTCTTCTTCATTTTCTGTGATGTCAGTGCTATTATCCAGTTGACTTTTATAACTTGAATACTGGTCTAGCAGCTAAAAAGTACGCGTATTTTGTTGCAAAAGCGTTAGGCATAGTTTCGCCATTTCTTCTAGGGTCCGCAAAACGTTATTTATAAATGATAGTAGATTTAGAGAAGAAATGGCCAAAGGAAATTTTAAACTGTTAGTCTTAAGAAAAATATATATTTCATTTTTCTTTAATTAACTTAGGCACGGGTAGGTTACTTTACCATCTCTGAGCTTTTTTTATTAAAAAAAAAACAACTAAAAGTAATACTTTATTGTCACTATTATCATTCACTTATTACTAATATTCCCTTTAACTTCTCCTGTTGGGCTTAAATGGTTGTTATAATGGTGGTTCACGACAATAGACTAATCGCGGAACTCAAACCCCACGATCCTTTTGAGTTTGCGGGTCACACCCCATTATACTCCTACGCAATTAATAGCGTTGCAGATCGGCCAAGATGGCATTACTTATCTTTTTCTTAATAATCAGTCCGTAAGTAATCCTTAAATAGTCGATAAGGGCCTTGCAATAATAGAGAGGTACATCACTGTTTAGCGTGATTA
This sequence comes from Parnassius smintheus behrii, assembly GCA_036936625.1. Lineage (NCBI taxonomy): Eukaryota > Metazoa > Arthropoda > Insecta > Lepidoptera > Papilionidae > Parnassius > Parnassius smintheus. The sequence goes on along the minus strand of JAUPFT010000023.1, from coordinate 25,756,670 downwards.
CTACAGGTCTTACATTATTGAGGCCCTTTCCGCCATTTTAAATTTGGCATATGAAAATAGTTATTTTGCTGGCATTTCACGTAGTCGCCTTTTACGAAACCCGTAATACGAACAAATAAGTCACAATTATATTACTATATTTACAATTATAACTTATCATCAATTTGTAGCGTTGTTCATAAATAAAAAGCGTATATAACTTTATAATTCCGACGGAATAGAAAAGCTCCAGTACCTCAGTCTTCATATTCGGGGTTAAAGCTTCGTACCCATTGATGTTTCGTATACATTGTCAGGGACTGGAATCTGTATAAATTAGCATCACTGATCGACCTGAACTCGTTATCGTTACTTTCTGCAGATATACAACCGGTTTTATAGTGTCATCGTTCGCGAACAATTCTACTTATAGCTTTCCCTGTTTACTACGGCAGATATTTCTACGAGGCTTGGAAGTTTAAATGACATTCTCGCCTCACTAATTTAAATTTGCAAATACTTTTTAAAAAGCTGTGTTGATTTTAAATTTTATAATAAGTGAAATGAGTCTAAGCTGTTGGTGTTCCGTATAAAAATACAATAAAGTATTACAAGAGCTTGTTTTGTGTCATTTAAAAATAGCTGAGCAAGTTTTAATGAATGTTTTACCGAATTTCGTCGGTGGGTTAGTAAAATCTTTAAATTAATAAATGCTTTTAATACTATGCAATCTTCATTATAATGATATAAATATCATATAAAGTAGAGCCATTCGGAAATTAAATTGAATTAGTTTCCATATTTGTAGTATTTGCAAGCTGTGAGCAAAACAAACGAACATAATTTAGTACTTCTTAAGAACGAAGATAGAAAAAATCATTACTTAATTAATTATCTTGTTTAAAAAAAGTTAATTAGTTATACAGCAAATAGAGTGAGGTCCAACTAACACTTGACTGTTTATTATTTTTCGCGGCTGGTCATACGTTTGTGTGGTTGTATCATAAATGACTAATATGCACGAATATTTTGCAATAACCGGCCATGTTTGTAGGGAAGCTTCAGAATAAAAGGTAAAGAAAAATTACTAAAAAAATTTCGAACGTTCTGTCCTTTTTATCTTTTAAATGTAATGCATTCTTTAAATTATTTTACTGTGCAAGCACACATTCGTAAGGGTCGAACGTTAGGCAAAAAAGTAGAAACCTTATGTACTCGTTTTAAAAAACACTGTAATAACGGTATGTAATTACTCATATATTTGAACATAAGTTTACAATTGGGCTACTCTTTTAAAAATAACACTGTATATAAACAATATATTTCACTACAAAATATTATTTTATTTATTTTCACCTCTGCAGTGTTTTCCTGTATACGTTCAATTGATTGTGATACTGTTGGCCACTTGAGTAAATAAATAAAATAATGTATTCAGATAATCCGATAAGCCATGTTGTAAACACGGTTCCATTCATTAATTGAACAACTGATGATGGGAAAGCCGTGCAAATATTGTAAAGTGTATGTAAGCCTATTTAAATAATAGGTATTGTGGTAACATGACAAAGGCTGTTGTATCTACACGAAGTGGAATGAATCACAAATGTCTGATGAGTCTTGTCTGTTTCTTTTATCCTGTTGGCAATTTATAAACCTCCAACTATATTTCCGTCGTCTTACAGAGTGAAAAAAAAAACAAATTTTTATTGCAGTTTGTTTAAACTTAATAAAGCGTAATATATTTTTAACAAAAGCTGTACATAATCATAAATAAATTTTATTACGTTTTATAAAGTACTTAAAAAATGTTATTATATCTAAGTATGTAAATTTTAAAAGTAAATGCCATTATATAACGAAAAATATATAGTTAGCAAATCGAAATTAATCAAGACATATAGAATCCAAAAAAGAGATGGGCACTATCTTGCTTACAACAAAGGAACATTTATAAAAAAAGGGCTTCCAAATCGCCTGCCAAGACAAATAACTATTAGCTAATATCCCTTTATGATGCAATTCTATCTTTATGACTTTTGATGGACTGCAATGAATATATTTATGAATGTAAAGTACTTGAAAAGTTTCCAGGAAGTCTGTTTTAACAAATAAAGAGTTTAGTAAATTTAAGTTATTAATAGTTCTTATACATTTTATTTTATTTCTTTCCTTGGAAAACTTATAGCTAATTTACAAAAATAATGTGGTTATAACAAAAATGAAGAACAATAATTATAAGTTTTCACTTATATCCTATACTATTAAACGAGCAATTCTTGTATATATATATATATATATATATATATATATATATATACATATATATATATATATATATATATATATATATATATATATATATATATATATATATATATATATATATATATATATATATATATAATCGGGATCTCGGAAACGGCACCAACGATTTTCATAAAATTTAGTGTCAGGGAGTTTCGGGGATAATAAATCAATCTAGCTAGGATTTATTCTCAGAAAATGTCTTTTTGTCCGTGTTTTTAGGCAATGAAAAACTGCTACAACATCGTTAGAATAAGAAGGTAAATTTTGACGGATTGTTAGTGATTATAAATAGCTTAATTGGTATAATGGTCGGTCACAGAATCGTAAAACCCCGGTTCGAGCCCAGACCGACCGACCGACTATTTTAACTTTTTTTCATGTTCCTTTCTTTTTTGAGAAATTATATTTTTTCGAGCCCTTTTTTTAGTATTTTTTAAAAACACGAAAATTTAAATTAAAATAATTGCACTCATGATTTTTTATTCAAATACCCAGTTCTAAAAAAATCGAGCGAAAAATACCGAGCAAAGCTCGGTCAACCAGGTACTAATATTTAATAAAACAAGAAAAAGTTTGCCAGAAGATAAATAAATGTACATATATATATATATATATATATATATATATATATATATATATATATATATATATATATATATATATATATATATAATCGGGATCTCGGAAACGGCTCCAACGATTTTCATAAAATTTAGTGTCCAGGGAGTTTCGGGGGCAATAAATCGATCTAGCTAGGATTTATTTTTAGAAAATGTCTTTTTGTCCGTGTTTTTAGGCAATGAAAAACTGCTAGAATATCGTTAGAATAAGAAGGTAAATTTTGACAGTCTATTAATGGTTAGAAATAGCTTAATTGGTTTAATGGGCGGTCACAGAATCGTAATACCCTGGTTCGAACCCAGACCTACTGAAAGACTTCTTTTTTAATTTTTTTTCAAGTTCCTTTCTTTTTTGAGAAAATCTACTTTTTCGAGCCTTTTTTTTAGTATTTTTTAAAAACACGAAAATTTAAATTAAACTAATTGCACTCATGATTTTTTTATTCAAGTGACCAGTTTAGTTTTTTCTATTATGTCGCTAAGATCAAAAAATATTATTTTTATTTCATCAGTATGTAATTTGTATATAATACATAATATAAATGTATATATATATGCAAATGAAATAACAATAGTCTTACGTAAACAACTTCATCGAGAAGTAAAGAAGTTAATAGAAAGTAAACGCCTAAGTTGGAGAACGCCGGAATGAAATAAAACAATATCTATGTTACGATTATGTGCTGTATCCTAAACTAAGAGTCCTCTAAGTTTATCATAGTCTAACGAGATGTAGCTACATCTCGTTAGTCAATGAATTGGTGTCACGTTAAACATTAGGGTACCAGGTCAATGGGTGAGTATCAGAATGACAACTCGAGCAACAGCGGGACCGTTATATTAGTGCCGTTATAACTTGTTGAGTATCACTAGTCGATATTATAGTTTGCCATTGTATTTGTAATACAAGAAAAGCCTTGTAGCTTCGTTTGCTACGATTATTTTCAAGTTGAGGACAAACATTACGTAAAAGCTTTTATATCTATTCGAACGAGTTGAATGTTTCACTGGAAATGAATGGAAAATGAATGCTATTGCCTCTCCACTTATTTTCGATTAAGAATCAATATCCAGTTGCGTTGTCACCCCTGAGGATTAAAATGGAATGCCTCGTGTCCAGTTAATAAGGGCTCCGGTTCCCTACACTCACCATTCGAAACACAGCAGCATTAAGCTGCTATTTTACGCTGGTCGAGCCGACCCATTCGTGCTTCATTCATAATATAACTGCGGCGTGGCTGTACCACGTTGAAAATATTATAGTTAATTATTATTTACTTATATTTAGGTTTAAGGGAATGTTTACAAACTATGTAGTGGCTATCGCACATCGCCTCATGAATGTGTAAGAGGCTGTAGAGAGAAACTGTAATAAGAGATGGGCAACAACATCTTCCTCATAACCTGCCTGTCAGGTGCAGCAAATATGGCAAAATCCCTCCTACGAGGCAATCTATGGAGGAGGCCTATGTTCAGCAGTGGACTTTTATAGGCTGTAATGGATAGAAAGATTTTTTGTAAAACGTTATGCCCACACTAAGACTTTCTTTTGTATTGTAGAGGCAGATTACATACATAAATTGCACAAGGACAAACATCTAGACCCGGAACAACTACTTGTAGGCCATACTAATACTTATTCCGTGCGGGATTCGAACCCGCGGTCCTCAGCGCTATAACTGATTGCTAAGCTACTGCGACATGTAGCTATCAAATAGATAGATGGAATGTTTACAAATTGTCGATGAACGTAAACAGTCATGGCAAACGATTGGGTGCGTTTGGCAGAAAAAAGCGCTAGCAAGCGCTTATAAGCGCTAAAATAGTTTTCGGCCAGGACACGATTGCTACTTCAGTAGCGCTGACACAATCCGCCATTTTAATATCCTCGACGTCATAAAACCATCGCGGTCTTCTTCGATATAGCCAAAGCTTTCGATAGAGTCTGGCACACAGGCCTCATCTACAAGCTCTACAAAATAGGTCTCCCCGATCGTCTAGTTCGTCTCGTGGCCTCCTATTTGAAACACCGTACCTTTCGTTTTAGACACGAAGGCACGCTATCTTCACAGCGAACTATCAAGGCTGGTGTCCCTCAGGGCTCAGTACTTGCTCCTCTGCTGTACATCCTGTTCACCAACGACATTCCCATCCCGTCGAAAGGTGTTCAACTCTCCCTCTTCGCAGACGACACTGCCATCTACTGCAAAGGTGTCTCACTACCCTTCATACGGAACAAGATCCAAAAGTCAGTTGATGACCTAGGAGATTGGTTCAAAAAATGGCGCATCGATGTGAACCCGGAGAAGAGCTCCGCCGTTCACTTCGATTATAAACGACGCCGTCTTAAAAACACCCCTCCAATACGTATGCTAGGGACCCCTGTCCCCTGGCATACGACAGCCAAATATTTAGGTGTCACTCTAGACACAGGGCTCACTTTTAGGCCCCACGTCAAACGAGTCACCCGTCACGCACGGTTTTACCTGAGTAGGCTCAACAGTATGTTGGGCAGACACAGTAAAATGTCCCTTCGAAACAAGCGAACCCTTTATAAGGTCTGTATACGACCCGTCATGTCCTACGCGGGCCCCGTCTTTGCCCACGCAAACCCCAATATTTTAAATGAACTCCAAATAGTTCAGAACCTCTTCTGTCGTCGAGCTGCGAACGCACCTTGGTACGTCCGTAATGCCGACCTTCATCGGGACTTAGAGCTCCCAACAATTCAACAATTCCTCAAAAAACTTTCTGAGAACTTCTTCAAAGCCTCAGAGTCGCACCCAAACAATTTAATTCGTGAGGCGGCTTCCTATGCAGCCCCACCCCCTTCTCGCTATCGTGTCCGCAGGCCGAGAAACTCTCTCTCGGACCCGCCTAATAAACTGTCAAATGACCTGAACTGCCTCCTGGCGGCTCAGGCCAACTCTAATTAATTAGTTTAAATTATTGCATTAACCAAAATTAATTTGCCTTCGTAGGCACTCCCTCAGCGGCTCTTAGCCGCCTGCGCCCTCTTTTCCCAAAAGAGGGTCGCTCATGATAAGGCACAATAGAGCTTAATCAGCCGGCTGCCTGTCCCCAAAGGCGGTTTTTAGAGGGTATCACTTAGGGTCCCCGGTGGGACAGTGAGTCCCTCATAACCACGATAGACCGGCTATCGTGGTATGCGTAATGCATTTTCCGCCTCCCTACGTACAGGGTAGCCCTTTAATTGCTTCGGGCGCAAAAAAAAAAAAAATCCGCCATTTTGCTTATTTAATTTGTTTGTTTTGAAGTAAAGCTTGTGAGTTGTTTTGTGCAATATTAGTTTCAAGTAATATAATGACATGAATAAACATATAAGTACATGTTAATAAAAATTCATCATTGGTAAGTTTTTAATATGAATACTTTACAAACATATATTTAAATTAGGTTAGGTTCCCCGGTTAAAACTAACATCGTGTCCTGGAGTAAAATAGCTACTTTCGATTTTACAGCGCTTACCGCTTACGATCGCCATTTTGCTTACAAGCGCTTGCTAGCGCTTTTTTCTGCCAAACGCACCCATTGTGTGTTTACTGGTTGGTAGGGAGTCTGGATTATTTAATGTGGTGGAGCCACGCTGCAGCTATGTTATAGTTGTAGCACGAATGTGTCGGCTCGACCGGGGCACGACCACCCTCTTACAGAACATTAGCAAAAAAGAGCAGCGTAATACTGCTGTGTTTCGTATGGTGAGTGCAGAGAACCGGAGACCCTTTTTTACTGGAATCGAGGCATTCCATCTTAGTCCTTAAGGGTGACAACGCATTTGCATTTTGATTCTTAATTGAGGATAGATGTTGATGTCTATGGGCCACAGCATCCACTTACCATCTGATGGACTGTGTACTTGTTTGTCACCCAACGTTATAAAAAGTCGACTTTGCGCCCTCCTTTCTGCTGCGCCCTCCTTTCTGCCAAGGAGGGTCGCGTTCGTATACGGCTTAGAGATATCTAGTTAGATCGTTAAGCCAGTTCCTAAAAGGTTGGGCTTAGTGGGTAAAAGTCATTTCCAACCTCCCTCCCCCGCTTTTCGGAGGGTTGCCCATATTTGCTTCGGGCGCAAAAAAAAAGGCGACTTGTATTAGTACCATTATCTTGAATATTTCCGATCAGGTTCGAAGGGTGAGAGAGAGTGTAGTGATAACGAATCTGTCGATTGATTTGTTTACATTTGGTTGCAGGTTACAGTAGTAGCTATTAACGACTAGATGGATCATTAGCTATTTTTTACTATTCAAAAATACTAGTAATGCTTTCAAAATTATTAATATTCTCTTAAACCACTCGTGGTAAGCTTAAAGTTCTCGAGCTAAGAGTGGTTCACGACAGTGGTAGTATGGCTGATTAGAACCCACGGTCTTTAGAGTTCGCCACTCTGCCATTAGGCTACTGTACTATTGCTGCTTTGTCACCCTAATATTTAAAAGAATAACAAGTTTAATTTATTGTTTCAGGTTAAAATGCGTGCGATACTAGCGACGTTGGTCGTCCTGGCAGTCGCAACTACAGCGAAAACGTGTAAGTAATTTAAATTCTTTACATTAGTGTTATGAATTACACAAATTTATTTAGTTTTAGTTCTTTTATAGGATAGGGTGACAAACGAGCAAACAGTCCACCTGATGGTAAGTGGTTGCTGTGGCCTATAGACGTCTACATCTATCCTCGTTTACGAATCAAAGGCAAATGCGCTGTCAGTGAGGATTAAGATGGCATGCCTCGTTTCCAGTAAAAAGGGTCTACGGTTTTCTACACTCCCATACGAAACATAGCAGCAATAAGCTATTATTCTACGCTGGTATTATGTGAGAGCGTGTTGTTTCTCCGGTCGAGCCGACCCATTGATGCCACAACTATACTACTAATATAACTGCAGCATGGCTCTACCATGTATAAAGTGCCATTTAAATGCAAATTGTTTACATTGCACCAATTTACTAATTTATATATTATAGTATTATTAATGGAACTTGAGCTCAAGGTCAACCCGGTCTAATTAGGATTACGAAATGTTGAAACTCATGGCTATATATTACATACAATTGAGTAGTTGATGGTCAACTACCACTATCATCAAAAATTGTAAATCATTACATTACATAATTTAAATTTATTACTTTTAATAGCGTCTCAAAACTAAGTCGATTGTAAGTTATATTTTCAATATTTAAACATATATAAATATGGGACTACAAAATAAATAAATAAGGAACGATCTGGATTGTAAATCCGCTTGATAAGCAAGCGATTATGCAAACTCGCTACCGTAGGAGATGCTTATATCAAGTGCAGTAGACTTCTTCGGCCTGATAAGGAAGGCTGGGAAGGAAGACAAAGAAATAATTTTACCTTTACATGATGACAAATTGTAACTGTGATTATCGTTTTACATCTCGTATTTTCGACGCTGCTAGCCACCGCCGTTTTGAATATTTTACATCTGGCGTTACTGGTCATATCGTCATCTTCCGGATGCATGATGCATGCAACTCACCCGATGGTAAGTGACATCGTCACCTATGAACATCTACAACACCAGGGTAATTGTAGGTACGTTGCCGATATTTTAGAGAGGGGTAGAATCTTTCCTTGAAGGTCTTCAAGTATTCAAGCACTGGCTTAGAATAGTAAATTCCACAGTGTAGGCGTGCGAGGCAGAAAATTACGCGTAAATCGCATGCATATATATATATATATATATATATATATATATATATATATATATTATAGAATATGGATGACAAACGAGTACACAGTTCACTCGGGCAAATGGATACTGCCCATAGACATCTGCATTTATCCTTGATTAGGAATCAATATGCAGTTGCGTTGTCACCCCTGAGGACTAAGATGAGTGCCTTGTATCCGATAATAATTCTCTTCGATTTTTAAAACCTCACGATACGAAACACAGCAGCATTAAGATACCATTTTACTTTTGTATTCTGTTACTGCGTGGTCTTTCCCCGGTTATATAATATAAAATATAGCTGCAGCATGGCTCTAAAACGTACAGGTTCATCAATTTTCTGAAACCGCCACCACAAGGCGTAAAATTTCCTAAACTTTAAGTCCTTGGTAGAAATATAATATAGAATTTAACTTAATAGAGATTATCACACATGGGATTGGTTGTGATAAATTCAAGGCTTAGTGATTTATTACTGATGAGATACTACGTTGTAAATTCAAAAAATATAAAATTTTAACTTATTTTGAATCATTTGTTTGTTATTTGAAGTTATCTGATATGAAGTAACAACAAGGTAGGGTCACTTATTTTAAAGCAAAATTTTATGATAAAATGTTCCCATGTAATTTAGCGGAATTTCAATTTAGAGACATTGTAGAGCTGTAAACACAGTTAAACAAGTAGTGAAATTAAAATTTTGTACAAATGACTTCAATATAAATAAAATAAAAACGTCGTCAATGTAGTTGAAGTCAATTAAATACGCATTATTAAGGATGACTCTAAAACTACTGGTAAGATCTTGATCGCATTTTTAAGGGAGATATGAGAAGCATCAACTTTAAAATAAAAAAAGAATCATCAGAATCAGTTCACCTAGAAAAAAGTTCCGATGGAACAATAAAAAACATACAGTCGATTTGAGAACCTCCTCCTTTTTTAAAGTCGATTGAAAATTGTAAATAACTTAAAAGACACGGAGTGTTTTCATTTTAGAATAATAGCTAAATTATATGATGAGAATAAACCTTTGGTCCATCATGATATGTATTAAACGAGGCCCAGAAAATATCTATCTAACTATCTATGTACATCAATCGCCAAGGACTGTTTATAGAATGTGATAAAAACTGTTAGAATAATTTTAGTGAACGATTTTTAAGAAAGCGTCAAAGTTTTTACTATTATAGTTCCTAAAGTAATAAACTTCACGTTTTATTCTTCCCAGCGGACGGCAGAGCGCGTATAGTATGCTACTTCAGTAACTGGGCTGTGTACCGGCCTGGAGTGGGTCGCTATGGCGTTGAGGACATCCCCGTAGAGAAATGCACACACATTATATATTCATTCATTGGAGTCACTGAGAAAACCAACGAAGTTTTGGTTATTGATCCTGAGGTAAATATAAAAATGCCTTTATTCATGTCTAACGAAATATGAAACAATTACGATTATTTTCAGGTTTGTAAGTGTTTGCATCAAGTACAAATTTGTTTCCTAATGGTAGGTAAACTGTTTGACCTTAACTCAATACAAAATAAAATTAATTTTGAAAAATATAGTCCCTCTTTTCTATAAAAATATTTTGATTAATATTACTTTTACGGATTTTATCGCATTTATTTTTAATTCCCGACGTTTCGGTTGCTTTCCATCACCTATGGTCACGGGGTACTGAGGTGACTGTCGTCCCGATGTCAATGTTAATCCGGAGTACCTCCAGCTTTTTATTGTTTATAGTCAAAGTATGTAGTTTCAATCCATGTGTAGTGTTCGCGTAAATATAAGAAATCATTGAGTAAAATATTTTTTTTCATGATTTGAATTGTAGAGGTCTTAGGTATTCTTGCAATTACTAACAATTAATATTAATGACGTCGTTATGTAAGAATATTTATTCGTCTTTAATCTGTAGTACGTATTTTATTAAAGAGAAAACCTTTCATTTCTAAAAGGTGCTCTGCTCTCAAATCTTTGATTCGTATAATAAAAATTTATTGTAGAATAATAGAAGAAACCAAAGACTTAGAATATATAAAATACAATGCGAAGGTCATTAAAATTCTCCAGACTCTGAATTATCCATTACCATATAAATAAAATACTCGTAGCTGAAAAGTATTTGACTACCAAAATTCATTTCGTATTTGTACTTTTAAGTAAATAATGTTGTAAAATGTTACTGTTAGAAATTAATTTCAGTGGTGAGATGTATCAATATTTTATTAACGTTCTTTGTCAAAGACGACAAATGTCTTAGGATGTTGGATTAATTAATACGTAACTGTTTGTGCCTTAGAAATGCTAAATTGTTTTCTGGAATCATCCCATATTTCACTATCATCATCGTCGTCGTGATCTTCGTCATAAAATCTTATTATTATATCCTTTACGTAATTTTAATATAGTTCTTGGTCCTGAGAGAAACTATTTATTTTACTTTTTATTTGTATAGATATTTTATTTCTTATATTAAGTTCATAAAACATAAAATAAGAACTGTAAAGGATTATTTCGCACGGTTCAACAAACCGGTGAGATCACGCTGTATTTTAAATTTATGACATCAAAGTAATGTGGAATCTTCATATTTTTACTTATCAAAGCAGTTTGTATAATGTGTGTATTATATGGAGTATAATAAAATATAAATACAACATCAACCCTATAAACTAGGTTTATTCATAAGCTCAAAGAGAAAACTTCGCCTCGTCTTTACTTAAAAAAAATAATCCCGCAGTTGGACGTCGATAAGAACGGATTCAAGAACTTCACATCGCTTCGTTCCTCCCACCCTGGCGTCAAGTTCATGGTAGCTGTGGGTGGTTGGGCTGAGGGAGGCTCGAAGTACTCCCACATGGTGGCTCAGAAGAGCTCGCGAATGAGCTTCGTGCGCAGTATAGTAGGTGAGTACTGTACTGAGAATTTAGAATAAATACGCGTTTACGTGCCGTTGTTTTCTTATTTTAGTTGATCTCCTGCTTTGCTAACTATGTATATTGATATTGCACGCTTAGTTTTGGTCATTGACGTCGGTACAAACTAATATGAGTTTTTGTGACCACTGCAGTCTAGACATTTCGTAGCCAATTTCGATCAAAATGAATCTGTCTACATATTCACAGTAACTTCTGAGGACTAAGATGGAATGGTTAAGATCCTGTAACTATACTGGCTGTCTATACGCTTCAGACTGAAACGCAGTAATGTAACTACTATTATTTGGCGAAAGGAATAGGTACAAGGGTACTACTTATTACTACTAAAGTAAAAAATAACTTAGGAAAGCCTAGGGTAACCTAGTACGCTCGCCAGGCGGATTGGTGTACGCTATAGCAGAGGTCTCGCGCCGTTTGACGCTGTGCCTCGTTGCAGCCTCCGTATCTTACATCAGGCCTCGAAATAATGATTTACTGACGTCTATCCGTGGCAATAAAGTCTTTTTTACTTTAGTTGCTTTTTACGATACCAAGGGGACTAAATGAGGTAATGGGGTATCTGCATGGAAATATTTTTTTAGAGTAGGTATAGTTGACAAAAGAACACATAGTCTACCTGATGGTAAGAGGATGCTGTGATCCGTAGACATAGACTAGATCTATTTTCAGTTAAGAATCAAAATGCAAATGCGTTGATAAATTTGAGGTTTAAGATGTAATGCCGCATTTTCGGTAATAAACGTTTCAGTAAAAAATAACGTTGGTATTCCGTAGGAGGGTGGTCCTTCCCCGGTCGAGCCGTACCCATTCGTGCTGCAGCTGCACACGCTGCTGCTATACTATGGTTGCCCTAACACATAAAATAATACAGACTCTACTCTACCACATAAAATATTTGGCCACTTACTTTTAATTTCATAGAAAAATATTTTATAAAACGTTTTATAAATATCTTTAGAGGCAGGAGTTTTAAATTAAGTTTTTATCAATACTTAAATATAATAATAGATAATGCTTTCAGTCTGATTAAAATCAGGGCGTCTTCAAGGCAACAGTTATTCACGGCTTTTGTTACGTATATTACTACACTGCACAATGTATCATTTTCTCAATACTTCAATAATATATAATAATTTTCGTCTGATTATAATCAGGGTGTCTACAATGCATGAATGAGAAGGCTTTTGTTTGGCTAGGATGTGGTGGGGTTGTAGTAGTATTTAATAAAAAAACTTAAGTATTACACACCAATCCCATACCTTTAAATGAGCAATTCTTGTATATATAATCGGAATCTCGGAAACGGCTGCCCCGAAACTCCCTGGACATTAAATTTGGAGTTAACGTTAACTCCAAATTTAATGTCCAGGGAGTTTCGGGGGAAATAAATCGATCTAGCTAGGATTTATTTTTAGAAATAGTCTTTTTATCCGTGTTTTCAGGCAATGAAAAATATAAGAAGCAATGAAAATATAAGAAAGTAAATTATGACACTGTGTTAATGGTCGTAATAGCTCAAGTGGATATCGAGCGATCGCGAAATCGTAATACCTTAGTTCGCGTCCTGTCTTCGGTCCAATTTATTTTCCTTTTTTTCCAACTTCCCTTCTTTTGTGAGGAAATCTATTATTTCTAGCCCTTTTTTTAGTATTTTTTAAAAATACGAACATTTTAATTAAACTAATTGCACTCATGATTTTTTATTCAAATAACCAGCTCAGTTTTTTCTACTATGTCAATAAGATCAAAAATATAATTCCCCGTATAAACCGTATAATTCATCAGTATGTAATTTGTATCTAAATGTAATTTCAAAAAAAAAAACCGAGCAATGCTCGGTCATCCGGGTACTTTCTATATTAAGTTTAATAAAAGTGATTGGTTCTTTAAAAATTACAAAGTATTTCAAATTTGAGTTATATAAGTTATCGGTTCTCTGCGTCAATTATTCCAATGCAAGTTTTATTTAAAGTATTTTACGAGTAACTTTAAGAAGCAAAGTCAAAGAGAATTAGAACAAAGAAAGGGAATGCATGCTAGCTTAAAATTAAACGGTTCTTTATATAAGGGGTCGTGCAGAAACGCGAGCGCTACCTAAAATTTTGAAAGAATTCGTATAGGTAAAATGCTGAGAAACGATACGAGAATACTGTAGGTATGCAACCTGCATACAAAATTACGTCTAGCTTTTCTTCTTGGTTTTATATAACCTAAAAATACACTTATTTTTAAATATGTGTTGTTAAATAATAGCCTTTATGTTACTAGTGCCACATTATTATTTTCATACCACTTTTTGAATTTCAATGAAAAATTTCGCTTTTCAAAGTTATTTTTAACCCTTTCTCTGTTCCATGAACCACATATGAGACATTGCTATTGCTAAACTATTGTATCTGCAAACCGAACAGTGAAAGTTCTAATAAAACTTAAAAAAAGTGGAACCGAATAATTTGTATTATATTACGATAATTCTTACACGTTGTCCGTCTGACTGCGATTCTCTACCGTTAAAGCTGTTGCTAAAAAGCTAAATGTGAGGGTTGAATGAGTAATCCAAATTAAAATTATCAAAGGTCTTTCCTGCCCACGGTGTATCGTCGAACGAGGTTCTCAGACCTGAGTAATAGCGGAAAAACCACTAAAAGAATGACAAACCTTAAATTATACAGATGGGGGACGGAGAACAATATCACCAGTGCGAGAACAATATCGTCTCTATGCTTAGCGTAGTAAGTATTGGTAACGCTTTCAATAAAAGCAAGCCTGTCCGTACATTATTGGAAAAGTCTATGTCCAGAAATGCACTTGAAAATGTTGAAAAAAAACGGGGTCGGTTTTCAAATCAAGGTTGTATTGTAGTTGTGCTGTGTACCTGATACCCTGCGAATCTGAGTGACAGGATGAAAAGTTGTGTGATAAAGGAAGAGTGTGGTTTGCAAGATGATGTTGTGACCAGGATTAAGAAAGGAATACTTCAGTGATTTGGTCATGTAGAGAATGAATGAGGAAAGAGTGACAAAGCAAATTTATGTTGTAGAAGTTAACGGAAAAATCGGAAACGGACGTAAGTTTATCGACCAAATTGGCGATATATTGAAAATGGACTAAATTAAGAGTACCCTTAACCGACGAGCGTGTATGCGTAGGTATATGGATGTGGAGGAGGCGAGGGAGGTGTGCCAGGATCACAAAAATCGTAATAATAGACAATAGAAATGAATTAGCGCTTGATTACTTCCAAAACCGATGTCGCCACATCTTACCGTATTATAAACATACGCAAGGCACAATGATAGTAGTGTTTCACATTACATTTCTTGGCGAGTTTGTCAACGTCGCGTGTGTCGCGTATTACGGTAGAACAAAAACAGCAATGGTAATTGTACAATACCACAAGTAATAAATGAGTTTGCAAAGTTAAATGTCATAGTAAAGTATTCGTCTGGATGTAAATTAATTAAAACAATGATAATTAGTAAATAATGATGACTGATGAAATGTTATGCCTTTATTAGTTTAATTACACATCTTTGACGAGTTTTTACAACTGATTATGCTGCTGTGCACCGTTATAAAATTATAATAACCAAAATTCACGTACGACGTTCCCCGCACAACTAAATCACAAAATGGTGAATTATGTTCGTCAACCCATATAAGCGGCGACAAGGTCACGAGTCTAAATTAATTCTATTGTCTGATTCTGATTTCTGTGGTCAGGGTCGTGCCAAATAGAAGTCTGTAGTTTCTGCCTACCCCTTCCTGTAGTTTTTGGGTGACAGGTGTGAGTATTTACGTATCTGATACCGTTTTTATTTAAAAAAATCGGTATAAGCATACATCCAATCTTATCACGGGAGCGTTATATTGGTACTAACTACAGTAATATTATCTTCTATGAATAGCATATATACATCTCAAAAATGTCGCTGGGCTCGAAATCAGTTATACATAAGACATATAATTGCAATTTTATTAACTATCTCTGAAAAAATTCACGGGGTTTTAAAGGTAAGCAATAGAGAGCGACGGACACTATTTTCCTAAAACCCTTTTTTTTTAAAGTGGAGGTGTGTGCCCAGTAGTGGGACGTCTGCTTGTTTTATAATTACTTCGTTTTGTTAACTGTAGTTTACAAAATCTTAGCTTGATAAGTTTGTTAATCTCGACATTTATTTGTGTGTACACGTTTATGTATTACACTTACACATATACATGTAGATTCTGTGTTAATTTAGTACACCAGACAGTTAAGCAATTCAGGAGCAGGAAATAGTGAGTTACTCTGGGGAAATATTACCTAGAGAGGCTTGGAAATTGTGCCTTCAGCGTGGTTGTTGAAAGTACCGCCTTTAGTTTGTTGATGGCTTGAGATAATGAATATACCCCATATTGGTTTAATTTACACTTGGATTTAATAAATCTTTGTTTTGTTTTAGTAATATATTTTATATTATTAATTTAATTCAACAATGTTTATAATTATTTATATTTTTAATTTAAATGCCTACCTCGTTGGTCTAGTGCCAATCATGAGGTCCCGGGTTTGAATCCCGGATCGGGCCAAAAATATCAATTATTGAGTTTTCTGTGAAGGAATTCTCAGCAGTTACCGGAGTTCAGGAAGTTAGCGGTGTTTCACCCTCGTTCTTCAGACAGCACGTAAAGCCGTTAGTCTTGCTCCTGATCTCTCTCCAGACCCTTTTTTTACTGAAAACAAGGCATTCCATCTTAGTCCTCAGGGGTGACAACGCATCCACATTTTTATTCTTAATCGAGAATAAATTCTTAATCGTTTGTCACACTTATTCTATATAAAAAAGTCGAGCCAGTTTACCGTCCCATCGTCCGTTGAGAGTAAGGGATTAAAAAGTAAACCTGTGCTTGTGCATGCACTTGGGAATTATAATCCTGTCCGGTGCAGGTAGCTAATATCCTTTGAAGCTGTCCACCGTGACTGAAATTCGGTCTGGAGAGCATAATTATAATTGTAACCTGAACGATTAAAAAAACTGCTTTGCTCCCATTTTTATGTTTCAGTTTTTTACTATTTTGTTTTATTTTTTTTAAAAACGTTACCCCTACACTAAGATTTTCTCTTGTATGGTGGGGGCAGTTTACAAACATAAATTGCACAAGGACAAACATCCAGACCCGGAACAACTATTTGTAGGCCATACAAATACTTGTTCCGTGCGGGATTCGAACCCGCGACCCCCAGCGCAGTCACTCATTGCTAAGCCACTGCGCCACGGAGTCGTCAATAATTTTATTTTTACTTAATTTAATGTCGGTGGCTGGCTTGGTAGTTGTAGACATCCGAAACACAATAATTACTTGCTATTTTGTATGGGTACCGTTAATATATTTATTTTATTCAATTGTTCAAAGGGTTCCTGAAAATTAGGTTACAAATTTTAATAGGTACCTTTTAATACAGTTTTTCTAGTTAAGTCAGTAGTTTTTATAAGTGGTAGAATTCCTTTTTTACTAGGTGGATTTCTACCGCAAAATACTAGTACTTGTGCCGTGCCGTGCCTGTTTGAAAGTTATAGGAAGTCAGTATAATTGCTAACACAACTATACGGTTGGCTGAAGGTGTCCGTTAACCGTGTAATTCCAGTGTAAGAATATATACTACCCTACATTATTCCGCGAGTGTCGTAGGATGCAACTAATGGATGCCCACCAGTGCAGTTGTCCACTCGTCTGCCAGGTGTGGTAACTATGACAAATATCGCACTTATGAGGCAATCTGTGGAGGAGGCCTTTGTTTAGCAAGGGATTTTTGATAGACTGTAACGGTCCATAGACTTCCATAGTCACTTACCATAATGTGGTCTTTAATTAGTTTGTCACTGCAGTGTCATTTAAAAAGTTAAGAGTGATAAAAGTAAAAAAAAAGTAAAGTTACAGCCTACGTCCCACTGCTGAACACAGGCCTCCTCTCATTTCTGAGAGGGTTTTAGGGCAAGGAAGTGTCCACCGCGCTGGCCCAATGCGTGTTGGCGAACTTCACATGTCTTCGAAATATTTTCTTTTCTTATTTCTCTGACATGCAGGTTTCCTCACGATGTTTTCCTTCACCGCCGAGCACGTGGTAAATCAGCACATAAAATTGCAATTAACAATTTCATTGGTGCCGGCGGGGATCGAACCCAGTTTGCTCGCGTACTGTGAGATTTACAGCGAGCGCTAACCATCTGAGCTACCACGGCTCCAAGAGTGATAAACAAGCACACTATCCACCCGATCGTAATTGGATGCTACGGTCTATGTGATTTACTATCTTCCAATAAGAAATAAAATGCAGATACCTTGTACACCCCCTATGACTACGATGAATGATCAGAGTCCCCCGTTCTCTTGGCTTAAGATGTGAGGCACAGCAGGCAGTTTTATTTTTAAGATTTTATTACAACTCGCGGCACGAAATTCTAGCGATGACCGTTATTGCGCACAATTGGCCGTATTACCAAAACTATTTATTAATCTGCGGTATACGCATACACATACGCGCGCTGTTTGGCTTTCCAGTCACATTCCGTCCCCTGTACTGATACGACATTCGCAGCTATCTCCTTCACGTTTCGTTCAGCGCTAGAGTTACGTGCCGCGAGTTGTATTCTTAACATTGTGTTCATATAGATTTGAAATTTATTAATTTTTATTAATAGTTTTTTTTTTTAATTCCTTGACTATGAAATTCAACTGCATATAGATTAATACTTTTAATAAAACTACAAAATCATATAAAGGAAATATCAAATAAAAAAAAAATGGAAAAGTTTTCATTCTACGAAATATAATTTATTTGTTTATGGTTGATTATTTTTGTATGCAGTATACGGTAATTTTAACAGTAATTTGAAATGCTGTGTCTTGCCAAACGAGAACAAGAATATAGGACAATTTCTTTGCGACCTCCATTAGTGTCATTACAACGTACCCGCGAAGAACAGTTACTGAAAATTGCTTATTTGTTTTTCCATAATGTGTAGTTTGTTCTAATTGTGTAATTATGTTAGAAAAGCCTTTTTATTATCTTTAGAAATTTTCGTAACTGTTATATAAATATAATACAGCACATTATTTGACGTATAAGTGTAATAGCTAAGTTATTTATCATAAAAATGCTTCATAAAATTTTATACACAAATGGTTTTTAATGTGCAGTTTTAATCATGCCGTTGATAATATTTAACTATTTAAAATAAAAACACTATTTATTAATATCGGTAATTAAAAAGGTGTAAAATAATTAATAATATTTTTAATTATTTGATGATAAAAATCGGTAATTAATAATTACATGGGCAAAATTATTCAAGTATTCAATTTCAATCATTAATACTATGACTAAAATTTAATAGTTTATGTAAAAAAAAGGTTTTGTGTTATCTGAGCCCAAAATCGTTCCAATTTTCTTTGAATATCATAAATTTTATTCAAAAATATTTCCGTAAATATTTTCCCTTTTTTCTACACAAACTGCGAATTCATTTCACATTTTCATTCTCTCAGCGAACATAATTCAAGGGTGACGGCGAGGAATGCAGTTAAAATAGTACCTAGAATACGTCGTGACATGACTCGCGAGTTATAACGGGGCAAAGTTTTATATCTCCGCGCAACCCGCCCTCGGCTTTGAGTATGCAAATAATAAATGTCATAATATCTTCAGGGGACATATTACTCGAACTCCGGATAAATCCTTATTTGTTTGCGGGACACGACGATGTTGTTTTTAATTATTTTCCTTTATCGTTTCAAAGGAATGCCGCAGTCAAGTGTACATAATTAAAACAACGTGCGTTGATTTTAAGTGAGGGCTTCCGTGGCTTTATTAGTATTAGGTTTTTTGTGGTTGATATTTTTTAAAAGAAAAACATTCGTAGCATATTTCAAACGCCATTTACGTTTTTTTTTCTTATCGTATTCGGCATCTATACTTAGGTTTATACAATGTATTTATTATTCTACATAGAATATATTTTTCGATTCTGTCTATATTATTACTAAATATTGCAGACACTCATCCATAAATCATCATTACCATCACCATCACAGCCTTGACAAGCCCACTGACGAACAAAGACCTACTACAAGTAATAACAAGAAGCCGTATCCTGAGCCACCTGCATCCATTTGTGTACGTGTGAGCAGAGCCATGCAAGTTATTTAGTAGTGTAGATGTGGCACGAATGTTTCGGCTCGACCGGGGAAGGATATCGCTCTCACAGAATACTAGCGTAAAATAGCAATATGGTGAGTGTAGAGAACCAGAGACCCTTTTTACTGGAAACGAAGCAATTAATTTTAGTCGTCACGAGCGACAACGCATCTGCATTTTGATTCGTAATCGAGAATATATGTTGACGTTTATGGGCTACAGGAAGCACTTATCATCAGATGAACTGTGTGCTCTTTTGTTACCATTATTTTGTAATAAAACTGAATAGTAATACTTTCTAAGACTAAAACTTTGAGTCTTCTTCTTTCCATGTCAGCTCATGAAAGTCCACAACCTAACATTGGTCATCTCTCGTTGAGTCATAGGTTTTCCACTATCGCCGCAAACTGGCACGCGCATTGGCAATCCCAGTCCCAGATGTCTGGCACAATTGATATTGCTTCCCGTTGCAATTCTAAGCATGTATATTACATTCCTGATCATACGATACCGACGTAAATCAATGTGATGGATTTTGTTATGTCATCTTACACCAATGAAAAATTTACCGTTAAGTGTATTACAAAAAGATTAATTTTATTCGGTTTCTTAGCATATTATGATAAAGTAAATATAAAATTTTCCATTTTCTTGCAGCTTTCTTAAAGAAATACGATTTTGATGGTTTGGACTTGGACTGGGAGTATCCCGGAGCTGCGGACCGCGGAGGCTCTTTCTCCGACAAGGATCGCTTCCTGTATCTTGTACAGGAGCTGAGGCGTGCCTTCAATAGGGAAGAGGGAAGGAACTTGGAACTGACGGCCGCGGTGCCCCTCGCTAACTTCAGACTGATGGAAGGTTACCACGTACCAGACCTTTGTCAGTGAGTGATTAAAATATTTTTTTTCAATTCTGGGTTGAAACCCAGTATCATATAAGAAACTCACTATTTCTCTATTTTCATTCCATCCTTATGTCCTAATTTACCGCTGGAACTTTTTTGGTCGTATTAAGTATATTTCAAACTATAACAAAAGTAAAATTTTATTTCTGCAATATTTTTTATTGAATCCCGTCATTAGAACTTCATCAAATTTATACGAGACCACTCCTTAGGTAAACTCTTTTAAACAAATATAAATAGAATCATTGAAATCGGACTAGGTGGTAAAGAAATATCCTATTGAGAGAAATGAGTGACCATTTTTAAGTCGGTTGAAAAATATACGTGAATTTTTTAAATGATTAAATATTGAAAAAGTTTTGATTGAAGAATTACGGATTATCTGATTATATGTGATCAGCGCCGCCCATCGACATCTGCAACTCCCAACGGCTTTTTTCTTAAAGGTCCCTAATTTTTAGTTAATTTTTTTTTATAGAATAAGAGTGACCAACGAGCACACAGTTCACCTGATGGTAAGTGGATGCTGTGGCCCACAGAAATCTACATTAAAACAAAATGTAACAAAGTACAAAAACATATGCAATAATAGCAGGAGGTAATCCGCATACCATAACCCTTACTAATGCTTGCTCCAACCCACACTTGGCTTATTTTTGTATTAAAATATTTTCGGGTTGGAATTAACTTATTAAGCATATGAAAGTACATTTTATGATATTGGATATAGGATTTAATTTATTGGTATCTACTATTAGCCTATTTTTAATAATATATTATAATTATAAGTAAAGTAGCAGTGTAAGAATATAAACTACTCCTTGTCGTTCCGTGGGTGACGTAAGAGGCGACAAAGAAATCCAATCCAGGAGATGAGTAGTACCGTATTCCTATCATAATATCAACTAGAATACAAAATTTAAGAAAAATTAAGCAGTTAATAAACTTCATTCGCTTTATAATTGCCCATTGCACTGTAAATAAATAAACACATAAACATAAACACTCACGCCTTTCACCCAGAGTGGAAGGCAGAGACTACAGACTTCAATTTGGCACGATCCTGACATCTCTCTCGCATCCTCCATATGCATATACCTACGCATACATGCTCGTCGGTTAAGGGTACTTTTAATTTGGCCTGCTTTTAATATATCGCCAATTTAGTCGACAAACTTTCGCCTAGGGCGTGCCTTTCCAACTCTTCCATTCACTTCTACAACATATATCTGCTTTGTCGGTCTTTCCTCATTCATTCTTTCTACATGACGTCATGTAAATAATGTAAATAAATAAATTTCGTTAAAACCCCTTTTTACTGAAAACAAGGCGTTCTATTTTAGCACAAGATTGACAAACCATCTGCATTTTGATTCTTAATCGAGGGTAAAAGTGAAAATCTATGGACCTCAGCATCCACTTACCATCAGGTGGACTGTGTTCTCGTTTGTCACCCTTTTTCTATAAAAAAACCGAAGCCTAAATTTCACTTATATACAATAAACTTCAATATTTCCAAAAATTCATTTCATCACCCCATTAGTGTGGTTACGACAGTTATAAAATTGAAGAGCGCAATTGAAATTTTAATGTTCTTAATACTGGTTTTCCTCGAAACTTTGCTACGCTGACATTTTTCCGCACTCGAATATTTTTCAACCTCATCCTGTTAAAAGTGTTTTTGGGGATAAATGGAGTTGAGTGGAACTTAATTATTTATGAAGCGATTAACATTATCTCTATAATAGCGGTTATGCTTCTGTTGAAAATACTTATTCACGAAAACCACAACATGTTTTCAATTAATTCTTTATTAGATTTTTAAAATGTCGCAAAATAGGGTTAGAATTCATATCTTCGTCATTAAGGGCTTATTTTTAATTCGGGCTAGCAATTTTTAAAATATTAATTTATTATATAATTTTATATTGAAAATTATCTAATATTTTTCACTATAAAGTTATTCTCTTTGTTTCAAAAACTCCTACTGTTGAAGTTTCGTTTCATTACGTACAGTTGCTTGTAGATCGCGATACGCGGTGGAGGGCTACGATGCAGCTATATTATGGTTGTAGCACGAATGGGTCGGCTTAACTGGGGAAGAACGACGCTCTTATGGCGTATCTTAACGTATCTTATGGCGAGTGGGAGACCTTTTGTTAATAGAAACGATGTATACCATCTTAGTACTTAGGGGTGATAACACATCTGCATTTTAATTTTAATCGGAGATAGATGTAGATGTCTATGGGCCACAGCATCTACTTATTAACAGGTGGACTGCTTGTTCGTTTGTCGCCCTTATACTATAAAAATATGATTGTATACCTCAACGCGTCATAGAAATTATGTATAGCTGTAAAACTTGAGTGCCTAGTTGGTCAAGTGGTCGTAAAAGCGATTACTGAGATTCCCAGGTTCGAATCCCGGGTCGGGTCAAGAATCAGTAGCTTGGATTCAGGAAGTTGGCGATGTTTTACCCCAGTGGCACTGAAAGCACGTATAATCGTTGGTCCTGCGCCTGATGTCTCTCCGGCCGCGTCGAATTACTGTTCAACCGGACTATGAGAGTGAAGGAATAGAGAGTGCACCTGTGCTTGCGCATACACTTAGGCAATATAATCCTGTCCTGCGCCGATAGCTAGTCTTAGTCGCCACTGGTAGCCGTGACCGAAATTCGGTCAAGAGGATATTATTATTATAACTGTAAAAAGTTATCCTGTTGTAGAAAAGTATAGACTATTCAATCTTAACTTAAGAAACTGTTAGTTCAATACTATGCAGCCATGTACTATATTTTAAAAATCATTCGTCAACAGGGAATTAGACGCTATACATGTCATGTCATACGACCTGCGGGGCAACTGGGCCGGATTTGCCGATGTACACTCGCCCCTCTACAAGCGTCCTCACGACCAGTGGGCTTACGAGAAACTAAATGTGGTGAGTGTGATAGCAGCCTAAGCCCGGCTTACAATAAAATGACGGTGTACATTTTGCTTTGTTCGTATTGCTAGGATTTGACGATGAACTCGAGTGACAAGGTTGCTTCCGATTATCATTCTTATTAAATCTATACAGAAAAATAAATGAAATTGAATTGTCTGTCTGTATATTGAAACAACTGACTTCTATTAAGCTCAGAAGGCTATTTGCATGCTAAAAAGATATGTATAAAAAAACCGTTTGTAAAATTTTTGTCTGTTATTGACAGATATAGCGCAATGCCAGGGATATAGGCTATATTTTATCCGAAAAACTCGAAGATTTTTTTGATAGAACGTAAAATTGATAAAATTCATGGTCCTAATAACGCCACATTAATAAAACTTATCCAAGCGAAGCCTAGGGTTATTTTATTTCTTAAGAAATTACCTAACTGTACTATACTCGTTTAATTTAATATTTTGATAACAGTGATAGGAAACTTGACCAACACTATCTTAACTTGCTATTGGTAATCCTATAATATATACGCCAAAGAAAATTCTGATCTGCATACATAAAACTAATTTTAGAAGAGAGCGGTTTTAGCTATAAGGATCCCTTTATATTCCATAGTAAGCGTATACTAGTGTTCGGTCCCCGCCAGCACTAATGATACTAATGATATAATTCTAAATTGCGATTTTAAATATTGATTTACCACAAGCTCAGTGATGAAGGAAAACAGCGAGGAAACCTACATGACTGAGAAATTACTAAAATATTTCGCAGACACGTATAGCCCGTCAACACGCATTGAGGTAAAGTGGTGGACACTTTCTTGCCATAAAACAACTTTCAGAATTGAGAGGAGACCTGTGCCCAAAAGTGGGACGTCAATAGACTGTAACATTGCTTTTGGAACAAAGATTAAGTTCACATACAATGAATAGCTATCTACAAAAATATATAGTCATTCATTTCCTTTTTTTCAGAACGACGGACTTAATCTATGGGAAGAAAAGGGCTGCCCTTCCAATAAGTTGGTCGTAGGCATTCCGTTTTATGGTCGTTCATTCACATTGTCCGCGGGCAACAATAACTATGGTCTGGGGACTTATATCAATAAAGAGGCTGGAGGAGGCAATCCTGCTCCTTACACTAATGCAACTGGTTTTTGGGCTTACTACGAGGTAAGGATTGATTTTTATTACAAAAATGTTTCGTTCCTAATAATAAAAAAGTAAGTAATAAAAAAGTTACATCTCCGCCATCGCAGTAAAGGTAAATGTTAATTTAGCACATGTTCAGTGAAAGAATATAGTTCAGAGGAAAAATATAGTAAAACCTGTAATCTCTCTGTCTATGAAAATGAAAAAAAAGTTTTAAGGATTCCTGAAATGGCAGACTTTCTTCAAACATATATTGGGTCAACGCGACAGCTTAAAACACTGTTAGGAAGGTCCTGTACTTGAACTTAAATATACATAGACTTAGTTTTTTTTATTAAAAGGGCTAAAATCGCTGATGGCCACATTACTAAATTATCAAAAGTTAAATATCTTATCTTAGAATTGACCAACTACTACTGACTGTATTTAAATGCATTATTTACTTAAGTTTTTAATCTTTGTTTTTACTCGTATATAAAATTTAGGTTTGCGTGTGTTCGTAATCCTTCTCCTACTCAATGGTAAGATCGATTTTTAATGGTTCTTAGTTATTGTTGGGCCCTGTAGGTGGCGCTGGTCGAGATTTAAAAATCAACCGTGTAAAGCTATGATTTACTAAATACCTAACAAACAGTATATATAACAAATAGAAACAGATTTTTAATGCTTCTAAATTAAAGTTCTATTATTTAAATTGAGCTTTTGTATTTTTATATTACGTCTTAATTAACGTTCAATATATTCGAGAATATGACACTTTCATAGATTAAAACAAACATCTTGGACTTTTACCGTCGACGAAATCTTGATATAAGACTCAAAAAAGAAAAGGGAAGAGTATTGAAATAAGTGTTATATTAATTTATACAAATTCTAGCTAAGATACGCAATAATATAAAAAATATATAATTAGATTATGCTTAAAATGTAAAAACCTACTGTATATACATATCATCGAATGTAGTTATTTTATAAGACCACTGTGGAAGTACACTTCAACAATAAAGAAAGAAAGTTTACTAGCCTCTAACAATTATCAATTGAAACACAACTTCGATAAGTTAATTAAAAACAACAACAAACCTAACCTACGGTAGATTTAATCATCCTACTTTTTAAAAAGTTTGTATATTTTATTATCCACGTGCAAGTAAAGAACAAAAGAACTCGCTACTTAATACACTATATCCTTGTTATTGTTTATTTTGGAAAATGTTCATTAATTATTGCTTAATGTGTTCCCATAGATCTGTACCGAAGTCGATAAAGAAGGATCAGGCTGGACTAAGAAATGGGACGAGTACGGAAAATGTCCTTACGCTTACAAGGGCACCCAATGGGTCGGATACGAAGATCCCCGTAGCGTAGAGATAAAAATGAACTGGATTAAGGAGAAGGGATATCTCGGAGCGATGACCTGGGCAATCGATATGGACGACTTTAGAGGCCTCTGTGGGGAGGAAAATCCCTTAATTAATTTGCTTCACAAACACATGAGCTCCTATACCGTCCCCCCACCACGCACCGGCCACACAACGCCTACAGTAAGTATAAAAGTTAAAGAAAACAAAACGTTTTCGATTAGAGTCTGACAAATATTGGCGATGTTTGCGTAGGGATTTATAATGCTTGCGCCTTAAGTCTATATAAGCGAAATAAAGTAACTAGAGATAGGCTATTATTGGGTTAAAATCATTGAGTTATACAACACTAGAGGAGCAAACCACATTACAGTGTGTCGAAAAAAGTGTAACCACTATCCAAACGCGACGACGTGGCTTTGAAACTAATAATAATTTTAAATAAACATATATCCATCTCACTTACGCAAGTTCGAAAACAATATCGTCGCTAAGATAGGATAAAGATAGACACACAAACATGCAATGGCGGGTTGGTGTGGCTTACTATATGAAATTTTACGTAAAATACGCAATAAAAATGAGTTTTATTTAAGCTGCAGTTTATTGTTTTTTTATTAAAAAAAAGTATTTTATTTTAAAATCTTTATTATATATACCCCTTAGAAAAAAAGGATACAAAGCGTATCAGATGAATAGAAGTAAACATAATGATGAAATAAAACATATTTTTGTAAGTATTTTTATTGTACTAATAAATCAAACAATATAAAATAGTTAATAAAATATAATTAATATAAAATTTATATGAAATTATAATTAATATAAAATTATTAATATAAAATAGGTAATAAAGTATATTTAATAGATAATTCATGAATAAACTAAAATAAGAATAATTAATTATTTTGTATGAAGGTTAAAACGTAGTTTTTATTATAATTTCCAAAATATTTAAAATCCGAGGTAACAAATTAACTTACTCCATTAATTATATTGAACCTAAATGGCAATCTTCGATAATTTTATTCAATTATTTGAGGTTTTTTTACGTTTATATGAAAGCAAGAACTAAAAATTATGTGTCGAATGTGATTCTGCTTGATTTATTACGTTTTTGTGACCTTGAATAGCATTCTTTCACTACGCATTTACCCATTTTTGTCGTGGCTCAACTCTGTCAGCATCACATTGAACACTGAACTGACATTAGCTAGGTATATGGCTGTGGCCATATGTGCAGTGGCAACACTTTGGCGCGGTTAATACTGATCTATTATAATATAAATCAATGGTTAAAATATGTTGGCAATGGACGGGCAATAAATCTTGCACGGACAAATGGTTGGCCGTTATTCATTGTGATAAAATCGCAGCCGGAGTGGGCGCGGCCGCCATCGACGACGTACGACCCGGCAGAGGGCGCCCTTGTCACCACGACCACGACTACGACGAGCGCGCGACCCACTACGTCTAAGGAGACTATTACATCCACAAAGTTGACCTCGACTACAGCTAAAGCAACCACAACTACAGAAGCGCTCACTGAGGCTCCGGAATCAATTAACGATAAACCAGAGGAACCGCCAACGGTACTTACTTATTTTTATTAAGTATTTACTTATGTTTATTAACATACAAATCATAATTTTTATTTGTAACAGTAAAGCAAGCTCGTAGCTTCTAGCGTAACGTTTCGTTACACGCAAGTAGCCTCAAGACACTATCTAAACACTTCCTTAATTTAATGTATTACGAGTATATATTAATATAATTTTTTTCTAATTTTTTACTAGTAATACTGATGATTAAAATGTGTATTTCTAATTATAAATGTATTTTTATTATTTTTAATCAAATTTCTTATGATTATTAACGTGCTTCACGGTAAAGGAAAACATTTTACTAACATTTCTTTGTTATAGGAGAACGAGGTGGACAACCCTGATGTCTGCGATGCGGAAGACGATTACGTTCCAGATAAGAAAGCCTGTGATAAGGTAGGATAACGTAGACACAAACTAAATTTATTATTCAATTTACTTTAATTTGTTTTATTTTATAATACAACCTTTTTACATAAAATCATGGATTCCCTGACCCCTGAACTAGTATAATTGTGTTTCATGAATACCAGTTCCTACCCTTAAAGTTAACCTAGTCAAAAGGGTTAATTTCTATACAACAATTTAAAGTTATTAGTTAGTTACTAGTTATTATGAAAGTAGATTTCTATCTTCCGTACGTGAATACAATTTTCAGTTAGCCAAAATGTTTCTTAAAAAAGAAGAAGAAAATATTGCTTATATTCCGGATATGATATGACCGCGTGCCTTAGTACTTACTAAGAATACTTTTCTACAGAACTTAAATCCGATTGCTAGTTGGCGTTCGATCCCATTCATACAAAAATATAAATTGTTCGGTTTTGGGTCTGGTTGTATTGAGCTCATTACGTTAAGGGGAAATATAACCTCAAATGGCTTAGCAAGATCCTCCGTTATGCCGAAAGTATTGCGGTATTAGTTTTGAAATAAATATATGTTAAAGTTGAGGATTAATGTTAAGGACTATGTTAGACGAAAACACGATTCCATAAAATTTTCTCGATAGAAAAAATCCAAAGTTACCTCCAAATTGAACAATAAACCGCTGTTAATCATAAAATACTTTAAATAAGATCATGAAACTTTGCATACTAACTGAACTAACTATAAAGCAGTGCTTATGTTATTTACTTTTTTTAAAATACCATTATATTCACTGTAAAAAGAAATTACCTAAACGATTTCTGGCGCCCCGTTAGTATCGTATCGCTCCGGCTTTTAAAGGGAGAAGTTGTGTCGCTTACGATCAGAATACACATTACGCAACACGACGACGTAAAATTAAAATGGGAAATAACCGTGATAAAGATAAGAAGCGACTGGGTTGGCGTTAAGAAACAGGCATAAATATGATAAACCTAATGAAATAAGTAGATATCTAACGACCTATCTACATACAGTATTAGTGATTACAAACATGTCGGTACATAGCATACGACGCGCGGGGAAGTGGGGTCGAAATTAGAATTTGAGCTGACTTACTATATCTCCTTAAGGTTTATTACATAAGCGGGGACATTTTTTCACATTAAATCATAGTTTATTTCTGATCTTAGCGCACAGGCATTACCAGTGGAAGGTTTCACGTGGTAGAGCCATGCTGCAGTTATATTAGTAGTATAGTTGTAGCACGAATGGGTCGGCTCGACCGGGGAAGGACCACGCTCTCACAGAATACTAGCCTCACAGAATAGTAGCCTAATGCTGCCGTGTTTCGTATAGTGTGTGTAGAGAACCGGAGACCCTTTTTACTGGAAATGAGGCATTCCATCTTAGTCCTCATGGGTGACAACGCATCCGCATTTTGATTCATAGTCGAGGATAGATGTAGATGTCTGTGGGCCACAGCAACAACTTATCATCAGGTGGACTGTGTGCTCGTTTGGCACCCTATCCTACAAAAAAAAACTACCTAGTGTTTCCATGACAACGCATATTCTTAGGGCACGATAATGATCCCATGCGTACTCGTAGTTGGTATCATCCGAGAGTATTCGAATATGTTTCACATAATCGTTCCCACTAAATTTACTTACAATAGTTATTTATTTTATAGAATAACGGTGATAACTGAGCACATCAGTCTACCTGATAATGAAAATACCGCATAATGCTGCTGTGTTTGTTTGGTGTGTTATTACTTACGATTAGGTAATTGGTACAATTAATTTTTTTACCTAAGTTTTAAAATAATATCCTAATATATTACTTCGAGTCTTATCTATGCTATAATAAAAGCTGAACATTGATTCAGTTTCAAAATTGCATTCTTAACGTAAATACGAGAGAGTAGGGTCGCCCCGGATAACCATAAGCGCTTGACGCATGACACTACATTACCATTACGATCCGAAACGACGCAGTGAATATTTGCATTTAAATTATTATAAGGCGTAACTTCGGCACTCAATCCCAGATCCGGTTATAAATAAAGGATTTTTTTTGTAATATTACTTGCCTATATAACTCAGAGTAATTTAATGTTTGACAGGCCTGTTGGTCTAGTGATTAGTGACCCTGACTGCTATGCCGGAGGTCGTGGGTTCGATTCCCACCCAGGACAAATGTTTGTGTGATGAGCACGATCATTTGTTCTGTGTCTGGGTGTAATTTATCTATAATATTTATGTATTTAGAAATATATAAGTATGTTTATCAGTTGTCTAGTACCCATAACACAAGCTCTGCTTAGCTTGGGACTAAATGGCGTTGTGTGATAGCTGTGGAATATATATTATTATATTATAGTAATATATATATATATATATATATATATATATATATATATATATATATATATATATATATAGATACCACTGACTGATTGACTCATCACGATATTTCTAAAGCTATACACCCGATTGACCTGAAATTTAGTATAGTTACTAATTTCTCGCAATGTAGACACTCACTAAGAACGGATTTTACTTGATAGTTCCAAAAAAAATCTTGATATTTCATATCAAGAATTGTTTTTTTATGGGACTGTATTTGTATGGTCTATTATCGTGCGCCTGGTGCGCTAGTTATCAAAAATATAGTTTTAATTGTTATTTATAAATATTAAATATGTTTTAATCTATATTTTTCATTACAACTAAATAGACAAAATATAATATGTAAAAAATATTTTGTCTATTTATTTGTAATGAAATATCTCTTTTTTTGGGTGTAGCTCACCTTTTCCACTCCATGGCATGGTAATAGGTATTTATTGTACTAAATATAGTTAGTTATTTACTCCTATGTGTAGTATTAAAAAAATTATTATTAAGTAAGGAACATTCCCGCATTAACCTATACATTTATTATTTTACAGTACTGGCGTTGTGTCAATGGTGAAGCGGTGCAGTTTACATGCCAACCAGGAACCGTATTCAACACCCAGCTTAACGTTTGCGACTGGCCCCAAAACGCTAAACGACTAGACTGTAATTAATTTCCTACAAAAATCTCACGAAACACGTTCTAGAAATTATAATGTCGACGTAATTTTCAAATACGTACCTTGTAATTCTCGAGCATGTTTTAGTAACAATGCAGGAAATGTTGAAATTTTATTTGCTACATTTTGTTTGAATTTACTGTTATTTTACTTTATAGTTCGTTAAAACGGTTTCAGAGTCGCATTTAATACATTTAATTTTCCAATTGAATATTTACGGTACTGAAACTGCTTTTACGATCCCGACGAAGATTTCGAGCTAAAGCAAATCTTCGGTGCTCAAACTATATGCCCCGTAAAATATATTACCCCGACTTCGTTGTTTTAAGACTGTACAAAGCCGCTTGAACTCGACGCGACGCGAAACTAACTCTAGACAATCTACGGATTTTACATAATGATACACGGTTTTGGTTTATGTAAGTCTTCGTAGTTTTTAAACAAAATAATGTGTATAACTAAGCAAGGTATTTTGCAGTGCCTTTCACAATCTTTTTGCTCGAGTACACGGCTCTTTTTGATGTTTAAGTTAATTTAAGTAATTGAAATTGTTCATTGAACAAACGAATATAAATAATTATTTAGTTTAAATAAGGTAAAGAATGAAAACATCATTACACTGCCAGTCTGGGAGAAAGAAATTATATTTTATCTCTTGTAGATAATTCGTTTGGAGCCAAGAGCCAATTATAGCTCTCGGCTTCCGCTGAATTTAAATGGATTTTCCCGCGACTCGTCGGAAATAGACTCCGCTTCACTCTTTTAGGTTAATTTATTTATGTTCCAATAAAATAGTGAATGGAAATACTGACTTTTATTTAAGAAAACGGGTTTGCTCCGGCGATAAGTTCTTAAGAGATGAATTGGTGCTGGCCTTAACAAAAGAATTTATTTTGTAATAGAAAATAATTCAGGTAATATGTTTGAAAGCGGCGAGCGATTTACGCGCATTTAGTAGAAATATGGCGTAGTGTTCATGTTAAAAAGTGAATAATTTTTTTGTTAAAAATTAAGATAAAGTAGCAGGTGTGTGTTGCTGTGTGGTTAGTGAAGAGTAACGGAGACCCTTTGTACTGGAAACGAGGCATTCCATCTCAGTCCTCAGGGCAAAGATTTAAATAGTTAGATGCGCCCTTACCATAGTATGACTACTTCGAAATGTGTCCATTCTCAAATGAGTGAGCTCACTCATTCGCAATCAGTGCTCATTTGTGCGACAGAGAAAGTAGTACACAATTTCTGTAAGATAATAAGAGATGACACTATTGCATTAGTGTGCGTGCGTCAGCGTCTTGCAAACGAACACATCCAAAAATAATGCCACAGTTTTCAAGATGAAGGCGCATCTAACTATTAAAATCTTTGCCTCAGGGGTGACAACGCATCTGCATTTTGATTTTTAATTGAGGATAAAATTAGATTTGATGGGCCACAGCATCCATGATCACAGCATCAGGTGGACTGCGTGCTCGCTTGTTAACACGTTACTTTATATAAGTTAAGAAATAATTCTAAAGAAATCTTTAATTAGTTGTCCTTATTAATAAAATAACTTAAAGTACATTTATAAAGTTCCATGACTCCCGTAAGAAAGATAAGAAACATGTGCAAGTTCATTATAAGTCTCACATGGGTGAAATTTTTTGTTTTCGAGATATTGTAGATCAGAATTTTATCAAATTTTTAATTAACAACACAATAACTTTAAAACACATGTCCTTGTAAATTTGTTTAACAGAAGGGTTCTCTCCCGATGTAGTCTTCACCACCAAGGGCGAGGTAAATCATTATATAAAATAATTTTTAGAGAATAATTGTTTAAAACTACTTTTGCGGGTTTTATTGCGTTTAATTTTCATTTAAATTATTTTTGCGTCAAAGTAGTTTTAATCAATGTGTATAGTGTTCGCGTAAATATAAGAAATCATTATTTTTTTAGAGAATAACATCAAATATAATAGAAGTGCATAACAGTTGCAAAACTATTTTCAAAATCATTAGAATTTTACAATTGCTATTGTAGGATCGTCTATGTAAGTTGCCAAATAATATGTTTTGTATTCACATAAGTCTTTTAATTATTACTCGACAGGCCACAGATATAAACAAATAAAAGAAAGTCACCTCCCATAAATTTTTCACCACACCATGGGTTGACTGGCAGATAATGATAAATGACATTAAGTCCACATTGTGTAACCTTTATGGTTAGAATAAAAAAGTTATTAAAAAACAGCAATGTGCAATTAAAATGTAAAATACTATCGCACCGAATGTGTGCTTGGGCAGAAGGAAACATTTCCAATGCGATTGAATATAAAGTCTGGTAACGAACTGAAATAGTGCGTCGGATTTTTCCACTTTAATAAGATAATAAGAAGAGACCTGTGCCCAGCTGTGGGACGCTTATAGATTATTTTACTGTGCTATCCATAAAACTTAGGTACTACTAAAACATACTTCTCTAAATAAAGAGAAGCGGGTCGACATGACTTTGTTATTTTATTTAACTGTTTGTAATGAA
Organism: Parnassius smintheus behrii; assembly: GCA_036936625.1. Lineage (NCBI taxonomy): Eukaryota > Metazoa > Arthropoda > Insecta > Lepidoptera > Papilionidae > Parnassius > Parnassius smintheus. Next base: position 25,722,986 of record JAUPFT010000023.1, on the reverse strand, counting down.
TACCACAAAGTTCGTTGTTTATTGTCAAGGTAAATATTTGCTACAATCCTTTTAGCCGGCAGCGGTTATTCGTCGAGAATATTCTAATGATAATAATCATAGCACGAGTAGAGTAAGATTATGCTATAAAATATATTTTTAGAGTTTTGCTGTAATACAAGGAAACTTTACATTATATTTATATTATATGTTTATGTTTAGTTTATAAGCATTACATTTTTGAGTATAAAACGCACACCACAGCGTCATTACTTTTTAAGTTTTAACCTATTACGAAGAATGGAAAAGAAGTTCGAGCATATTTCATCCAAGAATCCAATTTAAAAATAAAAAATATTATTAATATTTTTTTGAAATGCTACCCAAAGTGTCAAAAAACCAAAAGCACGGACAACTCAATAAATAAAAAAAATATTTTATGTACACAATTAAAATGCGATATCTTGTGAAAGTACTTATATACAATGTGAACTTAATAAATTGACACCTAATTCATGATTCAATTATGAAAACTTCGACTCCGACTAGGAACTCTGGGGGAAGTGAGCTACCTATACCCAAATTATCAGTAAATAAATTAAAAAAAAGAAAAAAAGATTGGGCTCGTCCGGGATTTGAACCCGGGACCTCTCGCACCCTAAGCGAAAATCATACCCCTAGACCAACGAGCCAGCTGCTAAAGGTGATGAATTTATGTGAATAATTCATATTATTGGTTACGTAAAGTGAAAGGTTGTACCTGTATATACCATAGTACCCGGTTGACCGAGCTTTGCTCGGTATTTTTCGCTCGGTTTTTTTTAATTCGTGTGTTTTGGAAATTATATTTCGATACAAATTACATACTGATGAAATATGAATAATATTTTTTGATCTTAGTGACATAATAGAAAAAACTGAACTGGTTATTTGAATAAAAAATCATGAGTGCAATTAGTTTAATTTAAATTTTCATGTTTTTAAAAAATACTAAAAAAAGGGCTCGCAAAATAGATTTTCTCAAAAAAGAAAGGAACTTGAAAAAAAATTAAAGAAAGTTGGCCGGTCGGTCTGGGCTCGAACCGGGGTTTTACAATTCTGTGACCGCCCATTATACCAATTAAGCTATTTATAATCATTGGTAATCTGTCAAAATTTACCTTCTTATTCTAACGATATTGTAGCAGTTTTTCATTGCCTAAAAACACGGACAAAAAGACATTTTCTAAAAATAAATCCTAGCTAGATCGATTTATTATCCCCGAAACTCCCTGGACACTAAATTTTATGAAAATCGTTGGAGCCGTTTCCGAGATCCCGATTATATATTTATATATATACAAGAATTGCTCGTTTAATAGTATAGGATTATGAATACATTTTATAACGTTCCTCTCTTTTTGCGTGATAGATCAAATAATTCGTAAGATATCCTCAGTAGGACCAGTGTACCGACATCGCACATGACGATCGGACTTTCGTTATTTGCAGCCGAAACTTAAATATTTTACTACTATTTAAAAAATTGTGACTGCACAGGTGCTTTGTTCAAATAGATACAATTTGGCTTGATTATATGATTTATTGGCTATAAATATTATATTACTTTATGTACTGGCATGCTGCTATACATACATTAATAAAAAAAACATTGATGGCAAAACTTTCGAGTATTATAAAATATTCGGAAGTTGTATTTAATTAAATTGTTGTTCGGAAGCTGTATTTAATAAAACTTAGTTAATTTATTATAAATTAGTATCTTAAATAAAAAAATAAACGTGTTCAACCGGTACATTTACACATACTTAAAGTACGGAACCGTTATCCTTCGCCGCCATCAATCCAATATGCAATGGGGATATCGACAGCAGCACAAAAATATCTGATATAGCGAATTGAAGTGGCAATCGGTATTCCATATATCTCGAAAAGTGAGAACCTATTGCAAAGAAAGGTTTTCTAGTAGCAGCCTCGTATCCATAAACGCAGTGTATGGCAACCATCTATTATTTCGAATAACAACCTTATGGCGAATATGAAATTGACGTAAATGTTCATCCTATCGAATACCGAAAATAAATCAGATTCATTGATAATGTGGCGCTAAAGCTAATTGCAAAGATTAGAACCGTGGCAATGGGCAATGGGTGAGAGTTGGAACAAGCAATAGTTTTGTATGAAAGATATAGATTCATGTGATTTATAGTGATCTTAAGCTAGCAAATATTTTTAAGGAGAACATTTTTAGCAATTTCCAGAACGCTTTTAAATTTACTAAAAATTTCTCTTAAACTCGCATATTTCAAAGGTACCTTCAGGGTATGTTTGTTAGTATAACCGAGTGCCTAGTCAGTGGGCATTGGACTTTGACGGGACAACCGAGACAACGATAAAGAAAAAAAGATAAGCGACTATATATATATATATATATACAGACGCGTTGTCCACCCTGAAAATTAAGCTGAAATGTCTCGTTTCCAGTAAAATGGAGTTTCCGGTTCATTGTACTTACAATACAAAACACAGAAGCATTAAGCTTTTGTTTTACGCTCGTATTTTAAAGTTTAAAAATGTTTTTAGGTAATGTACTGCATGTCAATATTATCTTCCCAATCTTCTTTCTTTCCACTGGTAATCTTCACGCGTGGTGGGTTGATTAACAATAAGTGTCATATTATGCCTAGGCCATTTGAAATAAATTTGTAAATAATTTATAGAGCAAAAGTTTATGTTGTCTAAAAAGTGAATGCTAATAAAAATTATTACGTTATTTTACATAAAAAGTATAAATAAATGTAGTAACAGTAATCTTAGAGTTAAAACAGTTTTAAAAAGTAAAGCAATCTAAGTAACAAATGGTTGACACCTCTTAAAGAAAACTCTTCCGTGGAGATAAAATGAACATTAAAGTTAGTTTCGTCAGCAGAAAGAATGTCAAACCTTTGATTTATGAATCAAGTTACACTGAAAAACACATTCGGTAGCTTCCGTTAAAATATATAAAAATAGAACATTTTATTACATCAAAATCGTTTGGGAATAGCAAAAATGTTCTCTAAAATATATTTTCCATCGTCTGAATCAATATCTCTCACACAATACTAAGCTTATGCTATTTCAAACTTTTATCTTGCCCATTATAGATTATCTAGATGCTTGTTACTCAGACTAGGATTATAATCCTCGCAGTTGCTTTGAGCATTATCTTAATAATGATTTATATAGATTGAGGTAAGTATTTTTGATTATCGAAAATATGACCGTAATATTATCTCACAAATTCATATTGCCTCTTCATCCCCTACTCACAAGGTCCGACGGGAATCCGTCTCGTTCAGACAAAGATGAGGCACAGGATGAACAACTTTATGTTTTCCTAGTCACGGGGATAAACACCGCCAATTCGTGACTGCGCGTTGCTATTGAGAATTGTTGACAGAAAAATGTAATAACTTATTTTGGTCCGACCCAAATTTAAACGCAGGACCTGGTGATCAGCAGTCAAGCTAACGGCCACTACACCAACGGAACAATCTTCATAACAGTTGACGTATTTATAACACACAATTGGAATAAATTATGATCGCCAAACTAAGCACACAATCATAACGTTATTATCTCAATTGCTGATTTTATTTATCATACTCACTAACTGTGCTTCGATTTGGTACACAACTAGTTAAAAAAAAAAACATTTTGTTATTTTGTCACACCATGTATGGTAGGTAGGTCATTAAGTTGTCGGCACGCGAACCGATTGATCATGGTCGAAGTTACGAATCGGCGGTACATGGGAAAACTTTTGTAAGTTTATTTGTACTAAAGTTGTTCAAACTAACTATGAGTCAATAGAACGCTATAGACTATAAACTATAAATTTCTAGCGCGCTATTAAATATGCTATGTTATAGCGCGCTATTAAATATGCTATGTTATAGCGCGCTATTTTATTATAGAAAGCGTGTAGGAGCCCGGCAAGCGCGTTAGGTTTTGCTGCACGCTATATCTCGTAGCACGTTATATAAGAACATTATTTCGTAATAAATCGCATTTTATACTAAAATAAAATAAAGCGGTAAAGAAAAACCAACGAATATTCTTTCATACTTTTCAGGCTTACGATTTTCTAAAATCGATGTTTCAAACGTTATTTTAAACTTAATGTAAAATATAAATCAATTTAAGGCGTACTTAAAAGTTTATTGTTTGTATATACAAAAATCAACTATTAACTATTTAAAATAAAAACATTAGTTAGGCTATTTTTGTAGCAGAAAACTGTGACCTTCGATCAATTTTAAATATACAGTATACACGAACTAAGCAACGTCTAAAGCTGAGAACAAATTATCCGACGCGGCTGACGGACAGCATGCGCTATGCGCTACGGAGAAATAGCGTGCTATAATATGGCGCTATGTGCTATATTAACCACCATTAAAGCTGAGAACAAATAATCGGACGCGTCCGTCAGCCGCGGCTGACAGTCGCGGCTTAGCGGTGTGCACGGTAGCTGAGACGGCGTCCTCGGACGCCTCGCTTCGGTCATTCCAGAAAGGTTTTGTCAATCGAGAAACATGACAAACAGTGACAGCGAGGACGAATTTATAAAGTTAGCGGCAGCTGCTTTATGTCGTCCTCCAAAAAATAGGGGACCCAAACACTCCTTGTCCATGATATTAACGTAAAACGACTCGAGTATGATGAATTTCATACATTGTATCCAGACTTACAAAAAGATGATAAACGTTAAAAAATGTACTTATGAATGTACTAATATGTACTTATAAATATAGGCACTCGTGGCTATGAACATATTCAATAAATTTTTTTTTCATTACACATCATGTCGCGAGCGCAGTTGGTTCGCTTGTGACACTCGAAACGTCCGCGGACGCGTCCCGTGCCCCGTTCACACTGTCCGCGGACGCACCAAACATCCAGCCGGCCAGATTCTGTTCGGACGTCCGAACGCTCAAGAGCGACGCAAGGTCATGTCCGCGTCTTACGGCCGATAGTTTGCACAGTGTAGTACTAAATGTACTGGCTAGATCTCAATAACCCGCGGCTGTCAGCCGCGTCCGTCAGCCGCGTCCGATAATTTGTTCTCAGCTTAATTTGTACCGTTGGATGTTATTTAATAACTATACATTCTAAAAATAAATGAATAAAAAAGCAGCGCCTCTATCTTAAAAGAAAATAGATATTGATAGACTGCGTCTTAAACTTTTTACGATTTACTTCTTCGAGCTGAGTTTGATCACTTCTACATCACTGAAATTGTTATTTGGATTTTTAAGAACTGATTTGCGACGTGCTCCGTGGTGCAGGAACGTATCCTGAGGGAACCTTCATGTTTGAGGAACTGGAATTTGGATCTCATCATGATGTAAAGTTTGTATCTAAATATACACTGGGGCAGCGCAGCAGACTTTCCCTTGCTCTAAAACTGTATCAGGTATGAAAGAAATTATGTGCTTCGCAGTAACACATTAATTATTAATATTTGCTAAATATTTACAATAAATATTTATAGTAATAACTATTACGATATAACTTTATTTTTTCCTTTATAAAATATATAATTGAAGTTGTAATGTGTATACAAATAGATATACTATATGACGGAAATGATAGCAGTGAGATAAAATAATGACATATAATTTAACTAAATCTATTTGCGCGGGAAGATAAGCCGTGATAAATATACAAAGAGACGAGCCAAGAAGGGCGTCGAACGCGAAAGACCTTGCTTATTTAAAATCGATCTGTGACGAAAACTAACCTTTACATATTTTTAATTAATATTTTCCTATAATGTTTTTCAGGATTAGTGTTTCTTTTATGCTTAGTAGCGTAATATTCCATTTCTTTTTTAGGGTTAAGGACAAGAAATCATTATAATTTGATTCTGTTGTTTCGTACTAGTACGCCAAAGCATTAAATTATTACATTTTTTGATCGAATTGAAAAATAAAAGTAAATGTTTCACATCTCAAATCTTAATATATATAAATTACGAGTGACGTTGTTTGTCCGCGATGGAATAGTAAACTACTTAATCGATTTTAATCATATTTGCACACTGTGTGCAGTTTGGTACAACTTGAGAGATAGGATAGTTTTTTTGCCGATGAGTGACCCAAAATTTTTTGCGAATTTAAGCATTTTTCATAGGACATGACAAAGTATCGTCGAAAAGGGCAGAACAACGTCTGCCTGGTAAGCTAGTTTAATATAAAAAAGAAACGTTTGAGGTTTAGTTTCGGATAAATCGAACTCCAAATTACTATGCATCTAAGGTAGATATGGGGCGGGGCTATCAACTTTGTGTTTATTGAATGATGCAACTTAAATCTAAAAAATAAATTAGTTCTTAATGTATACATCCTAATGAAATTGTAACGAACTCTACAATTTTAGAATGTATTAAAAGTGATCTGTACATCAGTATCCGTATTTTATGTTTATTTCAAACACTCGCCTTGCAATTTTTATATAGTTTTAAGATTTTTAGGGAGAGAAGGAAATACTACTTTCAAGTCGTAACAACTTGAGCGTACAGAATTATTCACGAAGGTTACGTATTTTTTTTTAAAGAATAATATGACAAACGAGCACACAGTCCACCTGATGGCAAGTGGATGCTGTGGCCCATAGACTTGTAGCACAATTAAGAATAAAAGTTCAGATTCGTTGTCACCCCTGATAACTAAGATAGTATATATAGTATATATAGATAGATAGGAATACATCGTTTGCAATAAAAAGGGTCTCCGGTTTTCTTCACTCACTTTACGAAACACAGCAGCATTAAGCTTCTAATTTATGCTGGTATTTTGGGAGAGCTTGGACCTACCCCTGTTAGGCAGCAGCCTGGCTCTACCACGTATCTAAATCTGTTATACTCAGTCTGATATTTGTTTTACAATAAATTTAAAGATAAAGGATATGTGAATTTACTTAGCAATTATTTTACGCGCAAGGTAAAAAGTTTGAAAGGTCATTGAAGTACATTTTATTTATTCTATAAAAAATATGTATTTTTTTCTTACTGTACTACAAAGACCCTAATTCTACAAGGATAACAAACAAGCACACCGTTCACCTGATGGTAAGTGGATGCTGTGGCCCATAGGTCTTCATCTCCTCCATCCATCTACCTTTAAGATCGATTAAGAATCAAAACGCAGATGCGTTGTCATCCCTGAGGACTAAGATGGAATGTCTCGTTTCCAGTAAAAAAGGGTCTCCATATATCTACACTCATCATAAGAAACACAGCAGTATTAAGCTGCTATTTTACGCTGGTATTAGGTGAGAGCGTGGTCCTTTCCCGGTCGAGCCGACCCATTCTTGCTACAACCATAATTTAGCTGCAGCGTTGCTCTACCGCGTATAAACATTATATGACATTATAATTATATACACGTATTATCTTAACTGAAAAAATGTTACCAAAGCCCCTTCCAATTATCGCATTAATTTGCCAAAGTATTGGACTAATACTAAAATATTAACGTTTTGTGATTTTCTTTTCTTACGGCCCAAGTGACTTATTTGAGTTAATAAATTACAGTATTAAGACGATCAAAGCGATCCATCACAAGACCAAAGCTGCAATTTGACTAATTAACTAATTGAAGGATTAAAATACGAGTACATAAAAAAGAAAGCGCCTGCAAAAATAACTAAAGTTTCACAAGCAAGCAAAGAGTTTGCTCGTGCTAATTAAATAAATTGATATAAAAATGTTATGCGATTATAGTTATATTTGAATACTATAATATTTATGTCAAATTTAAATTACTTACAATCATGTAAACAAAGAAAGATTGACAGAATACCACGTACAGACGTTGAAACCGTGCTCCTCTTCTTGACAGGCACGTCTTTTTTTCACCCAATAATGGTCCAGCTCAGAGTATGTAATTACTAGCACACGTATGTAATTACTCTAAGTAGTCCAAGTAGACGTACACATATTCACACAAAATCATTTTGATGATTGCCAATTATTTTAAATGCATATGTGTGCGTGAGTGCGTGTTAATGTGTGAAAATAACTTGACCATGGTTTTGGCTAGCTTTACGCGTCCCTTGGATAAAAGCAACGCTTAGTCTACTTTAATTTGTCAGTCTGATTACCTTTAATCATAACTGTACCCAATTTCATAAATAAACATTGTGTGATTTGCATTGATGTAAGAATGAAAGATCTGTTATTAGTGATAGTAAAAGAAAAAGGATTGACTATACACAAAATAAGAGCCGTGTTAGCTCAGATGGTTAACAGTTGCTGTAAATATAACAGAACGCGAGTAACCCGGGTTCGATCCCCGCCGACACCAATGAAATTGTTAATTGCAATTCTAAGTGCTGATTTACCACGTGCTCGGCGGTGAAGGAAAACATCGCGAGGAAACCTGCATGTCTGAGGAATAAGAAAAAAATATTTCGAAAACATGTGAAGTTCTCCGACTCGCATTGTGAAAGAAGGTGAGCCTGATAAGAGGGACGACACTAAAGTTCTCAGAGGGTGCTTTGAAAGTAAGTAAAGCATGCTATGAGGCTTTAGCGACCATAAGGACTGATGATGCTTATCACAATGCCTTCGTGTCGTCGTGTCTTACAAAGTAGATTTCTAGATTTAAATATTTATATCATAAATTTTAGGTTAGTTTTAGATTATAATAAGATAATAATCAGTTTTGTTCTTTCCACTATTGAATGTTTTCAGCATTTTGTGGCTTAAGTTATAATAATAGCTATGTAGTTTCCTTCTTTTTTGTTACTTTAATTCGGCATAAAGTCATTTTGTAATCTTTTTTCATACCAATTGGTGACGCGTTAAAGTGGACTGTAATAGGTAATTGGAATTAGATTTCGTTGAAATTTGCAACCGACACATAAAACTGAAGGCACGCACCTGGTGAACGCTGGCAGCTTCTTCTCGTACCTCAGGTTGACACTCGCGTGGTGCATTCCTAGTTTTGCGCAATTTACACTTATTTAACACAATTCACGGCCGTGATTTTAAGTTTATGATAAATTTTTTATAGGAGAGGGGGCAAAGGAGCATGTGGCTCACCTGTGATGTTAAGTGACTACCGCTGCCCATGATCAACCGCAACACTTGGGGAATTGCAGGTGGCAGGCAGGCTCTTTTCTTGAAGGTCCCCAGGTCGTATCGGTCCGGAAAAATCGCCGGTGGTAAACTATTCCACAGAGAGGTCGTACGCGGAAGAAAACTCGTTCTGAAACGCACAGTGGTGGACCTCCAAGCATCCAGATGGTGTTGATGGTATCGGGACGTTTGCCGCGTAGTGCGTTCAGGAAATTTGACGGCTGGGATTATTCCAAACAATTCCTCAGAACACTCCCCGTGACAGATGCGTTAAATTCGCAAAGAGATGCAACATCTCTTCGGAACGCCAGTGAATCGAGCCGATCGGAAAACACTCGGTAGTCGACGATTCGAGCCGCTCCGCGCTGGATGCGTACTGGCGAGCTCCAGCCCAGAGATGGGAACAGTATTAAGCATATATAGCGAGCGTGATACAATATGCTTCCGCCTGCGGGCGTGTTTTTACTTAGACTACCCTTCTACTCTGTTGCCGGTCGCAAAAGGGAATGATATGGAATGAATCAAAGGTATTATGGAGAAAATCTGATTCGGCAATAAGATTGACCAAAAATGCGGTATCTTTCAATTTGAGTGTAGTGTGTGGCGGTAACATCAATTAATATTCTTATCAAAAACTTCTGTCATCATTTGACGCTCACTATGTGGGATGGAACTTTAGAGCGCTTATGATTTCAGCGTTAAGCGAATCTGACCGCCATTATGTTGTGATTTCACGCTGATATTCTATGGTAGCTGTATCCGCGGTTTTTGCCGCGGATACAGCTACCATAGAATATCAGCGTGATATCATAGAATATTCGCGGGCATTTGTGCTGAAGCCACGATACTTTGCCGAGTGGTTCCACCACATGATAAAACTTATATTGCTTTGATAAGAGAAGTAACTTTATCTAGTTCTTGTATTAGATTCATTATCATCATCATTACAGCCTTTCAAAAGGCTACTGTCTAATAACTAGTTATCCTTCATATCTGATTACAAAATAATAGATCTGATTATAAAATAAAAAGGCTTGGGCTCGTCCGGGATTTGAACCCGGGACCTCTCGCACCCTAAGCGAAAATCATACCCCTAGACCAACGAGCCGCTTGTATTAATATACGAAATTGTTAAACTTCTTTAATAAGCGTTCTCAAATATGTGAAGGTTCATAATAAAATTATGACTACGAAACGATATTTTCGAAATATTTTGTTTTTCAGACATGCAGGATTCACCGAGATGATTAATGATCTTTCTACATCGTAGAGAACGCTGTAATAGGCGCTTAGTTTGCAAATAACAATTTCGTTAGTGCTGGCGGGAATCGAACTCAGGTTGCTCGCGTATTAGGAACTTGTGTAGAAATCTGAATATATTGCAAAATTATATGAACTTTTTTAATATTTTATTTGTATACTAACGTGACGAGTAAGGTAACATACAACCAATCAAGAATACTACAAAATATCCCAAATCATAATAAAAAGCATAAATTATTTTATTAGTGAACAATTATCAAAGTTACCAACTATATATTTCAATAAAGTTGTCCCTATATAAAAAAAGAAAGAATAAATATATATTTGTTTTATTTCATTAAAGTAAAAAGTAATGTGACAAACTACAAAGGGCATGTCAAAAAATTAGACATTCTTTACTTATTTGTTTGACACTGGCAAGTATTACAATTTCGAAGGCTGAATATTTACTGATAAATTTGAAAACGAAAAACTTCTGTATTATTTCAAATATATTTTAAGGGAAATGCTTTTTCGCGAATATCAAGCGGGAATGCGCTACATAGAATTACACTTTAATATATTTAAAATTCGCTCGCAGTAACGGAGCTAATTTGACGTGGTTTCCGTGCTATGATTAATTTACTGCGACTATAAAAAAGGCACAAGAATGTTATAAATTTTTTGCTAAGTTACTTTTAGTGAGTTTGCATGTTTACAAAAACCATATTTCTGAGGTATATATACGAGCTCTAAAATGAGTAAACATTTTTTTTGAAATTTTTATCCATCTAGATGTCCGTTAATCTTTGAAATAGCTGTATTGATTGTGATGAAACCTGATGAACAGATAAAGAGCATAGCCAGAATTGATCTCGGCTATATTTTGCCATAAATACTTAGAGATATTTTTTTCGAGAAGTCAAAATATTTATAGAATTAGTAATTTTTATTCTCAAATCTAAATTACGCCAAATTAAAGAAACTCATCCAGGTAAAACCAGGGCAGGTTGCTAGTAAAGAATAAATATCACATTTTTTGAGTGATATATGATTGATAGAATCAGGCGTTACTTTGCGGAAATTCATTGTAATAAAGATAACCATTCGCTTAATTAAATACAATGATGTGTTGCGAATTAAATTTTAATATTTTTATGATATACTCGTATGTTTTCCTTTGCACGAATCTTGTTCACTTGAGACGTCTCTGCCGCGCCTACACGCTTCTGCCGCGGTACCACAGTGTACGTTGGAGGATTCCCCACGTTCACGTAATACTTTTTATTAGCATTTAGACTTAAAAATATGTTTTTACTACATTACCACTGCGTGCCACGTCGTACACTAATTTCCTTGTACGCTCCAAGGATTGTAATCGGGTAGCTTGCGTACTTTTCAAAGCGAGTGTTTATTTTCTAAATTAAGACAGGTGACGTCACTTAAGTGCGTTAGTATAATTTTAAGTAAAATTTTTCTATGCAACTAATACTTTCAAACGGTGCAAGCGAACTAAAATGTAAAAGGAAAACATGTGACAGAATAAACTTTATTAAATAGCAATAAAGAACATACATTATTTATTGCATTATTATATTATGCTTACGATAGGATATAAACACCTTACGTTAATATATAAATCTATACAAAATATGTTTATAATGTACTGTATTTACAATAATTATTTATAAAGAATATCCCTTATCCGTCTAATAAAATATTACATTAATTTGACGCGCGTAAAGAGATAAGACGTGATGAAACAATGGAGAAAAGGCAAGGAAAAGGCCGTCAATCACGAGTGAAGCTTACTTAGAATTAATCAACGGGGAAATAACATGGTGCATTTTTTACTTACATTCAGTTTTCGTATAATTCGGTACTAGTTTATGTTTCCTTCAGATATTTTGGATTGTCTTAGTTAGTAGTATTACATTGTTGTCGTATTTCTACCTGAGTTTACTAACAAATATTTTTGAGTTTTTTTTAATTATCACAACCTGTAAAAATTCTGCTGCTGACCACAAATATCTTTCGCTTAGTTGCCTTGCTTGGCAGATGTGTTGGTGACTGCAATGTTTTTGTTATTTTAAATTATCCAAGTATTAGGAAAATATAGCCGCTCGTATACTGTTTCTGTTTTCCTCTGTCGCCATCTTGAGACACCCTTGGAAAGATGGGGTAGTAGATTATCTTACGCCGCCATTACACAGTAAGTCTTCGGTTCTTCAAACTATATTGCTGGCAGCTACTGTGATTATACTAAGAATATTTGGTTCAGAATATTAGTAGATCTTTGTTTTTTTCTTTTATAATCACGCAGAGAAGCTTCTAGAATTTTTTTTATAGAAGAGGGGGTAAACGAGCGTGCGGCTCACCTGATGCTAAGTGACTACCGCGGCCCATGATCAACCGTAATATCAGAGGAATTGCAGGTGCGTTGCCGGCCCTTTAGAAAGGAGTAAGCTCTTTTCTTGAAGGTCCCCAGGTCGTATCGGTCTGGAAAAATCGCCGGTGGTAAACTATTGCACAGAGAGGTCGTACGCGGAAGAAAACTCCTTGTGAAACGTACGGTGGTGGACTGCCAAGCATCCAGATGGTGTGGATGGTATCGGGACGTTTGCCGCGTAGTGCGTTCACGACATTTGGCGGCTGGGATTAATCCGAACAATTCCTAAGAGAACTCCCCGTGGTATATGCGAAAGAAAATGCAAAGAGATGCAACATCTTTTCGCAGCGCCAGTGAATCGAGCCGTTTCTTTGCTTTATCGGTGAAGGACCATGTGTCTGTAATTGAACACTTTTGACGTTTGAGGATTTTGAGGATTGAGGATTTTGAGAAATTGTATTTATTATCTATACTAATATAATAATGCGGAAGAGTTCTTTAAACGAATACAAAGAGGACGAGGTTTTCAATACGAGCTTATGTTCCTTTTTCGTATTTACGTTAAGCAATATATTCACAGATTGTGAACCAAATTTAATAGATATTTTTTAATTAAATAGGCTTCACCTCAAGGGTGGTCCCAAAAAATTTTGAAGAAAAATTCATAGGTGGAAAATAGCGGAAGTAGTTTCATATTGGACTAATTTTTAAGGAATTTCATACGATGCAGATTCTTTTTTTCTTAATTAGGTCAAGGGTGATCGTCCCCAATTTGAAGAAAGAATTCCTCTCGTAAGGGTTGCAAATAAATAATTTTTTTCATTAATTTGAAGTCGATTTTTACTTTTTGTTAAAAGCTATTGTTTTGTTATTACTTATTTGTTATTTTTTTCTTTGTTTGATCATACTAATCTCTATAACTATCAGTTCAAGTTGCATATTATAGCAAGATTTATGAGAAATAGTATTGGCTACCTAGCATTAGGCTATACCTCTTAGCTAGCCTTAAATATTTATTTTTGTTTAGCAAGTCAGAAGAAAAAGCGAGCCCGAAGTGATTTATCCGCCTGCGCTGGCGTAATGATTATTGATACGTAAATGAAATGTTCTACAAAAATATAGATCTTTACTCCATATAAAAAAGTCCGCGATACCATATGCCTATTTCTTATACATAAGCCACAATAATGTATTCTGCATAAGAAATATAATTATTTTAATAAAAAGTGACTTATGAGCGTTATTATTAGGCATGGCACATTAATGCTTACAAACGAAAGTTACTTCATCATGAAGACAATTTTATGAAGGTAAACTTAGCTCTTTATAGCATGTTATGTGGACGCACAGTTTAAGAGATATTGAAAAGTTAAAATAATTCATCACTCGGCTAGACATGCGAACGATGCCTAAACGCCAGTCACCCGATCAGAACCGAGAGAAACCGGCAGTGCACGCTTCTATGAGCGAGGTTACTTCGATAATTTAATTATGTAAGTTGTATTGTATGTAATTTAATTATGCAAGCAATTGGAGCGAAGTTAAATTTTATCCACTTTCCCTATCCTCCCGGGTGAGCGTCACCTCGTGACCCAGAAAGCGGCTCGAAGCGCGATTTTTTCAATTGAAAAGTGTGTACTCGTAAGTACGAAATAATACTTGATAAATTTGCTATCAACCTCTTATACATGCAAAAGTGATGTCACTTAAAGTTTATTGTCCAGATACCCGAGATCTTAGTGACCTTTTTATTAGAAGTATCCTTACGTCACCCATGTCTCAAAAATGAGTCTAACAAACCACTACACAATCCATCAGATAGTAACTGGATATTGTGGCACACAGCGACCTTCATATATTCTAAATTGGGAATTAAAATGCAAATACATTTTAATCTCCGATAACTAAAATGAAATACCTAGTGTAGTAGTACCTAGCGTAACGCTGCTATTCAACAGTATGGTATTCTAATAATCATAACTGCATATATATACTAGATTTAAAATAAGTAATAATCAAACTAAAAATTGCCTGGACAATAGGGTAAGGAAGTGTTATGTCGGTGTTCTGAGTGGCCCTCAAATGTATACCACACGCTCCGCTGAATGATTTCCGTTCAAGTCTTACTAGGCTAAAATATATTTTTGTCTTGGAGTAAGTGTTAAGTATTTACTTTTTATAATAAAACATATATTGCTTCATACATATTTTGTAAATAAATTGTCCATAATAAAACCGTAATAGAACTAGATGCGATGAACAAACGGGTCGGCATAAGGGCAATTCTAAATGTTATTTAAAGTTCTTTGAAGACTGAGGTACTGGACTGGTACTGAGGACTGTTCGTACCTGTGCTCGCAGATGTTATCTTTTATTATATAAGTATAAGTAGATAGTAGTAAAAGTAAAGTTACAGCCTACATACGTCCCACTGCTGTGCACAGGCCTCCCCTTATTTCTGAGAGGGTTTTAGGGCAAGGAAAGTAGTAAATAGTAGAATAGAATAGAATAAAATAATTTTTATTCAATATAAGTTGATTACAAGTGAGTCTTATTGAAATTAATTTTTTTACTTTACCACTGGTAGGAAGAAACCTGAGAAGTACTAGCAAGAAGCCAAGCGGGATTTTTTTTTTAAATTTGAACATTAATTACTTACAAAATTTATTTAAGGAACAGCTTGGAAGCGACTACCAAATTCCCAAAAAAGGGGTTTTTATCAACTATGTATTAATTTATGTATATCGTATTATCTGTTTTTATACAATATTTTTTAAAAAATATTTAAAGTTGTTAATAGAGAGACCCTGTATATTTTCTGGGACTTTGTTGTAATATCGTATACATTGCTCTATACATGAATTACTGACTCTGTGGAGCTAAGAAATTGTTATTACTAGCTTGTGTTACAGAGTACACTTCACTTTTTTATTAAAAACTACTTTTGTTAGTAGAAATAGCAATGGGTGATTTACGGGAGCCTCTTACCGGTAAGGGTAGTGCAACGTGGACTAGATGGAGTGACAACTCGGCAGGAAGCCGAAGCAGTTGGCTCAGGATTGTGCTTTGTGACATTGACCTTGTGGAAAACCTGACGATGATGACGAGGATCAGGTTAAGGATCTGTTTGGAAAGACAAATGTTGGGGTGAATAAATGAGCTAACATTTATGGTAGATTTTATAATAAGCGGTCAAGACAAGTATTTATATTATGGTCTAAAAACAAATGTTATGGATATTTGTGTTAATCTATTTAATCTATGTAAAACGCTAACATAACTCAATCAAATTATCTCCACTACATTCATAATACTCTTAACCATTTAAGTTAAACGGTTTGTAGTGAAGTGTTTAATAAACAAGACTGATGTAATAATAAAAGGAAATTCTTTGTTACAGATTTTTTCATTTTGATGTATCAAATCTTGTAAGAAACGGGTACACTTAATTTTTCCCATTTTCAATAAATTGCTAACTTGTTCGATAATCTTCCGTCTAGAGCGTTTCTTGCCCACTCTGTCATTCACTCACTCTCAATCTTCTCACTTTTCAGTCAATCTTTCCTCATTCATTCTCCCTACGCGATCAAACCACTGAACATTCCTTTCTTAATTACACAATTTTTTACATCTATACAAATAAATTATTAAAAACTATTCTTTTCAATGCTTTCGGGCATAATTTTACATATTTTAGGTTCCTACCGATGTTTTGGAAGCATTCCAGCACTCATGATCGAGGGAAACGGAGGTTTTTGTGATCCTAATATAGTAAAGTGTAGTCAACCGGAAGCTTCACCTTATGACTATTAATTTTTGCCTGAACTACTCAAAAAGTCGCTAATCGTTAAGCGATTGTGGGGCTTAAATGCGGTTTGATTAAAAGGTTTGTTGCACACTTCAAACTGCTCGAATGAGCACAAGACCTTGATTGACTGATTGAATTCATGCTTTTCCTTCCCGGAACCTCTTTTGGTTCGAGGTGGTTGCTACCGCTATCGCTATTGTCCCAACCAAGCTCGGTAAATCTTTTCTCCTATATGAGAGGTCTATTTTTAGCAGTCACAAGAAGAAGAAGAGTAACCTATAATACTTGTGCAATAGTAGTCCTCGCTGGAAAAAGTATGCATCTGTTTCTCTCAAACTATTTTCCATATCGCATTGCTCCGTTCGTTAAGTCCGTCTTGGTAGGATTTCTGCCGCGAAACAGCACGCGTGCATTGCTGTATTCCTCTCTCTGTAAAGTCTGATGATTATGAAGAGCTAGTATAACTACAGGCTGTGAGGTTTGTTTAAACTTAGTTCTAGGTGTCCATGGACTAGAATAGACACTTACCATTAGGCAGACTGTCGTGTCTTTTGTCACTTCTGTTTTATTAAAAAGAGATTTCAAGACGGGAAAGTGTTTTAAAACGAACACAAATGTGCGCAAGTGGTTTGATTACAGGTTTATTGCTCACGTCGAAAGTGAGCACAAGATCACATTTTACATATTCTTCGTAGCAACCGATTGTATTGACCTGTGAAATCTATTCACACGAAAAAGATTTTCGTCTTTTACGTTATCAAAAACTTTCATTGTGCTTAATGAGTATTAGTAGTCACGCGTGCCAACTGACAAAGCAATTTCTGTCGTAAATGCCGTCCGAAGCCAATATTATGCTTGATCGTGAGTATAGTATACAGTCAAGGCCGCATTAATCACGCGTGTCAAGCCAAAAATTAAAATGTACGTTATTTACATAGATAATTGACCTAAGATTTAAGCCAACGTTTTAAACGATCAACCAAGTTTGGTTTCTTATATTTACGCGAACACTACACATTTAAATAATACTAGTTTTTACGGATTTTATCGCGTGTATTTAAATTTTTAAATACCCGACGTTACGAGCGCTTATAGTACCCATGGATCCATGGTCACGGGGGACTGAGATGTTCAACGTCCAGATGTCATAGTTAACCGCGGTTACCATAGATTAAAATTTAACTTTAGTTCCGATCTACACAATATGAACTTATGGTATCTTGAAGTCTTGCAATTGTATGATTGGGTTGGGATTTAATTTTATTTATTATAGGATCCCAAGCAGATGGTAGCACCCAGCCATCTTCTCTTTGGAGATGATGTTTTTTGATTTCAATAGCCTCGCGAATCATACTTGGAATGAATCGGTGTTCTTTAGTGAGGATTTGTGGTCTATCAAATCTGATGTAGTGAAGGGTGCGATCCGGAATTCTGCAGTCTGTGAACTTGTACAGGATCGCCCCCGTCACTACATCAGATTTGATAAACTTGGTCCGGAGGACATTATTATCCGTTGGTCCTGACTCTGATCTCGCTCCAGTTCTATCAGATCGCCTTCTCATCTGACTGTGAGAGTGAGAGAAAAGAAAGTACACCTGTGTTTGCTGACACACTCGTGCACTACAATCATATCCTTCGCAGAGGGCTTGTCTCCGATGAAACTGGCTGCTATGACTGAAATTTGGTCTGGAGGACATTATTATTATTTTAGTAGGTACTTGTATAAATCGCTGAAATTACGCTACATACCGACTGACATATTTATAAAATTATTTTGTTATTTAATGGTCTAGGTATCCGATATTTTTATCAATATGTAATTTACAACACCGATCCTTTTATCAAATTGATCTAATAATTTTAGCGGTTTAATCTATACATATAAAAAGTCTGTAGAAAGGTCGTGTTTGTAGTTCTAATATGTTCTGGAAAAAATCCAGGGGACTAAACAAAGGGTACTGAAGCCATATTAGTGGTTTTAAGAATTTTCGTCTGTCTGTCTGTGCATTAAGGAGGGTTAAGTATTTTCCTTCCTGTAGATATTAATTTCTATTAAATACGATGGATGTGTTTTATTTAAATAAATAAAATATTTATAAATAAAGGCCAAAATTAGCTTTAACCGTTGGGTAATAAATTGAACTACGCCGACAAACCACAAAATTATTTTTGTATTTACTTTTTCAAAACATTGCCATCTAACGTAAAATACAAAAAGTTATGACATTTTGCATTCACTAACAAATTAAATAATAAAACATTTAGGTATATAGTTATTCAATTAAATTCATTTTTTATTTGAAAGTTCTAATGTACATTTTTTGGTTTTTGTTATTTCATTTTAGTAAATATTAATAAATGTTATAGTAACAAATTACTTCAAAAAAAGGTAATAGTGACGTCTAACGAAAATCATAAATTTAACGATGTTTCTTAGTTCAATTTTAAATCAATAAAATTTTATAGTAGGAATTAGTTTTTTATCTATAAATAAACTGATAAAAATTGCAATTAGTACAAAACTCTTATTATCCATATAGTTGAAATAAAAATATTTTTATATATGTGTTGGTCATATCTTAGAATTTATAACATCATAAATTAGTCGATTATTAAAAGTGAAATGACGGTATTTCATAAAATTTTACAGTGTTTGCTGACTATATGACGATAAAGCTTGACTAAGTCAATGAATGGGTATTGTTTGGTGATATTAACAACTAAACACGACATTGCTACTTATATTATTGTTACGAGCTTGAGGTTCGTGACAATAAAATTGCCGATAAAATTACCTAAATTAACAATTTAATTTACTTTACAAAAATTAAAACTAAAAACACTAATAATTAAACACATTAATTCACTTAATTCCGCTCCGAAGCTTCGCTTGTGTCGCTGAGTTCAACTCTGCCTCGATCGCATCTTGCGCCACCTATTTATTTAAATTAGCAAAATATCCGGAATGTTCAAGTAAACACGCGCAAGGTACCGAGAGTTCGAGTATAGATTTTCTAGAAACTTAGTTCTTCGGGTGGCGCTGTCGGTCGAAAGATTTGTGATGTCATAAACTGCAACGCTCCCCTCGCTCTCGTTCCTGACACTAGATGGCGCTAGTGTGTCGTCGACTGGAGCGCGTAACACTGCCTCCTCCTAAGACATGCTCGTCCAGAGCATTATCGGCCCCATAATAACGCGCTAGGCGATCCACATGGACGATCTTAGGAGTCCGCTTTGCGCCTTTCTGTAACGGCTCCGCAATGTCAAGGGATGTCCTATCCCGTGGTGCACCAACATTGTACAATTTCGATGCTCCTCTACTCCGTGTCTGAGGTCCCCTCACAGCCGCACAACTTGTACATGTACGACACCAATCCTCGACATCGTCACGATAATGGACCCAGTAAAACTGTTCTCGGACCTTCAGTAGAGTTCGTTTAACTCCCAGATGGACTCTTGAACGACCATTATGGCACAGCTGTAGAACATTCGGCACTTTAGCTTTAGGGACAACCATTTGTAAACGACAGCTGTCTCCTCGACCATTGTCCCATTTACGGCACAGGACTCCATCCTGAAGCAGCAAGCTGTCCCATTGGGCCCAATAGCTTTTCGTGGTTGAACTCATCGCTGAGACGTCCCTCCACTTAGGCTTGGTAGCACGGGCCTTCATCCATCCCAGAATCGGCTTGATGTCCGAATCTTCCTGCTGTGCATGTCGTAGGCTGTCCTTCCACCCGTTGCTGAGGTGGTCTGTCCTGAGCATCCTCACGGATATCACTTCCTTACTCTCTTGCCTACTACAATGGTTGCAATCTTCAGGACAAGGTCTTCTTGACAATGCATCTGCGTTGCCGTGAGATTTCCTGCTGCAGTGTCTGATAGTAAAGTCGTATTCCTGCTTTCTTTCTGAGACCGTTCACCTTCCCTTCCTAGGGTGTGCTTAGGGCAGCTGGACCGAAGATGGCCCCTTTCCCCACAGCCATAGCACCTAGTCGTGAACCGTAACTGCTGTAACCTCCCTAGCGTGAGGTGAACGATAATCCTGTCGCCGCCAGGCAGTGCCGTTAGCTGCATTACCCTCTCGAGATCGATCAACTCTCCTTTCCACGGTTCGCTTAGGGCAGCTGGATCGAAGATGGCCCTTTTCCCCACAGCCATAGCACCTAGGGCTGTACCCTTTGTTGCGGTCGCGAACTGTAGCTGCTGCAACCTCCCTGACGCGATGGGAACGATGATCCCGCCTTACGGCTTTCACTTCCAGTGCATGGGCCAAGGCGTCCTTAAGCGTCTCGTGGTGCCCGAGCCTCACAGCAGCTCTGACTTCCAGGTCGCGGATACCGTCGATGAATGTCTACACCAGGTTCCCTTCAATGAGCGCAGGTACAGACCGGTATGCTTTTCGCACCAGCTTCTCCACCTCTAGAGCCCACTGCTGCAGGTTTTCGTTGATGCGCTGCACACGATCTTTAAGCTGCGCACGAAAGACGTGTTCCAGGTGAGCGTCGCCATACCTCGCCTCCAATGCCTCAAGGAGTTGCTCATAAGTCACTTCCTCACCGAGAGCTTCCAGAACTGTTAAGGCCTGGTCACGCAGGCCTAGTGTGAGAGCAGTCATGGCCTGATTTTTATTCCAATCGTTCGCCTTCATAACAGCTTCGAACTGGATTTTGTAGGCTGACCAGGAAGAGGTACCGTCGAACGGTGGCACCTTGAACCCACGTAGCGAAGGTGTTGTAGCTACTACGGGAGCTGTAGCTCCATCTCCAAGTTTGAGTTCGTCCAGTGATTTCTTCATGTCAGCCATTACGTTGTCAACCCGATTGTTTACTTGGTCGATTCGGGTTTCAGCTTCCGACAATCGGTTGTCATGTTGAGCAACCTTATCCTTCACCTCCTTTATCTCCTTCCCGAAGGTAGCGTGAAGATCCTTCATGAGGAGCATTTGCTCTTCCAACCGACGGGCCTGTTCCTCTTGTCCGCCCCGCAGTTGATCTTCCAAACGACGGACCTGTTCCTCCTGTCGACGAGTTTGTTCCTCCTGCTGCTCTTTCAACAGACGGGCCTGTTCCTCTCGTCCGCGCTGCAGCTGCTCCTGTAGCATGGCCATCAGAGCACCTAAGTCAGGTGCCACAGACGTAGAAGCTGCTGACGGACCGGCTTCCGTGGCCGGCGGCTGGCCCTCAGACATCTGCGGCGTTGCACCACCAAATCTCCTCTGGTCCGTCTCCTGCTGGCGTTGACTTCGGGTACGGACACCCTCCGTTTCCTCCTTGGGTAAAATCGGCATTATTTTATCCCACTTCTGACACCAATTGTTACGAGCTTGAGGTTCGTGACAATAAAAATTGCCGATAAAATTACCTAAATTAACACTTTAATTTACTTAACTTAATAATTAAACACACTACTTCACTTAATTCCGCTCCGAAGCTTCGCTTGTGTCGCTGAGTTCAACTCTGCCTCGATCGCATCTTGCGCCACCTTTTTATTTAAATTAGCAAAATATCCGGAATGTTCAAGTAAACACGCGCAAGGTACCGAGAGTTCGAGTATAGATTTTCTAGAAACTTAGTTCTTCGGGTGGCGCTGTCGGTCTAAAGATTTGTGATGTCATAAACTGCAACGCTCCCCTCGCTCTCGTTCCTGACACTAGATGGCGCTAGTGTGTCGTCGACTGGAGCGCGTAACATTATTTATTTGCATAAAGCACAGTTGACAGTCAGTCAGAGTTCAGTTAAAAATCTATAATGTAGGTACATGTGTTTAGTCTGCTCTCAGACGTGCATATATTTAAGACGAAATCTATCTATGAGTGTAGCACGTAAATCGTTAAACTAATTTTTTCATTCTAAATATTCTTTTAGGCTGTAAAATCAATTTTCAAATAACCATTTTGTTTTTTTTTTTGAAAAGGCTCCTTATTTTTCTTTTAAATTCATAGTTAATTTGTCATTTATTAATATGCTCATGTTGTTACATATACATTTCTCTTTTACATATGTTTATTACAGGGGGTTGATATATTAGGTCTGCATATTTACTTCTCAAACGCCTTGTTGTAGTATCTTGGCGGGTTTTAATATTATTAGGGATTGATTTGACAAAAAGACAGGCATCTCTGCTGTATAAACAAGGTAATGGTAGAATATTATTCTTTATATATTAAGGTTTCCAACTATCTTATCTATTCTATCTATACATATAATAAATTTGTAGAAAGGTCGTGTCTGTAATTCTAATATTTTCTGGAAAAAACAAGTCGAGGGGACTAAACAAAGGGTACTGAAGCCATATTAGTATTTTTATAGAATTTTTGTTGTCTGTCTGTCTGTGTATTAAAGATTCACGCAAAAACTACTTAACAGATTTCCATGAAATTTTGTATGTAGATAGTTAGCAACCTGGGGCTGCTTTTAGGCTACTTTTTATCCGATTGCGGAACTTCATAAAAGGAGGGTTAAGTGTTTTCCTTCCGGTAGATGTTAATTTCTATTTTATACGATTACTGTTTACAACTATCTAACAACCAAATGTTGCTTAAGGCATGGATGCATCGTTTTTGACCAAAAAGTGCTCTTTCTACTTCAACAAAGTTACCATAAAACAATATCCCATAGCTAAGCACCGATGATACGCAGCCATGGTACGCGGCGTGCGCAGCTTCAATCATTGGAGTAATATTGTACTTACGTACTAGAACAAAAAATGTGCGCTACTCTGTGTTCGTGCGTTTGTTTTTTTTATCAAAGAATAAACATAGGTAGAATGATCCGTAGGTAATAGTAGATTGTATTGTTAAATAGCTAAATTATATCAAGAACAATATTTAAATTTTGTCATTTATTTTGTATATTATATTTGTTTATTTAATATAATATTACATAATATTATATCACAATTACATTTTAATGATATTTTTATCTGAATATTTTAAAAGGTATCTACGTCAAATATAAAAAAAACATACTAAATGTATGTTTAACAAAACTTATTAACATAAAATTTAAATTACAAATATATTTATTTAAATCAGAATCATAAATGCTGTAAATTATCATTCATAAATGCTGGGCACGCGAGAGTTAAAAATGGACGAATTTATTCCACTTTGACTTTGAAGTGGAAATCTAAAAATAAAATAAAAGAATAATAAGCAGATTTAAACATGAAAAATTTAGCCTTTTTTATTATAATAACTTATATAACTACAAAAAATTTTTTTTAAATCAACACAACACGTGACAACTCTATAAGCGCCTAGTGAGTGACTGATTAAAGTCAACTTCCACTCAACTGCGGTGCATGCACCGCGCGTGCACCGCAGTTGAGTGGAACAGAGTAGCTGAATACATTGTCTCCTCTAGTACGTAGTACATAATAGCTCAATGGCCTCAATTGATATATTTTGCCTAACACTTTTTAAAGCAAAAGTAAAGCGTTGAAGCTTTTTACAAACGACATCAATATGCTATTGGAAGGAGCTATTACTCCTAAAAATTTATAGTTATTTACTTCATCGATTTTGTTATTGTCGTATAGAATATTAAAGTGTTGATTAAAACTACTTTTACGAATTTTATCGCGTTTATTTTACTATTATTTTTAATTCCCGACGTTTCGGGCGCTTTCCAACACCCATGGTCACGGGGGACTGAGATGACTGACGTCCCGATGTCATTGTTAAACCCGGAGTACCTTCAGCTTTTTTTTTTAATTATTGTTTATGGTCCGATCTATGCAAAATGAACTGACTATGTCCTGAGGTCTTGCAGTGGTATGCTTGGGTTTAGTTTTAATTTTATTGATTATAGGTACCCAAGCAGGTGGTAGTACCCAACCTCCTTCTCTACTGAAATTAGGATGTATTTTAATTTCAATAGCCTCACGTATCATCCTTGGTAGGAATCGGTGTTCTTTCGTGAGGATTTGTGGTCTATCAAATCTAATGTAATGGTTGGGGCCATCAGGATATGATCACAAACTGCAGACTTCGCGGAACGTTGATGCTTCACATCAGCTATATGTTCTTTTACGCGGGTTCTAATTGATCTTTTTGTTTGTCCTATATAAGAGAGACCACATTCACAATCAAGCTTGTAGACTCCTGCATCTTGTAGAGGAATATGACACTTGACTGATGGTAGGAACTGACTAATCTTCTTCGGCGGCTTGAAGAATGTTCTAATAGAAGCTCGCTTCAAGATGTAGCCAATCTTGTCTGTGACACCTCTGAAATATGGCAGTACAGCAGCCACACGCTCGACTGTGTCCGGCTTCACTCGGTCACTGTGACGTAGGCGCGGGACCCGAAGCTTGTTATCGTGCAGAACTTGCTTGACGTACTGAAGCTCGGCGGCCAGGTGTTTGCTGTCACAGATCCCTCGTGCTCTCTGTAACAAAGATTTGCCCACGGTAGCTAACTGTGAAAGATGGTGGTGAGATTTACCATTTAAATATCGGTTTGTATGGGTCTCTTTCCTATACACAGTGTGACCAATGGTGTTGTTAGGATTTCGGATGACTAACACATCTAGGAAAGCTAAGGAATTATTTTCCTCTAACTCCATAGTAAATTGAATTTTAGAGTTTATGGAATTAAGATGTTCTAAAATGCAGTTACTTTGTCTGATGGTAAAATTGTGAAAGTATCGTCTACGTACCGCTTGTAGATCCTTGGTGTAACAGGTGCAGTATGGAGGGCTTTCTCATCAAAGTCTTCCATGAATATATCGGCGACAATGGGAGATACAGGTAAGCCCATCGCAACACCATCTACTTGCTTGTAAAACTCTTCCTTCCACAATAGTTAGGCAAATGTAAGGCAATGTCTGAGTAATACTGCATATTCTGCTGGCATATTATTTTCCTCTAGTTTCCTAGTTATAATTGAGATGCAGTCTTCAACAGGTAGGCATGTAAATGGAGACTGAACATCAAAACTGACCATTGTTTCATTGTCAGTAAGACGTAAGTCTTTTATCTCACTGACAAAATGGTATGAATCCTTAGTGTGTGCTCTTGTGTGTTCTCTGAGTGGTGATAATATTTTAGCTAAGTATTGAGCCAATCTGTAAGTTGACGAATCAATCTGACGCACTATTGGACGTAATGGAGCGTTCGGTTTGTGTATTTTTGGTAACCCATACAAGTTCGGTGGTTTGGCACATGAAGGTATTATCGAATTAACGTCCAGATTCAATTTCTCGGAGTATTTCTTAATTAGATCGCTAGTTGTTTTAAGCGTATTAGTTGTAGGGTCTGTTTTGACCTTTCGGTATGTAGTTTCATCCGACAAAAGTTATTTAAAAATTGTAATCTGACGTATCCATTATAACCGTAGCATTGCCTTTATCTGCTCGGAGAATCGTAAGCTCTGGTCTATTGCGTAAGTTTTTTAACGCGTTAAATTCATTTTTGGGAAGATTTAATTTCGAAATCAGGACGTCAGTTATCTCAGTCCCCCGTGACCATGGGTGCTGGAAAGTACCCGAAACGTCAGGAATTAAAAATAATAGTAAAATAAACGCGATAAACTCCATAAAAGTAGTTTTACTCAATGTGTAGTGTTCGCGTAAATATAAGAAATCATTATATTAAAGTGTTGTTTAGACGACATGTATGATCTAAATTGCATGAATTATTTTAATTTTAATGAACGTCTTTAAGATATCTTTCATATTTTCAGATAAACTATTAAAATTTTTGTGACAAACCCGATTGCATAGCTCACACTCAGTATTAAATTCATGACAAAAATGTGGAACTGGCTAGTATTTTATCATTTTTCCTTATAAAATATTCTTTTGATACACTTATATCTAAAAATAACAGATCACATCCTTTTCAATAGTCACGAACATACATTATTTCGGAAAAAATGTAGATATGCCTTTTTTATTAATAATTACGGACTCTCAATCGTTTTCAAAAATTAGTCAAAAATGGTTGTAAGTGTTGATTTTTTTTTCATAGGATGGGGTGACGAACGAGCACACAGTCCACCTGATGGTAAGTGGTTGCTGCGGCCCATAGACATCTACATTTATCCTCGATTACGAATCAAAATGCAGATGCGTTGTCACCCGTGAGGGCTAAGATAGAATGCCTCTTTACCAGTAAAAAGGGTCTCCGGTTCTCTACACTCACCATACGAAACACAGCAGCATTAAGCTACTATTTTACGCTGGTATTCTGTAAGGGCGTGGTCCTTCCCTGGTCGAGCCGACCCATTCGTGCTACAACTATACTACTAATGTGACTGTATCATGGCTCTACCACGTATAATGGCTGTACTGGATTTGAAAATAAACCAATAATAAAGTTTGTGTCATACTATTTGTTTTTTTTTTGGTATACCTTTAGATTAACCAACTAAACTCCCTATTATTGGATACGTATTTTATAATTAAACAATTATTAATATAATAGAGTTAAAAACATACTTCTCGGTAAGTAACGGGAAATTCTAGTAGCTTCTTTCGTTGTATATTTATATAAAGCTGTTTTAGGTTCGGAAACATAATATTTAAGACTTCATTAAAGTTTTAATACTT
This sequence comes from Parnassius smintheus behrii, assembly GCA_036936625.1. NCBI lineage: Eukaryota > Metazoa > Arthropoda > Insecta > Lepidoptera > Papilionidae > Parnassius > Parnassius smintheus. The sequence continues at coordinate 25,695,882 of JAUPFT010000023.1, read as the reverse complement.
ATTGTATGTTATACGAGGTAAGCGGTGTAATATTAAAGATATGTATTTAAAAAAGGTTTACCTTAGCTCATATACTTAAAACTAAACCTTCTAATATTTTTCATTTATAGAAATTATTGTTTAAGACAATATACAATATCATTTCATACTCGATGTGATAAGAGCTTTGTGTCTGATAATAAATTTATATTTTAAATATATTAGACTAAAGATAAGAATCAAATAGAAATGCTAGATTTTTAACTTTTCTCGGATATACGGATAGCGCGAGAGACAGAGAGAGAGAGAGAGAGAGACCTTTTAGGGGATACTTAGACGTGAACAGCTTTATTCTAGCTCCTCGTAGCATGTAGAATTTAACTTAAGCCAAACTTGGGTCTAAAGCGGCCTTGACTGTATACTATATGCGCTCGACCGAGCATAATCGTGACTTCGGACGGCACTTAAGATAGATAGACAATAGAGAGGTGCATAATGAAAGTTTTTCACAAAGTAAACGCTAAAACCTTTTATGTGTGAATAGATTTCATAGCTCAACAAAACCAGTTGTAACGAGAACATGTAAAATAAGGTTTTGTGCTCACTCGAGCAGTTTGAAGTGTGCAACAAACCTCTTATTCAAACCGTTTATTAAAGCCGCAGAATCGCTTTACGATTGACGATCGTGTTAATGGGTGTTTGTCCACACTGAACTTCTTCAAAGTAGTTCAGACCGACAATTGATAGTCATAAAATGAAGCTTCCGGGTTGACTATACTTTAATATATCTGGACGATAGACATCTTTGTTTCCCGCGACAATATGTGCTAGATCCAAACATCGGTAGGATCCTAAAATAAGTGGAATTATTATGCCCGATAACATTTTGAAAAAATAGTTTTTTATAAATTTATTAGTGTAAATGTTAGAAATTATGTAATTAAGAAAGGAATGTTCAGTGGTTTGTGTAGAGAGCATGAATGTGGACAGAGCGACAAAGCAAATTTATGCTGCCGAAGTGAATCACAGAGTCGGCAAGAACTCTCTAGACGGAAGCTTATCCACCAAATTAGCAATTTATTGAAAATGGGCCAAATTAAGTGTACTCTTATCCGACGTTTCTTACAAGATTAGAAACAATAAAATGAAAAACTAATAATAAGGAATTTCTGTTTAATATTAATTAGCATTGGTTATTAAAGCCTTTACTGTGAACTTTTTTTTAACTAAAATGATTAAGTGCATTATGAAATGGTGGAGATAATTTGATTGGGTCAAGTTAGAGTTTTAAGTACAAATGGATAAACACAAATATCTACTTGTTCCCAAAGCTTATTATAAAATCTAAATGTTAACTCATTTAACCACCCCAACATTTCTCTTTCCAAAGAGATTCTATAACCTCATCCTCATCATCATCGTCAGGCTTTACACAAGGAATGTCACAAAGAGAGATGCTGAGCCACTTTCATCCCTCAACTTTCTGCATGGTCGTCACTCCATCTGGTCCACCTTATAATTTTCTTACAGGTAAGAGGCTGCCGGACGGTTCTCCGAGCTATATCACCCATTATACCAACAAAAGTAGTTTTAATAAAAGAGTGAACTATAAGTGTAAACAACAGGAATAAACACAAGGGACAGTTTGTAGGAGAGCTGGCGACAAAAATCGGCAATTATTATTCTGAAAACGAGATAGAATCTTACGTAAGAACAGGGAGAGGGGGTTCCATAAATTCAATGTAACCTTACATGGGAATAGGGGGGGGGAATCGTCTAGATTATCCTTACGTGACTATTGAATGACTCTAAGTGGATTTTCTTACAAAACCACTTTAATTAACATTCAACTATTTTATATTAAATAAATTTTAAATAAAATTTTGTTAAAATTTTTATTAAAATTTATATATATATATATATATATATATATATATATATATATATATATATATATATATATATATATATATATATATATATATATATACAATTAATCATTATATATATTAGGTATATATAATTATAAATATATATCCCTCCGTGTTCCAAACAGCCGCAAACGCTCAATATTCACACTCTGCGACTGCTGACTACCGCTGTTCTATTAATCTGTTGTCCGACTATTTTTTCTTAAATCATATATAACAATTAAGCAGTGAATGAATTTTCAGCCATTACAAAACTTTTGCACCGTCATCGCTATGGCGATAATATTGCGGCGTGCGTTCCACAACTATGCGGTCTGACCACTTTCCCACGTTTTTTGTACTATAAACTAGCTTACTGTCAATTTTCAATTATTACAATACACTTGTAGAGTATGTTGTAATTTTATATACATCAAAGCGTGCCGCCGCCAGGTGTTCCACTACCCGACCTTGTGAGTGGGTGCAGAGTCATGTACATCCTCAATGCTAAATCATATTGAATTATAGGCTATTACAAAACTCTTGCCCATTTACATATACATACATGGGGATGGTTGTCAATAACCCCTGGGAATGAACTGTTCCTTAAATAATTTTCATGAGTAGTTATTATAGCCTGTGTTTTATTGTATAGTTTTACTATAAAAAGTCCCGTTGAGGTTCTCACTGGTTTGTCCCAGGGCAGACTTTTTTCTAACCAGTAAAATTACATTCAATAAGCTTCATTTGTAATTTACAAATATTGAATAAAAGTTATGTTATTCTGTTTTATTATAATGTCTTACTTTTTTTATTATAAACTTACTTACTCATGATTTCTAAGCTTGATTAGATATAGATAATGTGGAATATATTATTTTAATGCTTATACTTTTGACGATAAAAGATAACATCTGCGAGCACAAGTATAAACGCTCTCGGCTTTCGATACACTTTATATAACTTTCAGAACTGCCCTTATGCCAGCCCACGTTTGTTCAAGTTTTATTATAGATATTATATTTATAAAATATATATAAAGCAATATGCGTTTTATTATAAAACTAAAAGATTCTTACACAAGGACAAAAATATATTTTGGCCTAGTAAGCCTTGAGTGAAAATCATTCGGCGAGGCGTGTGGCATGCTTTTAAGCGCAACTCGGAACACTGTCAAGAAAGTACCGGGTGTCCCGTGGCAGATTTAGGATTTGAAATTCGAATATTTTTGCAACAGTTGCGCGGAGGACCGGGGAGGGGTGACAGTTTGGCGCGGCATTTGTGCGGATTGGTCAGTCACGATATCGCAGTGGACTGGCGCGCACCGCGCTTTCGCAGTTAAAGCGTATTTTGAAGCTAACAAATCGTGCACTGTTGCTCGCCCGAGATTTTGTTCTCACTACAATATTCGTCGCTTAAGTGAAGCACCTAGTGAAAGTTTGATTTTGATGTGGGTCTAGAAGTTTCGTGCAAGAGGTTCAACAGTTAACGAGCCACGCCCAGGTCCTAGCCGAACGTCGAGGACTGCACAAAACATTGAACGCGTTGTAAACATCGTGCAAGAAAATCCCCGCCAGTCCGTGCGCAAGAGAGCGTCAAGTTTGCGGCTTCCAAAAAGCACGGTGCACCGTATTTTAAGCTTGGACATTAAATTCCACCCTTCAAGATCCAATTGGTTCAGGCACTTAAACCAAATAACTACAGCGAACGCAAAGAGCTCTGTGATAACATGTTGAGCCGATTCCGTACTGTTAACACAATTTGGTTTAGTGATGAAGCTTATTTTCACTTGAATGGTTTTGTCAATAAACAAAACTGCCGCTATTGGGCGCCAAGAGGACAAAACCCGCGATTAAAACACCAACAAGCATTGCATAGCCCAAAAATAACTGTTTGGGCAGCTCTTTCTGTCAAAGGAATAATTGGACCGTTTTTCTTTGAGAATTCTCGTGGAGTGACCGTAACTGTTGATGGTGATGTCTACCGCCGCATGCTTAGCGAATATTTTATTCCGAAACTAAGAGAACATCCATCGAACAGCTCTCACACGTGGTTTCAACAAGATGGCGCCACGCCGCACACAGCAAGAACCACCATGAGTCTCCTTCGCGAAGAATTCCCCGGAAAATTGATTAGCCGATTTGGGGACATCGCATGGCCATCCAGATCGCCAGATCTCACCCCATTATATTTTTTTCTATGGGGTTACTTAAAGGGAAAAGTGTACGACAGCAACCCGACCGATCTATCGGATTTAAAAGAAAATATCGTGCGAGAAGTGAATGCTATTCCTCGGTCAGTATTGCAGCGCGTCGCTCAGAATACTCTCGAAAAATTCCGCGAGTGTGTACGTCGCGATGGAAAACATTTGGACGGAGTGATATTCAAAAAATAAATTCGCATGTCTCGTTTTTCTCTATATGTAAATTCTAAAAGAATAACCTTTTTTAATTGAATCAAGAAATCCTAAATCTGCCACGGGACACCCGGTATGTGTTTGTAATATATGCCGAAAATAATAGCATTACACCTCTAATCCCCGTGGGATAGGTAGAGTCCAAAAAGCACCGAGCTACTCTGCCACATGTATCCCCACAAATAGGGGTGTGGAAAATTGTAAAAAAATGATAGGTGGCTTTTACAATATGCTGGCCAAGTAACACAGCATGGTGTTTGTAAAGTTACAGGCGGTGTGCTGGCATGAAATACTGTTCCACTCTGCTGAGCACGCCAAACTTTTTCATCCATCGACTTCCCAGGTCTTACCAGGTTTTCACTTCATCTAGTGGGGGTAGGGTACCCCACTCTTCGTCTATCGGTACGAGGCTGCCACACGAGAACCTTTCTTCCCCATCGGTTGTCGGTTCTTTGAGCTATATGGCCTGTCCATTACTCTTAATCCGTTAGGCTACGTCAGTCACTCTGGTTCTACTGCGGATATTCTCATTTTTAAGTTTATTAAGTAGGGAAACCCTGAGCATAGCTCTTTCTCTAGCTCGCTGAGCGACTTGACCTTCTTCATACGGCCAGCAGTGAAGGACCGTGTCTCAGATCCATAAGTCATCACTGACAATACGCACTGGTTGTACAATCTCGTTTTCAAGTTTTGATGTATACCTGGCGAGAAGATGTACAGTCAAACGCTGCTCAGCCGAGAAAAACCCGTCAATTGACCTCTCGTTCGAAATTGAACTTACCTAGTCGGACTATTCGTCCGATATATTATATGTAGGTAGTTCATCATCTCATGTTATCATGATCTCATGTAGTTATCATGATCTCGATGTTATTATCATCTGCTTTATTCCTACGTGGTAGAGCCATGCTGCAGTTATATTAGGAGTATAGTTGTAGCACTAATGGGTCGGCTCGACCGGGGAAGGACCACGCTCTCACAGAATACCAGCGTCAAATACTAGCTAATGCTGCTGTATTTCGTGTGGTGAGTGTAGAGAACCGGAGACCCTTTTTACTGGAAACGAGGCATTCCACCTAAGTCCTCACGGATGACAACGCATCTGCATTTTGATTCGTAATCGAGGATAGATGTAGATGTCTATGGGCCCCAGCAACCACTTACCATCAGGTGGACTGTGTGTTCGTTTGTCACTCTATCGTATAAAAAAAAACAAAAAAAACTATCATAGTCTATTGTTATTAAAAAATGCTTGAATTCTTATATGCACGTGAACAAAGACTCGGTAAGGTCCCACTTCTTCATATAACGCGGGTAAATTAATATTTATATTATATATTATTATATTATTAATAAATTAGCCCTGTAATTTGCCACATCACAGTATTCGCATTCAAATTAAGACAATAAATTGGTTTCGTTTTGTCTTACACTATGCGTTAACCATTATCCAACAAAGAACGTGATAAAGTGATAAAATAAACTTTGTCCTTTAGTCGCTCCTACAATCTTATAACTTACTTGCCTTTATTCGCGTGGGCACCCGTTTAGCAACAACCCTTATAATAACCAAGCAAGCAGGGTTGCAAGGTTGTTGAAAACATTGTCTTTAAAATAATAACATCAATTTAAAATAAGTAGATCTTAAGTCTGAACTGTTAATGCGGAAAATACGATTGCAACATCGGAAATGAGCAGTTAAAGCCCCGAATTTACATAATATTGAACGACAGTTTCTTCAGTTGCGAGGAACAAAATCCTTGAAGGAATTACGTGACAATCGGTATAAAAAAGTAGCTAAAAATTAAAATATACGAAAGTGATGATAAAGTAAAATCGTTTAAAAAGAAATAAATTATTTGAAGTACAATAAAAATGAGCATCAAATGAACAATTACACTGCTTCTTATCTTACTGCACTTAACTTCTAGAAATTAATCATTATATGAAATAAAAACAATTTTGCATGTAATTGTATATACACATGTAGGTAATATCTACATATTACCCACTTAATTCTGACGCCAAGCAGTAGCCTGCACTTCTATATTTTGATCTGAAGGTAATAAGAAGATAATAGAAGGCTTGTTCCTCGGAGATGACAGTGCGTCTGTAGACTTCTTTGTTTAAAGTTGGTTGCAAGTGTCCGTGTAATGCAGCTCCCTGTAGATTGGATATTCCCTTTAATTTTATATAAAAAGTATGATATTAAAATATCTTGCTATGTGAGTGGTGACCGCATAAATTAAAACATGTCTCCTCTATTCATCTATTTAAGAAAATGTCAGTAAATTCTGGTTCGATGCGACAGTTGAAGAAATAACCATTATAAATATTTATGTTTAAAAAAATTAGAAGTAAATACCGTCTATATTAGTAAAAACAAGACGCGGTATTATCTGTACATTAGAAGTAGTCAACGGCATATGGTCAAATATACACAAAATAATCTATGGCATATAAAAAGTTACATTATAGCAAATAACTCATTGGTTTTAACACCTTTATCTGAGTTTCTAACGCGCAGGATTAATTTCTTAGCTTACCTATATTCTTAGTATAAGTAATCGTCTCCTAAAACTGCCTGGGAGTACACCATGTACTCTCCATGTACATAACTCTACATCACAAATAAATACGGATAGTGATTTTAGACAAAGTTGTTGGTAATTTTAATTTAAAATATTTTAATTGTTTAATGGAGTTGTAACTAACGATGGAAACTACCGCGTGAGACCACTACTCCATTTCATTTTACAATCTGATAAGAGCATGCAACAAGTGGTAAAATAAAAAAAAATGTACAATTGACTTCAAAATAAATAAAATGAGAACATCATCAATGTAGTTGAGTTCAATTGGACAAACCTTGATCAAATTTTTATGGAACCACATGAGAAGCAATATATAATATCAATAATCATCAAAATCGATGGATTTCCGAGGTAACACACATAAAAAATACAATCGCATTAAGTACCACCTCATTTTTTGAAGTCGGTTAAACATTGTGAGAAAATAAACCACGGAGACATGTTTCAAAGCTTCGTAAATGTACTAACCTAACCGTAAACATAAACAGTTATTTTAAGGAACGCAAAACCCTAATAATACAGTCCGTTATCAAAAACGAGGCCGGAATGAAATGTTCAAGAAATTTCCGCCCTAGGCAGGTTTTGATTAAAATTTTCCTATATCAAATGAATACTCCATTGAAGCCACAATAAAGGTTTTTATTTAAATTTTCAAGTTTTATCTATACATTTGATACATCTGAAGAAAATTCGTGTTTGTAATTCTAATATTGTTTTACCTGTTAATTTCTACTATTTATCATCAATCATGTAAAATAGAAAGTAACATTTATTAACATAAATAAAATATTTGTAAATGAAGCCTAAAATTATTTTTAACCGTTGCGTTATAAATTGACTACGCTGACGACAGTGAAAACAGTGCTATCTAACGTAAAATACAAAAAGTAGTGACGTTTTGCCTCAAGTCCCAAATAAATTAAATAATATAAATAGTTTAATTAATTAAATTCATAATTGATATGCAAAATCTTACGTTTATTTTTAGTTCTTTCGTTATTTCATTTTAGTAGAAATATATAAATTTTATAGTAACTAATTACTATTTATATAATAGTGACGTGATGTTTCTAAACTTAATTTTCGATCTTACAAAAGTTTTTAATTTGTATCAGTTTTTTTATCTATAAATAAATTGACAAAAACTGCAATTACTACAAAAGTCTTGCTATCTTTAAACTTCAAATAAAAAGATTTTTATACATGTATTGGTCAGATCTTAGAATTTATAATATCATGAATTAGTTGATTATTGCACGAAATGTACTACCATTTTTCATAAAATTTATGGGTGTTTTCTAACTATATCATGACCAAATCAATGACTAGAGATTGGCAATATTAACAACTAAACACGACATTCCTCTTTTATTACACAATGTAGCACTGATTGCGTATTTTTGTCAGAAACAAAATGTTTAATAAATTCATTCATTTAATAGATACATCACTTTATGCCTTATTTATGTAGATATTATATAAATGTCTGCGTTTTTGTTACGGGATTGAACCAACCCAGTTGCAAGGTGCAACCGGGTTGGTTCAAGACTCATAGGGGCTTAGTACTAGACTAGAGGGTACAGTTTTAGTTTCATAGCTTTAATCTACTAACAACGCAAAATGAACAAATTAAACACAATTCTATTAAGGGGAAATATAATGTCAAATGGCTTAACAAGATCCTTCGTTATGCCGAAAATATTGCAGCATTAATTTTGAAATAAATATATGGTAAAGTTGAGGATTAATGTTAGTGATTATGTTAGACGAAAACACGATTTCGTAAAATTTTCTCGATAGAAAAAAAATCCAAAGTTACCTCCAAAATAAACAATAAACCGCTGTTATTCATAAAATACTTTAAATAAGATCATGAAACTTTGCATACTAACTGAACTAACTATAAAGCAGTGCTTATGTTATTTACTTTTTTTAAAATACTATTATTTTCACTGTAAAAAGAAATTACCTAAACTATCGGCGTCTTGAGCTTGAATTCTGTCGCCCCGTTAGTATCGCCTCGGCCTTTGAACGGGGAGGATGTGTCGCTTACGATCGGAATATAAATTACGCAACAGTGCGACGTAAAATTAAAATGGGAAATAACCGTGATAAAAATAAGAAGCGGCTGGCTTGGCGTTAACTAACGGGCATAAATATGACAAACCTAATGAAATAAGTGTCTAACGACCTTTCTACTTACAGTATTAGTGATTACAAACATATCGGTACATAGCATACGACGCGCGGGGAAGTGGGGGCGAAATTAGAATTTGAGCTGACTTACTCTTCCCTCTTAAATGCTAAAAATATCCAGACCGGTGGCCACTGTTCGTATTATTTATAATAATTGTCAATTTCAGCAAAATTATTAACAAAACTGTGTACACAAATTAACTCTGATTGAGAGAGAAGGTCATAAATTCATATAGCAATATTTCACCAATTTCTTTTTGTATGAAGTCCGATTTATGTTATTGAAAATTAAGTACATAACATAACATAAACATAACATAAACACTCACGCCTGTCACCCAGAGGGGTAGGCAGAGACTACAGACTTCCATTTGGCACGATCCTGACACACCTCTCTCGCCTCCTTCACATCCATACACCTACGCATGCATGCTCGTCGGTTAAGGGTACTCCTAATTTGGCCCGTTTTCAATAAATCGCCAATTTGGTCGATAAATTTTCGCCTAGGACGTCCCTTTCCGACTCTGCCATTCACTTCTGCAACATAAATTTTCTTTGTCACTCTTTCCTCATCCATTCTTTCCACATGACCAAACCACCGAAGCATTCCTTTCTTAATCCTGGTCACAACATCATCTTGCAAACCACACTCTTCTCTTATCACACAATTTTTCACCCTGTCATTCAGATTCAGCCCTAACATACTCCTTAACGACCGCATTTCTACTGCATTTATTCTAATCTCGTGCTTCTTCTGCCATACACAGCTTTCACTACCATACGTTAAAGTAGGGACCAACACTGCATTGTGAATTGCCATACGTGCCTTTTTTGACACATTTTGACTCCTCACAATAGAGTGCAGGGCCCCATTTACTCTGTTTCATTTTAATCCATAATTGATGGAATAATTTCTAATAACGTTGACGCAGCCTTTTTTACTTTTGATTAAACTTTTAAATTCAGCTTATCATATATTAAGATAAGAGCTTTCATTTTTTCCGACTTCACGAGTCTCGGTTTAATAGCTCACATGAGTAAATAAATGAACAGGCTCTTGCGAAAAAGTGCTATAAATATCAAAGAGAGAAATTTTTAAAAACAAATTTATATTAAATATGAATAGAACTGCATTGATGACATCTTAAAAGTCATCTGTCAAAGCCGGTAATCGAATCAATCTAAAATTTTGTAGTAGGTACGTAAGCAACCCAAATTCAATCCGCACCGACACTACTCTTATTTTAATTGTAATTTGAAGCTTCGATTTACCACGTTCTAGGTAGCGAAGAAAAACATCGCGAGGACACCTAAACATAGGAGAAGTTAAAAAATATTTCGGAAATCATTGTTTAGTTAATATGAGAAATCGGTCATCCCACGTTGGAGTCAACTCAATCAACTCCTTTTAGTCCTAAAACTTGTTTACATTTTTTTAATTTTAATAGGGCTGTCCCTTGCTGATCGTAGGCTTTCCCCATTGCTTGTCAATATACCGGATGTTTGCAGTATTCCGTTTTGAAAGCGGATTGGCAGCCGATGCTTTTGATTACTTTGCACTGTTATCAGGAAGATGCTACCGATACCCACGGGACGAAATGGGATAGTGGTTTCTTTTTTGCCACCGCTACATGGCTAATATATTCCTATTCTCTACATTAATTGGATGCCTCCGATAGATTGCCAAATAAGTTGTTGCCACGCTTCGCATAGTCATAGTCATAGTCATACTCATTTATTCCTTAGAACAATATTACATTGTATTGGAAAATTAATTAAACAAAATCAGAAATTACGTTTACATGCAATTGACTTAAATAAAACAAAAATCGAATAAAATTTAAATATCATTTGACAATCATTCTATATATTTATATACATTCAATACTTTTCATGTCATAATTAAATATTTTTCATGTCATAATAGATTAAAATATAGTACATAAACAAAAAAAAATTAACATTCATTAAGTTTATTTTTGTCATTTAGGTATTCGTCAACTGAGTAGTAGCTTTTCTTAATTAATAATGATTTGAGTTTATTTTGGAATTTTCGGTGGCAATAAATAACTTTAAATGAGATAGGTAAGGAATTAAATAGTGCAATGACTTGATGCCTTGTGCTGTGGCGTACAACATTCAAAGTTGGTGTAATTGAAGTTTTTAAATCTTTTCTACGTGTCATTTCTCTCTTTTTCCTTTCTTCGTTTGCTTCATATTTGTAAAAATTTTTTACTAAGTATGTAAGTGAAACTAAGATATACAGAGAGGGAACCGTAAGTATGTCAAGTTTTCGAAAATGTTCTTTACACGACTCAATTTGTGGAATACGTAACATGGTGCGGATCGCTCTATACGCATACGAGTTGCCAACTGTATATTTGTATAATTTTGAGCCATGATCAGGAAGACGCTGTTGCTCACCTTCTATATTTCTACTCCCGTTCATGAAAATAGTTCTTCTCACACGTTCAATGTGAACAGAACTAAATATGAAATTTTTCAAGTCTACTCGAACGTAAAAAAAATACTGGCATTTATGTTATGGTGCCAATCAGTATAGAATGGGGCCAATATTAATAAAGACCACGAAATTCAACATTATTTTGTCAAAAATTATCAACTTTATGTGCACGTGTACACAACATGTGCACAACGTGTGCACAAAAATGTTGATGTCTCATTTCTGATTTCAGGGCAATTTTTCCTTTATAAAAACACAGCGGAAGACATGCCCTGTAAAAAGAGGTGTTGCTAGACGTATCATATTAATGCAACTAATTTACGTGTTTCTGTAGCATATTATATTGCCAAATTTCAATCATTTCCTACGTCTTATATACAGATAGCGAAATGTAGAGAACAAGTGGTCCAGTTTTGCTAAATTTAGTAAGAAATAATATTAATGATGTTTCTGAATTCAAGTCCACGCAAGTGAAGTCGCGAAATTTGTTTATCATTAAGGCTTTATAATATTTAAAAAATATTTGAAGGAAAAAACATAAGATAATAAGGAGTTGAACCACGTAAACCATACTTCAAAACAAGCCATTGTCAATATTATTGAACACTAACTTTAGAAAACTTATACATATACTTTTATTAGTGATAGAACCTTGTTGCAGCTATGTAGTTGTAGCACGAACGGGTTGTCTCTACCGGGGAAGGACCACGCTTCACAGAATGGAATGGAAGAAATAGCAGCTTAATGCTGTGTTACGTATGATAAGTGTAAATAACCAGAGACCCTTTCTACCGCAAATGAGCATGGCCATAGTCTTCAGTGGCCAGGTATCTACATTTTGATTCTTAAACGAGGTTAGATAAAGATGTTATAGATAAGTCTATGAGCCACAGCGTTCATGTCACGTCCATCCACTCCTTATTATTCTTTTTATTTACGACGAAAAATGAAAATAGACATTGTATAACTATTGGGCACGTAATGTATTTTTTGTGAGGCATAGCCATGCTTCAGCTGTATTATGGCTGCAGCACTACTTTATTGTCCCCATGTATGAAATTACCTTTTTATGAAATAAGTTAACATATTTTTCTATATTTTATTTAAATTTCTATTAATCATACTAATCACCCACGCATTCGATGCATTTTTGCCAAAGCAGTGGCAGTTTATTGATGCCCGTCTTGAAGAAATTAGCTGGAAGGAAGGCAACAAATACTTTATAGGCATTTTGTACTGCCTCTCGGGTGTTTAATTTTTTTTACAACCAAAAAGTTATCCTAATTCTGGAAAATGTAGAAGTCTGTAGGCGCAAGGTCTGGTAAGTACGGTGGATGACGGAGAGCTTGTAACCCCAGCTCTTGTAATTTTGGAAACCACCTGTGGTGCAGTATGAGGTTTTTTTCATAGTAGAGAAGATTAGAGAGAGATATTTTATTATTATTTATATTATATATTATTTATATTATTTCATATATTAGAAGTAGATGCTGTAGTCCATAGAAATTTCGTCCTCGATTAAGAATCAAAATGCATCTCCTTCATTGTGTTCAGTTCTTCAAAGTACACATATCTTCAGGAATACTTTATCCGTTTGGTAAGAAGCTGTGATAAATCACAACGGTGCTAGACTACCAAACATTGTCCATAATTTTCCATGGGTAAGTTTTCGTTTAAAGCGTTGTTTAGGTGCTAAACCAGGATTCAACCAACTTGCTGACCACTTACGATTGTCAATCAGAATCCATTTTTTTTCGGAGGTAACAAAGCAGTTAAAATTTCCTTCATTTGCGTGTCTGCCGAGTTGTGTAATGCACGTCTTGACGCATAAATCGTGCTGGCGATTATTGAGTTCGTGGGACACCCATTTGTCAAGCGTTTTTACCTTGTCAACTTGACGCAAATATACGAATATGGATGTGCTGCTAATGTCGAAAGCTTCTGATAATTCAGCCCTAGACTGAGTATCATTAGTTTAGATAATCGTCTTTAATTCGTCATTGTCGACCAAAGTTTTCGGATGAACACGGGGTTTATTTTTCAGGTCATAATTTCCAGCATGTAAGCGGGCAAATCAATGAGTGGTAGTGCGTTTGTTTGTACTATTCGCTCCGTAAGCGTCGTTGATGTTGCATGCCGCTTGTGTACTGTTGCTGCCACGATGGAATTCGTATTCCACAATTACTCGATTTTTAACGTATCCATGATGACGAAAAAGATTCAAATGCGATGAAAACATAACGCTAACCAATAAACGAATGAAAAAAAAATCCACGATTTTAAAATTTTTGAAATCATAACTCTTAGGCAAAACAAAATGATTTTGATTTGAAATGGCCAGTACTGCAGAACGGCAATTTCATAGGTAAAGACCTATTATAAGAGAAAAGATAATTAGTGACATGTCCATGTTTCTTAAATAATCATAATATAGGTTTTTAATTTGCTCATTTACATGTCAATATTTGACTGTCATGATAATATCTTTTACAATTAGTCCTAAATATTTAGTAGTAGTTACTTTATACCTTGTGAGTAGATTTTTTGGGGTTAACGCTATTATGTATTAAAATTCGAAAACAATCACAAGGTTTTGTTCTTTTAGTAATAGTAAAGGAAGTGTGAGTAGGTTTTTATTCAACCACTGAGATTTTTTCTCAGTCCCTCTGTAACAAATATTTGTATTTAAACTACTAATATCCAGATAGATAGGCTGTGTTTGAGTAATTGCACATTTTGAGAATACACGACAATATTTGCAAGCTAAGGAAAGCAATGGGTCAAGCACTCGCTGGTAGATCTAGATTAGTCTGTTGTGTTCTGTTTTGCTTATAATTTATAGGTAAGACTAAATAAATGTAATTTTTTTTCTTTCATGCACAAAGTAGTACATATAGCAGTCTTAATGTCATAGCGCATTCTCTCCCTATTATCTTCCTATAGACATACGAGGCTGTGCAGCAAAAGTCAAAATAGAAAGGGATGATATAAAAGTAATTTATAATAATTTTTCTTTTTTGTCATTAATATAATGTACACATGACTATGTTACATTATATTTTAATATTTATCTAAATACATGTATGAATATATACAAAGTGTACCAAAATTCAATATTAAGCGGGCACAAGGAAGTGTACAAATTTATGACTACCCAGGTTAAAAAAAACTGAGTCTTTTTAAGTTTTTTTTTTAAAACTTTTTTAAAATACTTTAAAACTTGACTGTACAATATTTTTAGTAACTATGACTATAAATTTGCAAATATCACTGATATTTTTTGTGTTAGCAACCAAAGTAGCGTAACTGTTTATCCCAGTTAGAAAAAAAAAACGAAAATATCTGAAATTATAAGAAAAAATTAAATTGTCAATATATCAATTTTCACTTGTCACGGTATAAAAAAAGTATCAACACTACTTTGGCAAGTTATTATAAAAGTTAGCACAACTGATTAATATTTTAAAATCTTGACTTTAGTGACATTAAGTACAAAAAAATATTCAAACTTATTGGGAGCTATTTTAATGTCAAGAGGGATATTGTTCCAAAGTATGATGGCCGAGAAGGCGAAAGATTAAGATAAGTCATCTTCACACCGTACTGTTTGTACGGGGTGAAGTGAAGTGATGAGCAACTAGATTACCTGAAGAACAGAGTGAACTATTATAAGGATCTCCTAGGTGTTGAAATTTCTACTTGAAATACTTTGGAGCGCATGGATCATTCAGAATTGAGAGAATTGAGAAAGTTTTTATATTTTTATTAATTCAATCCGATTATCATACGAGTTATAAAACATTGGATAAGGGAAAAAGAGGAAGTTTAAAAAGAATGCTCATGCGTAATGTAGATGAAATTGGAATATCATAAAATATGTAATTATTATATAAAAATACTATGTACGTAAGTAATATTAAATAATAAATGAAGACGAAATAATTATTAGTGAGTATAAAAGATGTAAACTACCTACAAAAGCTTTCTTTATAACAAATCCGACAAAAACTGTTAGTGAATTCAATTTGTTTTACTGTACTGACGCAAAATAAAAATATTGCAAAGAAAAATCAAAGTCATTCACTTGTTCGTGGGTATGTTTAATTCTATTGTAAGAAATTTTACTTGTTTGTTGTCATTTCTTTTAAAGGTTTTTATTCGTTTCAAAGAGTAAATCATCAATAAGTATTAATTAAATAATTAATTAATGTCCTCCAAACCGAATTTCGGCCACGGCGGCTTACCTCAACGGAGGCTAGCCATCGGCGTAGGACAGGATTATAGTGCCCAAGTGTATGCGCAAGCACATGTGCACTCTCTATTCCCTCACTTTCATAATCCGATGGGACGGTAAACCGACACGACCGGCGAGAGATAAGGCGCAGGACCAACGGTCTTTACGTGCTTTGCGAGGCACGGGGGTGAGACACCGCCAACTTCCTGACTCCGGGCAACTACTCGTACTGAGAATTTCTTGACGGAAAAACTCAATAATTAATTTTTTGGCCCGACCCGGGATTCGAACCCAGGACCTCATGATCGGCAGTCGCACTACTATAACCACTAGACCAACGAGGCAGTTGAAATGCATCAATAAGTAATGCAATATAATATTATGCTTACAGTGTAACAGTAACGTTACTTGGCCTACTTCTTGAAACAGAAAAACAACTTCGTATTATGAATTTTTATATGTTTTTATAAAATGAATTAAACTTCCTCTCTTACTGTTCATATCGCAACAACATAATAAGTAATAGTACAAGAACATAAGATTCACTCTCTGATAGGAAACTTGCGAATTCTACGACTAATTCCAGCCGTTAAATTTTACTATCGCACATCGCGACAAAACTCGCGATACCATTCATACCATTTGGATTTCTATTGTATGGGTGCCTGAATACTAATATGAGTATAATACTTCTTTGTTAACGTAAGGTGCACGTCAGTTCACGCGTGATTGATAACCTCACTGAATTCGCCTCTAGTAGGCAGTCGCGCAGCCTAGGTATATTTTCATACCCATAGCGCGGAGTAAGACAGGCCTGCCGGAACAAAGCAATAAGTGCACTGTTGTTTCGTTGCTGAAATAGTTAATAAGAAAGGAAGGACCAATTCAAAATAACTATTAGACAAAAAGATGGATGAAGACAAGAATATAGTATAGTCATTTGTTGCTGAAAATAGAGGTTACCTGGAAAGTTTTCCGTTGATATCACGATAAAAACGTGCCACCTACTATACCTTGTAATGGTGTGGAAAGGAGTTTATATTTGGCTAAAACGCATGTTGAAGTAGGTATTGCGGCGCTTTTATACTAAAACTATTAACTTATAAAAAAAATTATAACACAAATTATAGGAAATTTTCTTTATATTAATTAATTCTATAAATATTAATATAATATTTATAGAATAAATTAATATGGAGAAAATATAATAATAATATAAATATAATAATGAGTAGGAAAGGAGATATTCTCCAAAAACTGGTTTAAGGCCATTGAAGTAATATGTATAGATATATACGTAATAGAACAGCTATCTCAAACAAAAAATGTGCGCTACTCTGTGTTCACGCGGTTGTTTTTTTATTATAGAATAAACATAGGTAGAATGACCCGTAGGTAAAAGTAGATTGTATTGTTAAATAGGTAAATTATATAGAGAACAATATTTAAATTTTGTTATTTATTTTGTATATAATATTTGCTTATGTAATATAATATTACATGATATTATATCACAAATACATTTTAATGATATTTTTATCTGAATATTTTTAAAGGTATCTAAGTCAAATATAAAAAAAAAAACATACTAAATGTATGTTTCACAAAACTTATTAACATAACATTTAAATTACAAATATATTTATTTAAATTAGAATAAAAGTCGTTCACAAAGGCTGGGCACGCGAGAGTTAAAAATGGACGAATTTATATCACTTTGACTTTGGCGTGGAAACATTAAATAAGATAAAAGAATAATAAGCAGATCTAAACATGAAAAATTTTGCCAAATTATAATAAATTATATATGTTTCTACTAAAAAATGTGTATAATAATATATTTGTCCTATACTTAAGTACCCACAGAAATGTTGCATCCGAACATATTAATTTCATAATCTATATTCCCTGACACGAGATGGCGTCTTAAGAATAATTTGTTTTATTATTAATACATAATACTTTTTTATTGATTTAGTATCTTATTAACCGATGAAAAGTAATTCCTTCGTTTTTACTGACATTTCTTGAATTATTTGTGCAATATCTAAGTACACACGATGGCATATTTTTATCAAGAGATTTTTTTTTAAATCAACACAACACGTGACAACTCTATAAGCACCTAGCGAATGGGTGCGTTTGGCAGAAAAAAGCGCTAGCAAGTGCTTGCAAGCAAAATGGCGATCGTAAGCGGTAAGCACTGTCAAATCGTAAGTAGCTATTTTCCTCCAGGACACGATGTTAGTTTTAACCGGGGAATCTAACCTAATTTAAATATATGTTTGTAAAGTATTCATATTAAAAACTTACCAATCATGATTTTTTAATAGCATGTATATGTTTATTCATGTCATTATATTACTTAAAACTAATATTGCACAAAACAACTGATAAACTCTACTTCAAAACAAACAAATTAAATAAGCAAAATGGCGGATTGTGTCAGCGCTACTGAAGTAGCAATCGTGTCCTGGCCGAAAACTATTTTAGCGCTTATAAGCGCTTGCTAGCGCTTTTTTCTGCCAAACGCACCCAATGACTGACTGATTAAAGTGCAGTGTATGCACCGCAGTTGAGTGGAACAGAGTAGCTGAATGCAGTGTCACCTCTAGTACGTAGTACATAATAGCTCAATGTTTAAGGCGCCATTTTTTCAATATGGCAACGCGGGCGGCAAAGATACGAGGTGGCAAAGTAGAAATTCCGAAAGAGCACATCAATTGCAGGTTTTCAAAACTCCCGAAAAACTTTACAGGTAAAACTACCAAATGACTGTATTAATATTATGCGTATAATTTCATTAGACTAATGTTTTATCTTGCGAATTACGACATTTTAAATTGAGTAAGCTATTCGACTACTTTCCTGAATAAACTTTTAACATAGATATTAGGCACTTGGAAAGCATCATAGATTTTTCTAATCCTTATTTTTTCTTTTAGTAAAAAAATATTAGTAATCCTATTAATTAACATTACTAATATTCCCTTTAACCACTCCTGGTAAGCTTAAAACGCTTGTGTTAGGAGTGGTTCACGACAGTAGTCGAATGGCGGATTCGAACCCACGACCTTTTGAGTTCGCGGCCTGAGCCCTGCCATTAGGCTACTGTCGCCTTATTAGCACATCCATTGAGCTATTCAGTTTAGAGTTGAAAATAAACCGACGGCAATATTTGAACAATGTGTTAAAAATCAATCTGCAGTGATCTACGTACTCCGCGCACTACATTACCTTAACGGCGAGCCACCGCGGAGTCTACTTTATCTGAGGATGCCTCGTGTATTATCGACGGTGGTGTGTCTTTCTTAGTGGTAGTGGAAGTAGTGGTGATGGAATTAGTGGTGACGGGGATAGTGCACGCAACTGAGGGAGGTGCTCTTTAAACTAGGTAAGATACATTATTTTGTTTAATTATGTGGATCTTAGGAGATTAATTTTTTACATCTTTAATATAATGAATTTCCGTAAAGTAACGCCTAATTCTATGAATTGTAACTTATTTGTTTTCGGGAACAAATAAAAGGACCCCAGTGTAGTTTTCTATATTTAATTCCAAAAGTCACTTATAAATACAAAGCTGACGACTCCGTGGCACAGTAGCTTAGCTATGAGTGGCTGCGCTGGGGTCGCGGGTTCGAATCCCGCAGGGATCAAGTATTTATATGGCCTGCAAAAAATTGTTCCGGTCTGGATGTTTGTCCTTGTGCAATTTATGTTTATAAACTGCCCCCACGATACAGGAAAAATCCTAGTGTAGGGGTAACGTCTTTTAAAGAAAAATACAAAAAAATAATACAAAATACAAAAAAGCTATTCAAAATGAAAATACTTCTATTTTATTTATCGTTTATTAAAATGCACTGCTGTACATGAGCCTTGATCCTGTTGTTGGGGTTATTTCCCCTAATCGTCACACGTAGCAGGCGGACAGTGCAGATGTTTTGCAGCTTTGACGATACTACTCGTAGGCCGACCGATTATTTTACACCTGCCGTTAACGAGGCATTATAACACATTATATCGGGAGCTTTTATATTTTTCTGGCATTTCCTACAGATAGCCATGATATTAACAAAAAACTGCGGTTGCCAACCCACTCGCCAAGCGTGGTAACTATGGCGATATACCCCCCCCCCCATGATACTTCACTACGGGCTATTTACAAAATCAAATAACAAAATTTATGACGACTGATCTTACACCCGCGAATTTAAATTTATTTATATTGACAAAGTTATTATGCAAACAAACTGAACTCGCAAAATGTTGAAGTCCATAAACTGTCACGCCGTGCCGGGCGCCGCTCTGACAGCAGGGGACGCTTGGATACACAACATTCGATTTGATTTATTTTATGAAAACTGATCGACGAATATTATATTGACTATGATCGGCGAATATTTTATATATGGCAATATTTTTATATTTATATTATACATTGTTTTTGTGACAAACGGAGAAAGATGAAAAAGCGGGGCGGTCTCTTCTGTTTCGATCTCGATTACTACGTGTGAAGATGATGCTTGTTTAAATTTTTGTTCATACATGATATAGTATTTTTTAACAAGAAAGAGTTTCTGTAAGCCTCTGTGGTCACCACCTAGGCCTGGCCCTACATAGCCAGGTTACTGGCAACATTAGTTACTTTGATAACGTTGATGATATATTTTTAAAAATCATTTGTGAAAAATCATCAATGATTAAGACTAGCTTTTGTGAAAAACATCAATTATTTTGATACGAATAAAGGGACTTGATTGTGATAAATTGATTCGGATTTTAATTAATAACTTTAATAAGTCAAATAAAGGAATAAATACCCTACTGGTTGTTAAGCTGCTACTACTCATACGCAATTTCAACCGCTAAATGCTACAGAAATGCCTGATAGTTTTTTATTTAAGTCACACTATTATTAGGTTGTTTTTAAATTTAATTTGATTGTAAATGTAGCTTCCAAATAAAATAAAATAATTTAAACTTAAATAGTTGTACAACTTGTAACAGATTTATTCTAGAAGTCTATACTGAACTTGGCTTGGCTTTTCAAGTTTTTTTAATTGTTTTAAAAGTTAGTGAATTACCACACTTTATATTATTTAGTTTAATTTTATTTAGTTTAAGGATCGTTAGACTTACTAGATACTTCGTACGTAAGATCAGCAGTTTTCAATTTTGTTCGGCTTTGAATATCGAACAAAACTCAAAAAATATTGGCTTTTATATTAAAATAGTCACACACGAAGTAACAGTCTACTTACAAATGTCTAAAGCCCATAGATGTTTTTAATAAACTGCGGTTAAATTAGGTTCATAGAGAGCTATTTGAATAATGCACTAGCTTTCATACTCAATACAACAGTTTGTGCACTGTTGCTTTGCGACAGAAATGCTAAAGAGGGTGCCAACCAAGACAGACTTCAAGTCAGGGGAATAGCCCTAACACTATGACCTTCTTAGGGCAGTTATTAAAATAATTACCACTACCTATAGACTTATATGTACATAAAATTAAATTACGAGTACCCTGATTGTGTCAAAAATTATAGTGCCACCGGTCAGAAATGTAACGTATTCTTGTGCAAAATAAGAATATAGATTAAAACTTTTTTAACGCAGTAGAGCCATGCTGCAGCTATATTAGTAGTATAGTTGTAGCACAAATGGGTCGGCTCGACCGGGGAAGGACCACGCTCTCACACAATACCAGCGTAAAATAGCAGCTTAACGCTGCTGTGTTTCCTATGGTGAAGCGTAGAGAACCGGATACCCTTTTTGCTGGAAACGAGGCATTACATCTCAGTCCTCACCGGTGACAACACATCCGCATTTTTATTCTTAACTGAGGATAGATGTACATGTTTACCATCAGGTGGACATAAAAAATATTGTTTATATTTCTTGGTTAGTTTTAAAATATGTTGCTGTAGGCTAACTTTAATTGCGGCGAAACTTCAGTACACATAGGATTATTTTGACAGCGGAAATAGTTTGCAGACGGGTTAATAATAAATAAGATGTAGGTATAACCTAAAAAAGGTATTTTATTATTTAAAATGGCCAATTTACTGACTCGGTAACAGCCTACATGAATAATATAGTAATTCATAACAATTCACCCTCATACTCAAAGGCAGTTAAACAAAGCATTTTGTGCTATAAAAGAATTATAGTTTAAAGCATATTTCAAGCAAACTATACGAGCGTTATTAAACACAAACCCCGACTTGCGTCAAAAAGTGGGCTAACTGTTTGAAATTAGCATTTTTCTCGGAATATTAAAAGTAACAAGCAGTTGTTAATAGGCTTTCGCTCGCGTTTTCTTCGCATAGTTGTGGGAAAGCAAAATTTTAGATTCGCTTTTAGATTAGAAAAGTATCCTATGTATAGAACATAAAGAAAATAATTTTATTTCCTTCTCGAAAACTTTTAATTTGTTCATTTTCAAGCGTGAATAGGTGAAAAATATCTAAACTTTACACAACATTACTTGAAACCTATATTATGAAGAAATAACAATATTAAAACACATTTTGTCCAGATTTCGCTAAGGGTCAAAATATCAAGTAAAATAAAAATGTAAGCTGCTTGCAAGGCGATACAATTTTACTTTAAAACTGCAAATTTATTAAAAAAAAAGTTACCACAGCCAATATTTTTTAACATTTTTCGTTTATGAGAAGCTTCTTAAGCTACAAATGGTTCGCTGCACGCTTCATTACGTTTTGTCGGACTTCGCATGTCTCCGAAATATTTTTATTTATTTATTAATTTACATAAGCACTCACGCCCGTCACTCAGAGGGGTAGGCAGAGACTACAGACTTCCATTTAGCACGATCTTGACATACCTCTCTCGCCTCTGCCACATCCGTAAACCTACGCATACATGCTCGTCGGTTAAGGGTACTCTTGATTTGGCCCCTTTTTATTTTTATTATTTAAATTTGCTTTCTTTTCTTTCTTTTTCCTTCATTCATTCTTTCTACATGACTAAACCACCAAAGTATTCCTTACCGAATTCTCGCCACATCATCTTGCATACCACATTCTTCTCTTATTACACAATTTCTCACCCTGTCACTCGGGTTCAGCTTTAACATACTCCTTAACGCCCGTATTTCAACTGCATTTATTCTACTCGTGTTTCTTCCGCCATACCCAACTTTCACTACCATAAGTTAAAGTAGGGACTAACACACCATTGTGTATTGCTAAACGTGCTTTTTTTGACACATTCTGACTTTCCACAATAGAGTCGTCGTTCTATATCATTATCATATCTCCTATCCCTGCTAAATACGCACCCCAAATATACAAACTCATCTACGTGCTCGACCAACTCTCCTTCTATTCTTATTTCACATATCGTTTTGCTTTCTTTTCTTTCAAAAACCATAACTTTCGTCTTACTTGCGTTCACTTTCATTCTCCTTTCTTTTAATGATCAGTTCATTAATGTAACCATCATTTGCAACTTGGCCGCCGACGATGCAAATATAACGTACTAATAATAAAAAGATCATCGACGTACAAAAGGCATTTGACGGTTACCTCACCCATTCTTAACTCGCATTCTTCAACTTTCAAACTTTCCAAACAACTGTCCATAAATAGGTTGAACAGCCACGGGGAAGCCACACAACCCCGTTTGACACCTTTATGGATGCCAAACCAGTCCGAGTAGACACCGTTGATCCTAACACATGCACTGGAGTCCCTATAAGGAGTCTTCAATGCCTGTATCAACCCAGTGCTCAACCCAAATGAGTTCAGTGTATGCCATAACATATCCCTGTCCACTCAGTTATTAATTTCTCCCTAATTATCGCCATTTCACTACCTACTACTTCTTATTAATTTAACGGTATTGTCGCTTTTATTATATTTATATAGTTTGAATCATTGTCATGTCAAGAATTTCGTGTAATCTATTTCTGCTTTTATAAATTCTCGTTTTAGCCCATTCATTATATTGAATTTTTGTACAATTATTAACGAATTATTTTTTAGAAACTGTTCGTATAGAAGAAAAAGAAACTGTATTCTTGACTTGTCGCCTTGGTAAAAAGAGAGCTGATTCTTTTCTCCCTTAAAGGCTATGTGCAGTCAGAATAAGGAAGTAGTTCAACTTTTTTTTACAAAATGCATTAAATTTTAGTAGAAGTGCTAAAATCTAAAAAGGATTTAATTTATTTTTATTTATTTATTCTATCTTCAAGGGAAACATACAAATTTTTAGTCTAATTCTTAACACATATTAATCTCACATTTAACAATAAAGTTTCCATAGTTCAGTAACTCATCGACAACAAGCGAACATCGTGACATACTTAGGTGTGTAAAACTAGTTAAGTCCAAATAAAGTGTAATGTTAAAGTGAAATATTAAATTAACCATTACCCATTACAGTTTCAATTTCCTTTTTAAACTGTCCATATGACAGAGAAAATATATTAACTTGCGAAAAGTTGTTATTATAAGAATTACATGCACGAGTTATAAAATTGTTTTTGCC
Source organism: Parnassius smintheus behrii (assembly GCA_036936625.1). Taxonomy (NCBI): domain Eukaryota; kingdom Metazoa; phylum Arthropoda; class Insecta; order Lepidoptera; family Papilionidae; genus Parnassius; species Parnassius smintheus. Next base: position 25,671,566 of record JAUPFT010000023.1, on the reverse strand, counting down.
ATATTTAGTGTGCATAGTACACGTACAAAATAAACGTTTCTTTCTAGCACTTATCCTTTGACATCCGAAATTATTTCGCTTGGAAGTGATATAATTGATATAAATTAGAAAATTTCACTAATATCATAAATATATCTTGTGTGCACTGTAGATCCACAGTTTTATTGTTCGTTTGCTTTAACTTTAATACTTTGTGACTTGCTATAAGCCGACATCAAAAAGGAAGAGGCTACGCGATAACTTCGTCAGTATATTTTGGGGGTGATTCCAAAGAGTGGAAAAGCAGGGCACGAAGGTTTTAAACTTATATAAATAGAATAGGGGTAACAATCGATCAACATGTCTATCTGATGATACGTGGATGCTCAGGACCATAGAAAATTACATTTTTTTTCGATTAAGAATCAAAACGTTGTCAGAAATGATCATCATTATTTAGGTTGCAACTTCATCTCAGAATCAAAATAGTGACGTATTGTCACCTCTGAGTACAGTAAAAAGGGTCTCTAGCTCTATACACTCATCATACGAAACATAGCAGCATTAAGCTGCTATTTTACGTTGGTTTTCTGTAAGAGCGTGGTCCTATCTCAGTCAAGCCGACCCATTCATACTACAGACAGATATGCTATAAGTATTTCCGGCATATTTAATCAATATTTTATATTATGCCAAAACGCAATAATACAAAAGAAATGTTCACATATTTTATTTTTGCAAGTTTATTGCTGCTCATCAAACTTTCCACCGACGATTCAGTCAGCTATGGAATTATATCAAATATAAAAACTTCACCAATGTGCGTTTTCTGGATTAAGTTTGAAATGAAACAATATAACTTTTTTGATTGAAGTCACTAAATTCTCTTGTTCAATTAATTTAAAAATAGTTATTGATTTTAATTTTCTTCTTCCCCTGGTTTCACCCATTTTTAACATATAAACATAAACATTCACGCCTGTCACCCAGAGGGGTAGGCAGAGACTACAGACTTCCATTTGGCACGATCCTGACACACCTCTCTCGCATCCTTCATATCCATACATCTACGCATACATGCTCGTCGGTTAAGGGTACTCCTAATTTGGCCCGTCTTCAATAAATCGCCAATTTGGTCGATAAATTTTCGCCTAGGACGTCCCTTTCCGACTCTTCCATTCACTTCTGCAACATAAATTTTCTTTGTCACTTTTTCCCCATTCATTCTTTCCATATGATCAAACCACCGAAGCATTCCTTTCTTAATCCTAGGCACAACATCATCTTGCGAACCACACTCTTCTCTTATTACACAATTTCTTACCCTGTCATTCAGATTCAGCCCTAACATACTCCTTAACGACCGCATTTCTACTGCGTTCATTCTACTCTCGTGCTTCTTCTGCCACACCCAACTTTCACTACCATACGTTAAAGTAGAGACCAACACAGCATTGTGAATTGCCATATAAATATGCCATTTTTAAAAAAAAAAAAAAAAATACGTGCCTTTTTCGACACATTTTGACTCTTCACAATAGAGTGTAGGGCCCCATTTATTCTATTTACTGCATTCGATCGTCGTTCTACATCCTTATCACATCTCCCATCCCTGCTAAATACGCAACCCAGATATACAAACTCATCTACTTGCTCAACCAACTCCCTTTCTATTCTTATTTCATACATCGTCTTACTTTCTTCTCTTTCAAAAACCATAACTTTCGTCTTACTTGCGTTCACTTTCATACCCCTTTCTTTTAATGATCTGTTAATTAATGTAACCATCATTCGCAGCTCGGCCGCTGACGACGCAAGAATAACTTGATCATCAGCGTAGAAAAGGCGTTTGACGGAACACTCACCCATTCTTAATCCGCATTCTTCAACTTTCAAATTTTGCAAACAACTGTCCACAAATAGGTTGAACAGCCACGGGGAAGCCACACAGCCCTGTCTGACACCTTTCTGGATGCCAAACCAGTCCGAGTAGACCCCGTTGATCCTAATACAAGAACTAGAGTCCATATAAACCGACTTCATTGCCTGTATCAAGCCAGCGTTCAACCCAAATGAATTCAGTGTTTGCCATAGCACATCCCTATACACTCTGCCATAGGCCCTTTCCAAGTCCATGAACGCACAAAAAACCTTTTGGTTTTTGGCCAAAAACTTTTCCGCGATCATGCGTTTGCACCATTTTTAAGTTACATAAAAAATATTATTACACAATGTAAATTAAAATAAAACATAAAAAGTAATGTAACCTATAGTCTTAATTATAACATGCTGAACAAATCGCAGTTGCTGTTAACATCAAAATTGTATTTAAAAAGCTGATTCTCTTATAATTCAAGAATAAAAATTCGCATGTATTTTTTCCTTCGCTTCATTACAAGGTTTTATTACATTTAATAATGGAAGCTACTGCAATATTACTGAGTATATTTCAGTTAAATATTTAAGAGCCCTGGCCTCGGCCACGTCCTGGTTGGTCCTGGGCCAAATGTACACCGCAAATGACACAGTACCCGAGCAACCAGGGTTCCAGGCACCAATGATATTTTTAGTTGCTATTTTAAGTATTAATTTAGCTCATGCCGGCAGTTAAAGAAAATATCGCGAAGAATGCATGTCCGAGAAAATATATACAAACAAAAAAATATTCCGAAGATATACAAGTCCAGTAATACGTATTGTAGCAGCGTGGCGGACACTTCTTTGCCCTGAAAACCTCATCAGAAATGTGAGGAGGCCAGCGCTTGGCCTTGGAACGAATATAGGTTATAAGTTTTTGTTCGTTTGTCGTAATAATTAAAATTAGCACAGTATCATCAATTATATTTCGAAGCAGAAACTTGAGAAGGCAGGCAGCATATAGTGAAACAATTAAAACGAAATTATCGGAATCAAGGAAATCAAGGTCTTATTTTATTTAAAATATTAAAAGTAAATAAAGCGTAATATGCTTTTTTAGCTTAAATGATGTACCTGAAGTCGTTCGGTTAGTGTCAAAAAAATGGCAGTCAAGGTGATTAAATATTAAGAAACATTCAAAGCGATCATTAATATTTAACCATACAAAATAAGCAAATTCTTGAGATCACCTGTCTTCCTCAGATATATTGAAACATATGCAACGTCAAATATATTATGGTTTCAGTTTCAGTCAAAACATCTATAGTATAATAACAAGCAATACAACAATAAACATAATAACAACAATACAATACAATAACAAACAAAACAACGGTATCGATGCACCTAAAGTACTCAAAAGTTGTGCTGCAATTTATTCTATTTATATTTATTATTTTTATAATAAATATAATTTATAATAAATATAATTTAATATGAAGATTATAATATATATTTTTATATTTATTATAATCTAATCTTAAATTATTTTCATGTAAATCAAAATATTATTTCGCCTACGCTAAGAATAGAAATAATTCTTATATGACGGCATTGACATGTTTTGTTCTTTAAGTTTCCGGCAATGCATATAATTTAGTCATTTGATAAAACATCTGGTAGTTCTATGGAATGTCAGGTTTGCTTAGGCAATGTACAAAATATATCTGCCATCGTTTACCATACGTACTATTCCTAGGTATTGTATGTAATATCTAGATAATCTATAAAAAGCCATTAGGATATCGGGTAAAGTACAAAATGTGAACAAATAAAACATATTTTCTTTAATGAAAATCAACTTTACTAAGAACTACAGTCAGATTTGAGTAAAATTGTTAAAAAAAATATCCCCGAGACCTATCCTCAAAATGATAACATTTATCTCTCTTCTACAGGACGGGTGGAGGGGGAGGGGGGAGTGAAGTGTCTCCTATCACAAATTCTAACCTAACTCAACTGAAAAGATTTGTGGGTGCTCAAGTATTTCTGGCGTTAAAAATAGGTTAGGTTTAGTCATGTCTAGACTAGGGACGTCATTTTCATAATTTAGTATCTTAAGACTAATCGTGAACTCCACTCTCGTTATTCCGTTACCATCAGTAACATATCCGGTTAAACATTCGGTATAGTATAGATTGCTTAGTTAAAGTATAAAATACATAATGTTTTATACATTGCCTGAATGTTTTCGGTAGGCATTCTGTAGAATACCTCGGTTTTTTATAAAATACCAATTTATATAGATTGGCGGTAACATATGTATATATTATTTGAAAACCATCTAATATTATCATTATAAGAAACATTGGCTTTATCCGTGTGTAAATAGTAAATCATATATTATTCTATTTTATGGAAAATATCTGAGAATTTTTTACGACAAAAATTTCGCTGAGTGTCGAAGATATTAAATAATTTTCAATCCTACAGGCAGAGCCAATCTTCCACCCCTTTGTCGTCCTTATAAGTAGTAAAGGGTGAAGGTGAAGAAGTGAAAACACAAAGAACCAAAACTACAGAAAAATTAAAAATTAAAAAAAATAAAATTAGCGAAACTGGACAACTTGTAGAGATACCTCGGTATCAGTATATTATTCGTAAAAATTAATCTATCTTTGAAGGTATAAAAATTTAAGAAACGTTTTATACCTTCAAAGATAGGAATCAATAAGGAAATGCTTTTTACGACTATGCAGTGCGATCGGTGTATAATTTACTTCGGCACTTGATTTTATTGCTGTTGATGGCGGATATATTCGTTGCTGATTATAAAATTATATCTTTCTTTATATACCACACATTTTTTATTTTTTATTTTGTATTTTATATAAATATAATTACTTTAATAATAACATTTCAAAGTGAAAAAGAATTGTTTTACTTATTAAAAAATAACCATTTCATTTATTCAAAATTTACTGTGAACGAGGTAGCTCTATATTTTATTGCGGGGAAGTAACTCTATAATAGATCAAAAAATTCTCAGCTTTTAACACTACAAAAAAAATACAGTAAAATTATTGTTTATTGTAATGTTTCAATTAAAAAAATGTTGCGATGAATTTTTAGTCCTGTACAAGACGTGAAGCATTAACGTTTCGAGAAGTCTGCAGTTTTTGATCATATCCTAGGCAGCCCCAACCATTACATCAGATTTGATAGACCACAAATACTCGCGAAAGAACATCGATTCTTAGCAATGATGATACGTGAAACTATTGAAATTAAAAAAAAAATATCCTAATTTCAATAGAGAAGGAACCTGGGTGCTAGCACCTGCTTGGGAACCTGTAATTAACAAAATTAAAACTAAACTCAAACAGTTTGTTCATTCTGCGTAGATCGGACCGTAAACAATAATTAAAAAGAGCTGAAAGTACTCCGAGTTAACATTGAGATCGGGACGTCACTCACCTCAGTCCCCCGTGACCATGGGTGCTGGAAAGCACTCGAAACGTCGGGAATTAAAAATAATTCCAATTAAACGCGATAAAATCCGTAAAAATAGTTTTAATCAAGAGCCACTTTAATTTAAAAAAATATTTCAATACATGAGAATTTTGATTATATTGTTGTTGTTACGTTAAACGTACGGTCCGGAATGTCGGTGGCACGTGTTGCTTTACGAGCGTATGGATTTTATTTTGAAATAATTTGAATAATTCAACTCTACGATATCGATATAAAATTTCTTTTCTTGAAGTGTTTCAAAACTTTAATACTTTAGCTACTAGCTTACCATTAGCGTTCTATTTGTAACTATAATTTTGAACGGTTTAACGGTTTAAAATAATCTCATATAATCGTCACGTCTATGACAAACTTTCTTGGGCAATCATTCAAGCTTAAATATAATAATTTGTAACTTATTAGGAGTTAAAACGTAACAATGAACCAACAAAATATCAAAAAGAGCTTCATGAAAAGCATCTTATGCACAGGGATGATGCTTATCTGCACAGATATTTTGACGAGCAAGCTGCTAAAATTGATACTAATATTCCAGAATTTTAACCTACGCTGCACGCATAAGATAATATAAGACGCCAAGCTGCAGACTTTAAAAGTAGTCGCAGGCCCAAATTTTTACGTACCTAAGCTTATGGTATGGACTAGATTAACATCTATTCTGCTATCCTGTCTGGCGAGCAGTTTGGCGAATGGCTTTGGAGGAGAGCTCAGATCGTGTTGATCCTCAGGGTAATTTTGAGGAGTTCCTCTTTCACGAGGTTGCCACTTGTCATTTGGTCTGATTCAATAGAAAGCATACATAATAGAAACACTCAGACGATCCTCTTTTTCTTTTCTTTATCCCACCCCTTTTTTCCTATGCTAACCTAATCCAAGGTGACAAGCGTAACGTGCCGATAGATGCACGGCTGGGGGGGAGTCAACTCGCAAACGGTACCCACCCAGGAGGAGACCAGGGTGTTTCGGGTAGTATTTTAACCCTTCCCTTGACATGCGGGGCTCTGCCTAATGTGTGAAGCTGGCAACAGGGAAAAAGAATCTCAGTTTCAGTGCCGTAGTTGGTTCCGCGCGTGTACAAATTCGCAATTCGAGTCCTATTAGCGTGTAGCAAATGCGGTTGGTCTACCGTGCACTAACACAGGCTACCTATATATAATTTTCCGGTTTCACTCACAAGCCAGGTTTGATTTTGGTAACGTGCCTAAATAAGGCAAGCTAGGCCTGGATTCCGGATGAACGGAATGATTCGGAAAACTGAAACTCTGGACGGGGGCAGAGATGTCGACAATACCCGAGGGCGAACTGCCTTAGCCTCAGCTGAGCATCACCTATTTGCCCCGCAGCAAAGCTGACTCTCTAGAGGAGGCGGTTGTGCTATTGAGGGCGCAAAATGAGGGGTTCTTCCAACGTGGGGATGAGTAGAATTGGTTCCTAGTAACCTTTTCTCTGAACGACCCATCAACGGAGGGTCTTCGGCGGCAGGCGGCAAAGTCTTCTTTGGCTTTAAAATAATAACTTTTAGTGTCAGGAGGGCTCTGACGTGGTAATGAAGCCTGAACCATCCCAACTCCAATCCCTCTAGTCATCCAAATCCTGGGATAACACTGGAACGTCATCAGCGAGGGTGACAAAGAGCCAAGGCGCTGATCTCGCCTCGGTCCGAGGGCCTCTACTCGTGTCGGTCAGGGAAAGGGGAAATGTAGTGGGAACGGTAAGGTGAAAAGTAAGGTGGGGGTCAAGAACGCCAGTAAAGGACATCTTCGACCTCGGCAGGTGAAAACGATTCCTGCCTCACGCCTATAAATGGCTAAATCCAGGGGTAAGACGGAGGTTTACCAAGCAAATCTTTACCATGCAGCAGAAGCATTTGCTTTGCAGAGGCCAACGGTTTAGTTCTAGAACTGTCGGCTGCCGGTAAGATCCCAGTCAATACTAAAGGCAGTAGACCCAGAGCCTGTATAACTTACAATAAAAATATTGAACTTTTAGCTGTTCCGGAGTATTGGAACGATGACCTGGTTACAGCCTTTATAAATCTCAAGGGATGCACAGACGCCAGAGTAATCATTTGCTCAGCCTATCTGCCCTGAGAGAACTCAGATCCTACCATCGAGTTACAACGAGTGATGAAGATCGCCCGAAAACTCAACGCCGAACCTGTGGTGGATTGTGATGCTAATGCTCACCACACAGCTTGAGGAAACACTAACATCAACGAAAGAGGTTAGTTACTTTTTATCTTCCTCATATCCAATCGCCTGGTAAACCCAAACGTAGGATGTACACCAACTTTTGTCACGCGTGCTAGGCAAGAAGTGTTAGACATAACATTTCCTACTAAGAAAATATCCAGGCGGATAACTGGCCGGATGTTAGTAGTGAAAACTCGATGTCTGATCACAAACACATTAAGTTTGTTATTACAGCATCACCAACGTATGAAACTGTTGCTTTTAGGGATCCAAAAGCGACCTTCTGCGATGTCTACAGTGATAGCCCGAGAAGGAATTTGGAAACGTTTCCTAAAAGCATCTAAAACGATTGAAGGTCTGGAGCAAGCGACAGAGACAGAAACCGTAGGTATCCGTGAAGCCTTTGGGGACAACTGTCCCCTCAAAACCAAGACCTCAACACAAAAAGTTCCTTGGTGGAACACTGAACTAAAGGAGCTAAGGGAAAATACCAGGAGACTATTCAATAGGGCTAAGAAAACGAAAGAGTGGTATATTTATAGTGCAGCCCTAGCCGAATAAAGTAAAGAAAATAGGAAAGCCAAGAGAGCATCGTGTAGAAAGCTATGCCAGGAATTTGAATTTTGTCTCGCAGTGCAAAACTACACAAAATGCTATCGAAAGCTAAACCTTATCGGATCGGGCTTTTATCTGGTGAAAATCTTCAGTGAAAGTTTTGCGTGGGGATATATTCCAGAACGATGGACAATCGTCAAAGTTATATTTATACCTAAGGCTGGTAGAAAACTACGCTTTACCAAAGTCCTTAAGACCTATACGCCTATCTTCTTTTCTTCTTAAAAGACTGGAAAAGTTATAGATAGATACATAAAGGATGTAGCTCTAGCTACAAAAAACACTGGAGGATAAAAAAGAGCTCTTTATGCCTTTCTAACTATTGAGGGCGCCTTAGACAGTAACCCCATATCTATTTTTAGTGGAAGCACTTCTATTTGGCGACTGGGACAGGTAATAGGGTGATACCTCGCCAGACGGACTCCTAGGTAAAAATAAAGTTCTGCAACCCGTAACCTCTGTCCCCTGTTATGATACTCCCGGAATAGTATGAAGTTGTTGTATTTTATACATCGCTACTCACAGCCAAAAAAACAAAAACAAAAATAATTACTAATTGTTATATTAAGCTTGATTTATTACATGCTCAGCGGTGAAGTAAAACATCGCGACGAACCGTTGTGGAGGTAGTTCAAAGAAACTAAAAATATTTCGAGGTCAAGTCCTCTTGCAACAAAATTCATTGTGTAATGACAGGAAATCCCTGTGCCTGGTATTATATAATTTTTATTGTACTTGATATTTGGTATGCAATACATTTTTTATAAAGAGTACGACAAAATATCTTCTGTAATTTATTTTGAGTTAAAAATTGAGTAATAAACACAGTAAAACAAAATAAAAACAACTTGACACAAAAATTGCTATAAACAAAATTGTGTTATAAATTTATTTAAAATGAAATTCACGCCATAAAGTCCGCATTTCTTTTATAAGAATAAAATGTGTTGTACAGTCTTGGAATGCATTTTGCACAATACGAAATATTATCTAAGACATAAAATAAATATGAGCATATTTTCTATTTACCCAAAGTAATAATAATAAAATACGAAATATCATTTCTCCTACGAGAATAAATGAAGCGATAGTTTCATTTACGCCACTACCAAACAAATAACAATATCATATTACGTGTTTTAGAGTTACGCTGCAGCGTATATTGCTGCAACACGAATTGCTTGGCTCAATCGGGAATAACCACACCAGCACTAGTTTGACATTACAGCGTAATGCTGATATGTTCTCGTGAGTGTTGAGAATTGGAGATCCTCTTTGCTGGCAACGAGGTATTCTATCTATATTCTCAGTGGTGACGGTTATCGATGACTAGCTGATTCCTGCAATTTCATCCGCGTAGACTTTATTACGATTCTAATCATGGGTCTTAATTTTTTTTAAATTAAAGGAACTCTAATTATTTTTTAAAAATTAAAGTAGCCTAAGTTATTCCTTACAACTTCAGATATCTGCCAGTGAAAGTCCCCCCAAAGAGGTAAAGCTTTTTAGGAGATAAGCCAGAACAAACAGACCAAATCAAATCAAATCAGATAATTTATTCAGTATCAGAGTTTTTACATAGCAGTGTTATGTTTGAGGATTTCTTTTAAGTAAATTCAAACATGCTTAAATGTTAGAAATCCCCCCTCTCCATAACATTGATTAACGAATATTATTTTGATACCTACTTAGTTCAATACTTAATCTAAAAACCTATTTTTAATTTTCATTTTTAAATTTGCTCCAAAGCAGACAGATTAGAGTAATTTAAAATATTATAAGCTTTCCTAACAAATGTTACACGATACACAAAGGATTAACAATATTTCAAAGTATAAAAGTCACTTTATAAAAATTTTAAGTTATAAAAATTGTATTTTATACTTTCTCTTTTATATACTTTCATATAAATTTAGTAAAAAACTGCAATTTTGGCATTATTAAAAGATACCTAAATTTTATTTATTTATTTATTTATTTAGTTCATTTATCTATATACAAATAAATAAAATTTAGGTATCTTTTAGTAATGCCAAAATAGCAGTTTTTTACTAAATTTATATGAAAGTATATATATATATATATATATATATATATATATATATATATATATATATATATATATATATATATATATACTTTCATATAAATTTAGTAAAAAACTGCTATTTTGGCATTACTAAAAGATACCTAAATTTTATTTATTTGTATATAGATAAATAAACTGAAATTGAAGATGTCTGTTGATCAAGCATCCACTTACTACTAAATGTATTGTATACTATTTTGTCTCCTGTACTTCTATAATTATGAAGAAAATATAGCTATTACGCCCAGCATCGTACGGATAATTTCTGAATTTGGACAACCTACCGGGTCCAGTTATGAATCTAAACCATCCAAAGATGTACTCATACTCACGCAAAATAATTTTATATATATATAAAGATTAACTAGGGATCTGCAGCGGCTTTATACGGGTAGTAAATGAGCTGTGGCGACCTGAGAGGCGTAGTGGTAAGTTTGTCTATCGGCGTGCTGGATTACGTTTCTAGAGTTAATTGTCTTAAATTTTTACTTTGTTACACAAATAATATTATTAGAAGTTTGTCTACATGTGTTTTATAAGTTTTTTTTCGGGTTAACCTTAATAGATATACTTAATATAGTATCACGGACGTTTCCTTATGAATCTTTAAGTATAACAGTTTCACCAGTTATTTTCGTTTGTATTTCGTTTTTCACACGTCACGGAGTCCTTATGAGGCATGCTTTTTTTCGGACTTAATCGACGTAAATCATCATAACATTAGCTAACTTTCTAATATTATTATAATTTATATACTTAAAACTTTCTTGTGATTCATTCTGTCGATTAGTAAAAACCAAATGAAAATCTCTATAATAGTTCCTGAGGTTAGAGCACCCATACAGAAGTATAGACGTTAGCCAAGGACTTCCTTTCATATTGTTATGACTATATGGTAGAATGCAACATAGACATACATTTAAATGGATGCCAGTGACTCAGAACCGCGCTTTATTTCATTCCTCATAGCTTAGATCTGCGGTGGACTTGTGAATGGCTGAACTTATTATATTCCTGAGCCGTGTTAACTCAGGCGGAGTTACAACGGTTCAGGAATGTAAAAGTTAGAGAATCAAATAACAGTAAACTAAAATGTAACCGATAAAATTTCAACAAGCCACTATAAGTAATAAACACAAACTTTATAAAACTACAACTCACGTTTTCGGCCTAAAAATGTACAGAAACTTCATAAGTGCTTGTGGAACGAGCGCATAGATTACTATGTATTTTACAGCCAAATCAGAAACTTTCAATCACTGTAAAATGCTTAACAAAATGAAAATTGAATTTTATTCTACTATCGACTTGAGTAAGAAAGCAAGCCAAATGTTTGTATAGTTACGTATACATATTAAAAAATAACCAAATGTTTTAATATTGACCTCCCGAGGGTGGAATATAGTCCTATCTGTTCTCGATATTAGTAAAAGTTTTAAAAATATTGAGCTAGGATTATGTTCCCAAAAATAACCACATCACTTTATTATATGCGTACGTAGGATATATAAATACTCCGGAGGCGTGGAGCAGAAGTGCGGTGGTCTTGTTCTTCAAGAAAGGTGACAACGCCCTCTTGAAGAACTACAGACCGATATTATTATTATTATTATTATTATTATTATCCCTTCTGAGCCGCGTCTACGTGCTGTTTTTCAGAGTCATTACGAATCGTCTCGCAGGCAGACTCGATGACTTCCAGCCTCCCGAACAAGCCGGTTTCCGAAAAGGATTCAGTACCATAGACCACATACATACCCTGCGGCAGATTGTACAGAAGACCGAAGAGTACAATCTGCCACTTTGCCTGGCGTATGTGGACTATGAGAAAGCCTTTGATTCCGTCGAAATTTGGGCGGTGCTACAGTCCCTTCAGCGGTGCCAAGTTGACTGTGGGTATATCGAAGTGCTGAAGTATTTGTACAGTAGGGCTACGATGGCTATCCAAGTACAGAACCAGAGTTCGAAACCTATCCAACTGCTGAGAGGTGTAAAACAGGGCGACGTTATACCCCCGAAAATCTTCACCGCTGCATTGGAAGACGTTTTCAAGCTACTGGACTGGAAAGGATCAATGGCGAGTACATCACTCACCTTCGATTTGCCGACGATATAGTCCTTATGACAGAATCACTGGAAGACCTAAGCACTATGCTCAATCACCTCAATGGTGTCTCCCAACGGATAGGTCTTAAGATGAACATGGACAATACAAAGATCATGTCTAATGTCCATGTCACACCTATGCCGGTAGTTGTTGGGAGCACTATGCTCGAAGTTGTTGACGAATACGTTTACCTGTTACAAATAGTCCGACTAGGTAAGTCCAACTTCGACCGAGAGGTCAATCGACGGATTCAACTCGGCTGGGCAGCGTTCGGGAAATTACGATACATCTTCTCGTCAGGTATACCTCAATCTCTGAAAAATAAAGTGTACAACCAGTGCGTATTGCCAGTGATGACCTACGGATCTGAGACGTGGTCCTTCACTGTTGGCCGTATGAGGACGCTCAAGGTCGCTCAGCGAGCTATGGAGAGGGCTATGCTCGGAGTTTCTCTGCGTGATAGACTCAGAAATGAGGATATCCGCAGTAAAACCAGAGTGACTGACATAGCCCAACGGATTAGTAAGCTGGAGTGGCAATGGGCCGGCCATATAGCTCGAAGAACCGATAACCGATGGGGAAGAAAGGTTCTCGAGTGGCAGCCTCGTACCGGTAGGCGTAGTGTAGGGCGACCCCCCACTAGATGGAGTGACGACCTGGTAAGATATGCAGGAAGTCGATGGATGCAGGTGGCTCAGGACCGTGCTTTGTGGCATTACTTGGGGGAGGCCTATGTTCAGCAGTGGACTTGTGAAAGGCTGTAATGATGATGATGATGATGATATAAATTATAAATTGTAAGCATTTCTCGTTTATTTTAACTTATTGTGCTCGTGATTTTATTTTCGTTGAATTTTTTCAACGAATAAAATTTCTATCGATCATGGTATCCTGTTAGCTCTTCTTTCTCATTTGAATATCTCGTCTTCAGCTCAGGAATGGTTCTCAACATATCTTCGGGGGCGCCAACAGGCTGTGCGCACTGGTCATATACTATCTGACTGGCGTGATGTGTCAATTGGCGTCCCTCAAGGCGGTATTATCTCTCCTCTTCTGTTTTCCATTTTTATAAATCTCATCACACTAAATCTCAAGAGCTCTTACCATTTGTATGCTGATGATCTGCTGTTATATGCGCAAGTGGAGCCTTCAAATATCCTAAGTGCTATTTCACTGTTAAATGATGATTTAAAATATATCTCAGAATGGTCTACTGTGTATGGCATAAACGTGAACCCGTCTAAATGCCAAACAATAATCTTAGATAGCTCAAGATTATTATCTAAACTGGATATTGCCACCCTACCATCAATTATGTTTAATAATAATGTCATACCATTCTCTACTAGCGTAAAGAACCTTGGTCTGTACATCGATGGTTGCTTTACATGGAACAAACATATACAGGAGGTGAGTCGCAAAACTACTGGAACTTTGCGATCTCTATATCGATTTAAAAACTTTCTTCCTACCAATACCAAGATTTTACTTGTACAATCACTTATTGTACCGATTATTGATTATGTCGATGTGTGTTGCTCAGACCTGTCTCAACTTCATCTTAATACATTGGATCGTCTGCTTAACAACTGCATCAGATACATTTATGGTCTTCGTAAATACGACCATGTATCTTCCTTTCGTACACAGTTAAACTGGTTGCCTATCCGTCAGCGCAGATATGTTAGAATACTCTGCACCCTTTTCTCAATTTTGAACGATTCATGTGCTCCCGAGTATCTGAAATCTAAATTTCAATAGATGGGAGATTCTCATAACTTTTCTCTCCGTTCCTCGGTCAATCTTAAGTTACTCACTCCTTTACACCGTACTGGTTATTTATCTCACTCTTTCGCCCTCGTGGCCATCAGACTCTGGAACGACATCCCCCTTGACGTTAAAAAAGCTCCCAACAAATTCGTCTTTAAAAATCAAATCCGTAAGTATATGATTAAATCGTTGCAAGTTTGAATTGACTAAGCTCTCTTTTTCGTATATATTTCATATATGTTCTGACATATATAATATTTATACGAACCTATTGTGTATATATATATATATATATATATATATATATATATATATATATATGTTTATGTATTTATGTGTATACAGTGTATGTATGTATGTATGTACATATATTCTATTGTATATTATATATGTATGTATATATGTATGTATATAATATCCATGTATTGTTTATTACATATATTATTATTTCTTTTATCCTCTCTATTTGATTATTGCTGCACCGCCTCCATAATGTCTATCTCTGTTTAGCCTAATGGTTGACTGGGAGAGAATGCCCTATGGCATTAAGTCCGCCATATGTACTTTTTTTTTGCATTAAAGTGTAAATAAATAAATAAATAAATAAAAATAAAATCTCTTTTTTATAGGATAAGGTGACAAACGAGCACACAGTCCACCTGATTGTAAGTGGTTGCTGTAGCCTATAGACATTTACATCTATCCTCAATTACGAATCAAAATGCAGATGCGTTGTCACCCGTGAGGACTAAGATGGAATGCCCCATTTCCAGTAAAAAGGGTCTCCGGTTTTCTATACTCACCATACGAAACACAGCAGCATTAAGCTACAACTTCACGCTGGTATTCTGTGAGAGCGTCGTCCTTCCCCGGTCGAGCCGAGCCATTTGTGCTACAACTATACTACTAATATAACTGCAGCATGGCTCTACCACGTTATAAATGACTGTTTCTCTGAAGCCTTTAGGATATGGAGTTATTGAGATGAAAATTTCAAACTATTAAAACAACATTAAAGAAATACAATGGTAAAAAAATATCTCGAATCAACATGGTACAATATTAAAAACTACCGACGCCCTTATGTCGCAGTGATCAATTACCATCGGTTGAATTTTTAGCTGATGCGCTTTCAATCGGATCCTAGCATAGCTTGATTTATTTGACCTCCATCGATCAAGTAGTTCCAAATTTAAACCATCACTAACAAGATATATATATATATATATATATATATATATATGTATCATGTGTTATATAAAAACTGTATTTTCGACGTAAGCAATTGTTTACTCGTCAAGTGTGCACGTCAATAAATTTTACAGGCATTTACCAATATAAAGGAATAGAGATCATCAATTCTATTGGGTACGTCGCCAACACGCAGTAAATTACTTTTATGCGTTAAATATTCTGAAAATGTAAAACGAGTAAACATCTTTTGCATATTTTATCATTCATTACATTAATAATTAAACACCAAAGAGTTTTAAGACAAACAACAACCAATTTATTATTTTAATGGGAAGTGGGTGTTATGTCGCAATAAATTTCAAAATAAATTTATATTTCATTCTCCAAGTTTAGAGAGGGAGAACTTATAATTTATTGAATTTTTCTTGCTTATTATTTGCAAATACTACGATTTAGTTAATATAAAGCTTAAATTTTTGGAAATCCTGTTGGTAAGACGGAATCTAGAATCGGAAATAAGCAAGTGATATTTTACTTTCTAGTATGCTCGTGCATTCATTGTAAATATCGCTTCCTTGCGTATTGCATATATTTAACGTTCTATAGTCTTCCGATATTCGATGACCCAAAACCACCTACATTTTAAATCTACATGTACACATGCAAAATGATTGTAATGTGAAAATAGAATCTTTTCTCGGGTATACTGGGTCAAATGGGTTCAGTATGAAATTCTATTCAGGGACAGCTACGGCTACGTTTTTAAAATCGATACTGGGTCTAGCACCGCATCGGTTTTGGTTTTGTGACGAGTGCAATTTTAAGCCTGACCTGGGATCTCTTGATCAGTAACCGCGCGAAACGTGATAATTAAGGAGTATATTTATATATCTTTTTAAATACTCCTACATCTATATACGACCGTTTTACTTACTTACTTACTTATATTCACGCACAATCCCTAACGGGGTAGCCAGAGAGAACAGATCGCCAAGTGTCACGATCCTTACATACCTCTTTCGCTTCTTTCAGGCTCATTATCTTCTTCATACATGCACGTCTAGGTATCCGAGTACTCTTGACCTCTTCTTCGAGTAATTTACTCACATGGTCTTCGAAAGTTAGTCTCGGTCTACCTCGACACCTTTTAATATTTACTTTCGTGTTATATATTTTATTCACCATTCGGTCTTCACCCATTTGCTCAACAACCGTTTTAAATTAATAAATTCTAAGCTTAAATAAATATTTTTTAAATTGTGCTATAATCCATTCGATTTGATCTGTGATTGACTGTGGCCTTCAGTGGAATGTAAAGAGCTTCCGATCACTGTCTTATATTGAACTACCCCTGCTGCGTTAAATTTTATTATCAGCGTGACAATAAATGTTTTGTATACGTATGCACGTATATACTTTTACGACCGCAAAGTTTAATTGTCAGGGAGATTGATAGATACTCTTATTTATTATCCCTGTAGTTATGTAGTCTGGGGTCCTTAAGTAAAACTATATTCACGATGGAAGTTTTATTTAATGGCGCCCGGAGAAAGGCCAGGATGTTTCGTTTAGTGAGTGTAGAGGACCAGAGCCCATTTTACTAGCAACGTGACGTTTAATTTTAGTCCTCGGTCGTGACAACGCATCTATATTTAGATTTTTAATCAAAAATTGGTGTAGATGTCTATAGGCCACATAATATATTAACAATCAGGTGAATTGTTTGCTCGTTGTCAATAAAAGATGCCAGATGAATTACATTGCTTTCGATCGATGGCGATATAACGTCGTGAATTACCCACTCCGATGGCGGCAAGCAGCGCCAAAGGCTTGAGGCGTCTGGAAATGCGATTGTGAATCCAACTGCAAAGCGTTACAGTTGAATAAAACCCTACTTATTGTTATAAATAAATTGTAACTTAATAAAAAAATATCATACTACTAAGGCCATCTATTGGTACATGAGTGTAAATCTGCCTACTCTGTTAAAGGTGACTATAAATAAAGGTTAGTCTGTTGCAAACCACCAAGCGAATTTTATTATTTCATTAGGTTATGGGCCCAGTGGAAAGGTAAAAAGTAATTAGCGTTTGACTTTTGATGTAATTACTCAGTGAACGTTCCTAAACTAAAAGGACGCGAGAACTACGACGACTGAACGTTTGCTGCCGAAAAATTCATGATCCTGGAAGGCATAGATGTAACCAGCACTACGGGGCTAACGGAAGCTGAAAATAAGAAGGCGAGGGTAAAAATAATTATGACAATCGATCCGTCGTTGTTTGTCCATATAAAAACCGAAGCCACGGTAAAAGCTTTGTGGGCCAAACCGAAATCATTGTTCGATGATTCTGGTTTTACGCGCAAGATTACTCTCCTAAGAAGCCTAATATCAATACGTTTGGAGAGTTGTGATAGTATGACCAGCTACGTTAATCAGATGGTGGAAACGGCTCAGCGATTGAAGGGCACCAGATGGATCAGCTCTCTTTTGCTGGCAGGATTGCCAGAAAGATTTAGACCAATGATAATGGCAATCGAACATTCAAGATTGAAAATAAGTGCTGATGCTATAAAAACGAAATTGTTAGACATAAGTTCGGAATTTGAGGTTAAGTCAGAAGGCGCGCTAATTGCACAAGTACAGAAACGCCACCTACAGGCGCATAGTGGCAGTAGCAAAAATGAAATGAACCTGTCACCTGTTAGTAGAATTGTCAATGTCAATGCAACCCAGAAAAAAAATTCGTTGCAACCTTTGCAAAAAGATCGGACATTTCAAGAGCCAGTGCCGCCTATTAAATAAAGACAAACATAAATCAACTTCGAACGTGCTGAGTGCAGTTTTCTTGCGCGAGAGTTCAATCAAGACGACTGGTACGTCGACTCTGGCGTAAGTGCTCACATGGTGTCAAACAAGAACATGTTGACAAACATATCTTATGAGCCGAAAGTGAAAGAAATAATTGTCGCTGATCGCACCATAGTTTCAGTGTTGTGCCCCGGAGGTCTTCGGCTTATTACACGAGTGAAAACAATCACACATGAAGTAGAAATAAAGAATGTTTTATACATACCAACACTCACCACAAATTTGCTTTTAGTCAGCAGAATGATCGCAAATGGTAACAGATTATTCTTCAATAAAGATGGATGTTACATCTACAACACTCGGAATGTTTTATTGGTGAAGCGAGCTTGGAAAATGAAGTGTACAAATTAAAGATTGAAAGGCCGAAGCAGCTTTTAGTGGCAGTTGCACAGACTTCATGCAACATTTGGCACAGACGATTGGGTCATATAAATATGACCTTGAGAAAATGAAAAAAGGAGCAGTCAAAGGTGTAACTTACCAGAAAAAACAGAATATAAGCAAATCAAATTGTGTAGTTTGCTGCGAAGGCAAACAAAGCAGGCTGCCTTTCTCTACTAGTAGCAGCACGAGCAGCAGGGTCCGAGAAGAGAAGTGGTTCATACAGAGCTGTGTGGCCCCATAGAGAAGAAATGACTTCGTTTGGTTAGATACTATCTGTTGTTTATTGACGATTACAGCCGGAATTGCTTTGTTTACTTCTAAAGGAAAATAATGAGACTTTTAAGTATTTTCGTGAATTCAAAGAGCAGGTAGAGAATCAGCAGTCACAACGGATTAAGATATTGCGTTCCGATAACGGTGGAGAATTCTGCTCAGTGGAGATGGAAAATTACTTAAAGCTACCTGGGATAATTCATCAAAAGACAATTCCATACAATTGATCAATTGTAGACAAAGCGCGCTGTCTTCTGCATGACAAACACCTATGGGCGGAGGCTGTGAGTACGGCAATATTTTGAAAAATCGATCACCAGCAGCAGTTTTGGACAATAATACTACCCCATATGAGATGTGGACTGGCAGAAAACCCGATCTCCAGTTATGTTCCACATTCCAAAAGTGAGACGTAACAAATGGGATAAAAAATCATAAATGTTACATTTGGTTGGGTATTCAGAAAATACCAAAGGCTACAGATTATATGACCAGAAAACAAATAAAATAACTGTGGCACGGGATGTAGTGGTCATGGAGAGCGATATGAATGACAAAGTAGAGGTTATGTTTGAAGAGAGGGTGCCAGACCAAGATATAGAAAAGAATACAGGTGTTGAAGAGGAAAGTTCAATAAGCACTGAAGACAATGAGAGATCAGACAGAGAAGATACAACATATATAGTAATACATAAGTGATTCGTCGAATGATCAGGATGACGAATATAGTGAGTGCTTAAGAACAGATGACAGTTTGGTCGCTACTCAGAGTGATGCTGTCATTCAAGAAGAGCAGCGTGTTCGTCGTGTACTAGAGAGGTACGGTTTTTCCAACATGTGTACTGAAAACTTTACTAGTGAACAAATATCTCTACAGGACGCCCTCATGGGACCCAAAAGGAGCACTGGTGCAGGGCTATACAAGAAGAACTGAAATCTTTTAGGGACAATGTCTTTTAGGGAAATCTTTTAGGGACAATGACATATGGGTTTTAGTGGATAGGCCAAGTGAGAGCACAGTAGTGAAAAACAAGTGGGTATTCAAGGAGAAATGTGACAGTAGTGGTAATGTGCGCTATAGAGCCCGACTTGTGGCTAAGGGCTTCACTCAAATCAAAGGTGTGGACTACAATGAAACATTTTTCCTGTTATGCATTATTCAATCTTGAGACTGCTTTTTGCCTTGAGTGTTCAACTAGACTTAAAAATAAATCATTTAGATGTACCAACAGCTTTCCTAAATGGTAATATTGATGAATGTGTATTTATGGAAATACCAGAAAATTCTAATTTTAAAAATTGTGAGAATAAAGTTTTAAAAAAGGTTAAAAAAGGCCATATATGGGCTAAAACAGTCAGCTAGGGCTTGATACATAAAAGTGGAATCCAGTTTGTTAAAGTTAGGTTTTAAGAAATCTAAATATGAACCCTGTCTATTCATGAAATGTCATAATAATTTAAAAGTTTATGTAGCTGTATTTATCGATGATTTTTTTTGTATTTTACAATTGCAATAATACTTACAAAGGGTTGATTAGAGTCAGATTGCAAAATTAAATATTTGGGTCAAACAAAAAATTGCCTTGGCATGAATGTAAATGTTCAAAAGAATTTTGTAACCTTGGACCAAGAAAAATTGACAATATTTTGAAAAGATTTAATATGACTGATTGCAAAACTTCAGATACTCCAATGGAAGTAAATTTAAAATTAGAAAGGGCCGATAATGACCATTTTAGTAAGATTTATCCTTATCAACAATTGGTTGGATCACTGATGTATCTTTCAGTTCTCACAAAGCCAGATATTTCTTATAGTGTAAGGTTTCTGAGCCAATATAACACATGTTACAACAAAACACGTTGGAAACATTTGAAAAGATTGTTAAGATATTTGCAAAAAACTAATCATTTTGGCTTAATTTTCAAGAAAAATGGTACTGATTTATATGGTTTTGTTGATGCCTACTGGGCATCTTGTTACCTTTATAGAAGGTCTTATACAGGCTATTGTTTTATATTGTCAGGTTGTGTGATAAGTTATGAGTCTCGAAAGCAAACAACAGTTGCCCAGTATAGTACCGAGGCCGAGTATATGGCGCTTGCAGAGGCTTGTAAAGAAGCAATTTATTTGAAAAATTTAATGTTGGAACTTGGTACGTATTGTAAAAATGAACCTTGTACAGTGACAGTCAAAGTTCTTTAAAATTCGCTTCTAAACCGATGTTCCACAAACGCACTAAGCATATTGATGTACGCCATCATTTTACTAGAGAATGTGCGGTGAATAATAAAATCAATATTAGTTACGTACCAACCTCTTTTATGCCTGCAGATATATTTACTAAAGCACTTTGTGCAAATAAACATTACAAATTTATAGATCTGATGGGAATAGGGGAAGTAAATTAATATAAGTATGTAGTTTATAAAATTGTTTTTATTGTTAAAATACTAATAACCATTTGTAAACTGAATTTTTAAAACTTGTGCAATTGTCGGGATATTTTGAGAGTGTTATAAATAAATTGTAACTTAATAACAATATTATACTACTAATGCTATCTATTGGGTATGAGTGTAAATCTACCTACTCTGTTATAGGTTACTACAAATAATAAAGGTTAGTCTGTTGCAAACCACCAAGCGAGTTTTATTATTTCATTATCACTCAGGAGGCTGTAGGAGAAGAGCGAGGACAGGTATACAAGATTACATTCTTTTTTACCGCTTATGTTTTTTATCTATATAACAAAATGTAACAAAAACCCTTTGGTTTCCGTTAAGTGCGTTATCAAAATCAACTCGACCATTATACAATTTCTTTTTTATGTAAATAAATTTTTACTACCCCTACATTGTCCGGGGAGTAAGAAGATTGTCAAAGATCCCGATTTACCGATCCTCGTGTAAGTGTATATATATATATATATATATATATATATATAAAAACAAATGAATATGAAAGTATATACGGTACTTATAACGAAAACACAATTTTTTTAAATATTTTTCGGTATGTCTATTTGCCTGTCTGTGTGTCTGTTTGTTCCGGCTAATTTCCGAAATGGCTGAACCGATTTTGACGAGACTTTCACTCGCAGATATCTGATGTTATAAGGAATACCATAGCCTACTTTTATTTTAGAAAAAGAATTAGGGTTCCCCGCAAAATATTAAAACTCTAAATTACACGCGGGCGAAGTCACGAGAACAGCTAGTAAAAGTAAAGTAAAGTTACAGCCTATATAAGTCCCATTGCTGGGCACAGGCCTTCCCTCATTTCTGAGAGGGTTTAGGGCAAGGAAGGGTCCGCCCCGCTGCCCCAATACGTGTGGGCGAACTTCACATGTCTTTGAAATAACTTTTTTCTTATTCCTCAGACATGCAGGTTTCCTCACGATTTTTTTCTTCACCGCCGAGCACGTGGTAAATCAGCACTTAAAATTGCAATTAACAATTTCATTGGTGTCGGTGGGGATCGAACCCGGGTTACTCGCGTTCTGTTATATCAACAGCGAGCGTTAACCATCTAAGCTACCACAGCTCACGGGAACAGCTAGTATATAAATACAATTGAAATGTCTGTTTGGGACATTGAAATAACTAGCTCCTATTAAGCTCAGGGGTTATTTGCATGCTATTAACACATAAACAACAATTTTTTTTTTAATATTTGTCTGTTTGTCTGGGCTATTCTTCAGAATGGTTGAACCAATTACGATAAAACTTTAGAAACATATTATAGAGAGTAATGCCAACAGGTAACTAGGCTATATTTTAATAAAGTTTTTTCGAAAAACTTGAAGACTTAAAAAAAACGCAATATTGATAAATTAAATGGCCGCTGATTACGTTAAATCTAAATAATGCTACATTATTAAATCCTTTCCAAACGAAGCCGGGACTGGTAGCTAGTTAGCTATTGAATAAAACTTAATGGAAATGACGTACATGTTGGCTTCAAGTTTGTTAGTGAGTCTGTGCTTTCGAAAGATTGCGTAATTATGACATGTCCTGTAATCGGTAATTATCACTGTCGTAGCTTCAAATCAATTAAATGTAAAACAAGAACTTCCATTATCCGTTTCAGTCTATAAAAGTTCATTGCTAAACATGGTCCAACCCATAGATTAATTAATAGCGGGGACTTTGCTTTAGTTACGCAGTTTCTTACCATTTTGAGTCATCATGATGAGCCCATCTACTGTTTCAATTTCCTATGTCGCCTCTTACGACAGCCACGGGACGATATTCTTTTATCTATATATATTTTATATTTTTTCACTTTATGGTAAAATAAGATATTTACGTGTAATATGCTTATTTAAATTTTATATTGTGATAATATCGAAAACTATATAATAAATACTACTACTTTAAAGTTTACTACAATCAACGTGCCGTGCAGCGGAAGAAAAGTATAAAGCTTCGATAATCTAAATTGGATTTACTTTGTAAGGATATTCAGATGCTTTAAGTAAAGCGAAGTCTGTTATTGAAGTGAATGAAGGTTTACAAAGATTCAAATATTACTTTGTATTCAATAATTTCTCGTGACAATTATGATAAATCATGCCAACGGTAGCCACCGGTCTGGATATTATAAGTGTGACAATTTTTGATGCTGCAACAATAAGCTTTTAATAGAATTGTGTTTAATTTGTTCTGTTTCTTATTTACAGTTTATTAAACAGTAAGTAGATGACGCTATAAGTAGATTATAACTATGAAACTAAAACTTTAACTTCTAGTACTCATCCACAATGAGTTGAGGTGTGACTAGTTTGGCTCGATCCCACAACAAAGACGCAAACATTTATATAACACATAAATGAGGCATAAAGTAATGTAGAATCAATTAAAAATTCAGCTTCTGCAGAACAGTGTCTAATGAAACTATTTTACGATATAAGAATAATATCTAGAAAGAGCAATGCCGTGTTTAGTTATAAATATCGCCAAACGATATCTATCCTTTGATATGGTTTTTTTTTATAGAAGAGGGGGCAAACGAGCATGCGGCTCATGATGTTAAGTGACTACCGCCGCCCGTGATCAACCGCAACACCAGGGGAATTGCAGGTACGTTGCCGGCCCTTTAGAAAGGAGTAAGCTCTTTTCTTGAAGGTCACCAGGTCGTATTGGTCTGGAAAAATAACCGGTGGTAAACTATTCAACAGAGAGGTCGTACGCGGAAGAAAACTCCTTGTGAAACATACAGTGGTGGACCGCCAAGCATCCAGAGGGTGTGGATGGTATCGGGACGTTTGCTGCGTAGTGAGTTCACGAAATTTGGCGGCTGGGATTAATCCAAACAATTCTTCAGAGCACTCCCCATGGTATATGCGCAAGAAAATTCAAAGGGATGCAACATCTCTTCGTAGGGCCAGTGAATCGAGCCGATCGGAAAGCACTCGGTCGTCGACGATTCGAGCCGCTCTGCGCTGGATGCGGTCAAGTGGAAGGAGCTGGTACTGGGGAGCTCCAGCCCAGAGATGGGAACAGTATTGCATGTGCGGTCGATCCTGCGCCTTGTAAAGGTCAAGCTATATCATGATATAGTAAACCTATATAAATCAATGTAGTAAACAAACACTGTTCATTTTTATGTCATTTCATGTAATAATCGACTAATTCATGATATTATAAATTCTAAGATCAGACCAGTACATACATAAACCATTTTATTGGAAGTATAAGGATAGTAAGACTTTTGTAGTAATTGTAGTTTTTATCAATTTATTTACAAATAATAAATTATACAAATTAAAAACTTTGTGATATCAGAAAATAAGCTTAGAAAAATTTTTAATTTTATTAATGATTTTCGATAGATGTCACTATTATCTATTCAAATGGTAATTAGTTACTATAAAATTTATTTATTTCTACAAAAATGAAATAATGAAAGTACTAAAAATGAACGTTAGAATTTTCAAACCAATTTTCTATTTAATTATTTAAAAATATAAATGTAAGTTATTTATACATAAACACTCACGCTTGTCACCCAGAGGGGTAGGCAGAGACTACAGACTTCCATTTGGCACGATCCTGACACACCTCTCTCGCCTCCTTCACATCCATACACCTATGCATACATGCTCGTCGGTTAAGGGTACTCCTAATTTGGCCAGTTTTTAATAAATCGCCAATTTGGTTGATAAATTTTCGCCTAGGACGTCCCTTTCCGACTCTGCCGTTCACTTCTGCAACAAAAATTTTCTTTGTCAGTCTTTCCTCACATCCATTCTTTCCACATAACCAAACCACCGAAGCATTCCTTTCTTAACCCTGGTCACAACATCATCTTGCAAACCACACTCTTCTCTTATTACACAATTTCTTACCCTGTCATTCAGATTCAGCCCTAACATACTCCTTAACGACCGCATTTCTACTGCGTTCATTCTACTCTCGTGCTTCTCCTGCCACACCCAACTTTCACTACAATACGTTAAAGTAGGGACCAACATAGCATTGTGAATTGCCATACGTGCCTTTTTCGACACATTTTGACTCTTCACAATAGAGTGTAGGGCCCCATTTACTCTATTTCCCGCATTCACTCGTCGTTTTATATCCTTATCATATCTTCCATCCCTGCTAAATAAGCAGCCCAAATATACAAACTCGTCTACTTGCTCGATCAACTCCGCTTCTATTCTTATTTCACAAATCGTTTTACTTTCTTCCCTTTCAAAAACCATAACTTTCGTCTTACTTGCGTTCACTTTCATACCCCTTTCTTTTAATGATCTGTTCATTAATGTAACCATCATTTGCAACTCGGCCGCCGACGACGCAAGGATAACTTGATCATCGGCGTACAAAAGGCATTTGACGGTTAACTCACCCATTCTTAATCCGCATTCTTCAACTTTCAAATTTTGCAAACAACTGTCCATAAATAGGTTCAACAGCCACGGGGAAGCCACACAGCCCTATCTGACACCTTTATGGATGTCAAACCAGTCCGAGTAGACCCCGTTGATCCTAACACAAGCACTAGAGTCCCTATAAAGAGACTCCAATGCCTGTATCAAGCCTGCGCTCAACCCAATTGATTTCAGTGTTTGCCATAGCACATCCCTATCAACTCTGTCATAGGCCTTTTCCAAGTCCATGAACGCACAAAAAACCTTTTGGTTTTTGGCCAAAAGCTTCTCCGCGATCATGCGCATGGAAAAGAATTGATCTGTACATCCCATTCCCTTTCTGAATCCCGCTTGCACATCCCAAATTTTTCCATCAGTTTCTTTCATGACCCTTTCAATCAGTATTTTAGCATACAGTTTTCCCACAATGCTAAGAAGGCTGATGCCACGGTAGTTTTTACAGTCCTGCTGCGACCCTTTTCCTTTATATACTGGGACTATCATGGCTTTGCGCCAGTCTACCGGTACCCGCTTCAGTTCCCAGCACAAATTAAATAAGGTTTGCAGCAGGCCCGCCACCACTTTTTCTCCAACCCTTAGCATTTCGAGTGAAACTCTATCATATCCGGCAGCCTTACCTGCTTTAATGCTTTTCATTGCTTTCATTATTTCATCTATACTTACCTCGCTATCTGTTTCCTCTTCTTTCGGAGTTTCTACTTCACTTAGTACACACGTTGTCTCCTCACTCATAAACACGCTTTCAAAATATTCCTTCCATCTCTTTAAACTCAAAACTTCATCATTCAGAATATAGCCATTCTCGTCTCTTATAGCATTCATCATAGGCTGTTTTGAATGTCCCCTGGCAGTGCTTACAAGTTTCCAGAACATTTTAATATTTGCCTGGAAATTATCCGATATTCTTCTATCATTCTTATCCGTTTTTTCTTGCTTTTTTCTTTCAACTACTTCTTTTACTCTCTTATTAAGATGTCTAAAGACTGCCTCTTTTCTTTCAATATCGTCATTCGTACCGCTAGAATTACCAGCTTTTGTTGCTAGTAAATCTAGCCATGCTCTCTTCTTTGCTTCAACTTCCATACGTATCTCATCATCACACCATAACGTATTATTTTTCCTTTCATTCTTTGTCTTACTAACACCACATACTTCGGTAGGTGCATCCACTAAACCTTTCTTTACATTTTGCCATACATTCTCCAAGTCTAACTCCTTCATACATAATTCATCCAAACCACTTATATTTTCTTTCAGTCTACATTTGAACTTGTTTTTCTCACCTTCATCTTGTAATCTTTCTGTTCTAATACGCTGTAACGCAGTGGTAGACACAGATGACCGATGGCGCCAACGCCTGAATAGACCAATAATTCGGCATAAAACCAAATAATGATACGTTCTTACGTTAGAACCCCGATAAACCCTTGTATCTACCACTGCGCCCCTCAATCTTTCATCCACAATTATGAAATCTATCATGCTTCTATCGTCACCTCTTTCCCAAGTATACATGTGAATCCTCTTGTGACGAAAGCAAGTGTTCGTCGCAAAAAGATTCTTTTCCATACATACGGTGAGGAGACTTTCACCATTCTCATTTATACTTTCATCACCAAACGTTCCCAATATCCTTTCATAACCAAGCCTCCTCACCCCAACCCTTCCATTAAAATCTCCTAGCATAATAATATTTTCATTTCCCTTACACTTCATTTATATTATTCAATTTATCGTGCCTGAATGCAAAATGTCACTACTTTTTGTATTTTACGTTAGATGGTACTGTTTGGAAAAAGTTAAACGTAGATTATCGAGGTAGTTCTATTTATTACGCAACGGTTAAATAAATTTTAGGTTTTATTTATAAATATTTTAATTATTTTAATAAATGTTACTTTCTATTTAATATGATAAATGATATGAAGTAGAAATTAACATCTAAATGAAGAAAAATACTAAACCCTCCTTTTTTAAGTTCCCATAAGTTGCCGTGAGTCTCTAACTATCTACACACAAAATTTCATGAAATTCTGTTTAGTGGCTTTTGCGTTAACCGTGAATACACAGACACACAGACAGACAGGCAGCTAGACAAAAATTGTAAAAACTGCCAATTTTGCTTCAGTGCCCTTCATTTAATCCCATGGACTTGTTTTTCCAGAAAATGTTACAATATAGACACGACTTTTCTACAGATTTATTATATAGCACAAGTTATTTATACCAGTTACTCGACTCCAAAGATCTCCGAAGACCTTTATGGGTCACTGTTTACGCTTTTACAACAAAGTCCCGGAAAATGTGCAGACTTAATTTGTCAAAAGTTTTAAAATATTTACTAATCAAAAATTGTTTAGTAAGGGTTGCTATAATACTAATAATACTAATAATAATAAATCATCCATATAGAAAAAGTGGCCCACCTTTTCTATATGGATGACCTCAAGTTATTCGCCTCCAGTCACTCCCATCTTATGGAATTGCTAAACATCACTTGTGAATTTAGCATTTCCATTGGAATGGGGCTGGGGACGGATAAGTGTGCGGTCCTCCATGTTGAAAGGGGAAGGGTTGCTAACTTTGAGGGCATAGACTTATCTATGCCCGTCAACTTAAGGACCCTTTCCGAGGCTGAATCATACCGATACCTGAGTATGTCACAGAACATCGGTATCGATGAGGCTGGTATGAAACAGTCAGTTTGCGACATGTTTTATGCACGCTTGACCAAAGTGCTTAACAGCCTTTTGTCCGGTGTGAATAAGACGCACGTATATAACGGTCAGGTCATGCCTGTCCTCATGTATACCTTTGGCATACTCAGGTGGACTCAGACTGAACTTAACGCCCTGGATAGAAAAGTCCGCACTACCATGACGTCCCATAGGATGAATCATCCGAGATCGTCGGTAATGAGGCCGTACTTGCCGCCAAAGCATGGGCGTGGCTTCTTAAGCGCGCTCACCATGCATAAACGCGAAGTGTGCAGCCTCCGTAATTACATCCTGGCGAGATCGGATGATCCATTCTGTAAGGACGTCATTTCTTATGATAAAAGACTTATCCCTTTATCCTTAGCCAACGAGCAATGTCAAGACCCGGCAGTGCAGAGCATTTCCGACCAGGAGACCGTATGGAAGGAGAAGGAGCTCCACGGGTGGTTGTACAAGGCTCTACGTGAGCCTTTCGTAGACACAGTAGCCTCCCTCAACTGGCTACGTTTTGGTGACCGAGGGTTTTGTCTGTGCAATACAGCATCAGGTTATTAAGACCAACAACTATCGTAGATACATCCTTAAGGATGGCACCGTCGACATCTGTCGAGCTTGTCGCCATCCCGGTGAGTAACTTAGGCATGTCATCTCCGGTTGTTCGGCGCTTTCTAACTCTGAGTTAGAAAGACACAACCTAGTAGCCAGAATTCTTCACAAGGAGCTCGCTCTGAAATACGGTCTCGTGGATCGGAAATTGCCGTATTACAAGTACTTGCCGGAAAATGATCGCGCCAGGTTCTATTGGGACCGAGCCATCATCACAGACAGGACTATTCTTGCCAATAAGCCTGATGTTGTGCTGATGGACCGGGCACAGTCAAGGATATTTTGTATATATGACGAGAACCTCGTGAAAGCCGAAACAAATAAGCAAACAAAATATCTGGACCTGGCTCACGAGGTGATCGATATGTGGGGTGGTCTGCCGACTGAAATTATTCCTGTAGTCATCTCTGCAAACGGGCTAATCCCAGTCAGCCTCTGGGGTCATCTGAGGCGGCTGGAAATACGTGGCGGACCGCTCCAGGCTCAAATGCAGAAGGCGGTGCTCATCGATACCGCCCGCATCTTCCGCCTTTTTCTTTCCCTTTCCCCCTAACCCTCGGCCGTTTGGTCTCCCCTGCCGAGGGCTTCCATATGGTTGGGCTTTTATTTATTTATGTATTTTTTATATTTATTTATTTAATTGATATTTATGTATATTTATCTTTTATTTACATTTATAATTATATATTTATAGAACCCAACCAGATGAGACAATATTGATACCCCCCAATAATAATAATAATAATGTCCTCCATACCGAAATCCGGTCACGGCGGCCAGCCTCAACGGAGACTAGCCATCGGCGCAGGACAGGATTATAGTGCCCAAGTGTAAGTAAGTGCGCAAGCACAGGTGCATTCTCTATTCCCTCGCTCTCATAATCCGATGGGACGGTAAACCGACACGACCGGAGAGAGATCAGGCGCAGGACCAACGACTTTAAGTGCTTTCCGAGGCACGGGGGTGAGATATCGCGAGATATCGGAATCCTACGACTTGTAAAGAGCTGTAATAATGAATGAACATGATGATGATAATGTCTCGAAGAGTTGTACACCTCCTTCTGCTAACACAATACAGAGATTACACCTAGTGTCCTTGGCGTTGATGAAAATAAAAGTCTTGATCCTACTAGTTCTGCCATGTGTGCCCACCCGGCTAGCTAAAAAAGAAAGCCGGTGGGACCGTATACATGAAAGTTCACGTGGCCTGTAAATGTAACGAAGTTTTACGGTAAAGTTTTAGTCAATGTCAACTCGATATACGTCATCGTCACATTCACATACAAAAACGATGAGATATAAAAAAATACATTTAAATATTCGTTGGACATGCGTGTTCTTATTAACAAAGCTTTGTAAGTGGGAAATTTGTATAAGCTGCCAGGTGGTTACGCCATAAGTAAATTTATCACCCAATCTTTTTCTTTTTTTTTTTAAAGAATATTAAAATTGCTATAAACATTACTAATATTTACCCCAACCACTCGTGGTAAGCTTAAATTGCTTGTGTTACGAGTGGTTCACGCCAGTAGTCGAATGGCGGATTCGAACCCACGATGAGTTCGCAGTCCGCGCCCTGCCATTAGGCTACTGTCGCTTCAAAGTTGTGGTTTAATAATCTACTCATTTTTTTAAAGTATGCTATACTAACATTAGCATTATTCTCGTTAACCACTTCAACTTAAGTTTTAGCGACAAAAATTAAATGGCGTATTCGAACCTAGGGCTTTATAGTACGCGTCCATTAATCATTAGCCTATAGTCGCTTCGAACATATACATATGTCAGGTACAAAATACTCGGACCAATATAGGAAGCGGAGTAAAAGTTGCAAGAATTTCAAGGTGCATCTTCTGCCATCGAAACCCGGCTTTGTAAGTTTTTGGTATTAGAGGTTTTAAGAAGTATGATCTTTACTCCATATATCAAACTCATCTGCACCCGAAAAGCCTTGCTGATTGATGCGTAACGCTCTGAAGGCAGACTGGTGTAGAAAAAACATTCAAGATGCCGAATATTATCCATTTATTTTTTTATTATTATTTATCCTTATCTTATAAATGGAGAAGACCTATAGATAAATGTCACAGTTCTGTTTTATTAGTGTTCTAAGATACTTAACATATAGTGCTATGAAAATGTTCATTTTAAACATTGTTTTCCAAATATTTCGTTCATTTATTTTACTTACAATCGCATTTCAATACGAACATATTACATTTGACATTTCGTTATAGGGCATACTAATTTTATACGGAATTTAAAGAGTGTTAATATGTTATTTGCTATAAGTATTACTTTATTCATTTGTGAATTCTTTACCGCCAATCATAGGTCCACTGCTGAATATAGGCCTCGCCCGTAGATTGCTTCATAATATATATATATATATATATATATATATATATATATATATATATATATATATATATATATATATATATATATATATATATGTATATATTTGCGATAGTTGCTAAACTTGGCAGGAAGTTTGAACGTACAACACATACACTTTGATGGCCAACTTTTCTTCTTTGCAATGACTAGCTAGCTGCCAGCATGGATGACAAATATGGTCAACAGGTGTTATCTGGAAATAGTGAAATGATTTGGAATACTTTTCAACATAATATACTTTCCTCTCCTTTTCAGCGGTCATACTATCAGACTTAGGCTAACACTCTTAGGTGAACCAATTAAGATACATATAAATAACAATTTGTATGTTATATACATACAAATAGCCGTGTTTGTTAGTTTCTAGTAGATTATATACATATTATAGTGCGGTATAGCTACTTTTCAATACGTAAAACTTATCACAGAGTTTGTCAGTAGCCTACTCATGTGCAGAATGTTATTCGTAAACTACTGACATCTCTAGGACAATATGTCCACAGTCGAATAGTATTGACATCTTCACTTTCATCGGATAAAACGTGCCTTCATATTCGAGACAAGCGAACACTGCAATTTACACAATTCAACGTAAAAACGACCAGTTATTTCACTAAATTGCTCAGATGTGGTTACAAACCACAATCCAAAACAACAGAAAATAACTGAATTGAAACATGAAGGTTCTTCTCTAACCTACTAGTATATACAGAGTAGTCTATGCTAACCTCCACAGATTTTCTTTACCTTTCAAATATCAATAAATAATTGCCATATGAATAAAAATAATTGATGACTATAATCATTCCTATCATTAAATCGTTAATCATCATTATTTTATACAACATTTAATACATTTTTAGATATAATATGTAAGTGTTTAATTATATATATATATATATATATATATATATATATATATATATATATATATATATATATATATATATATATATATATATATATCCTCTATAATAATAAATCTCAAGAACCATTCTCCAGCTTGGGTTTCTCAAATTAAATCAGGAATTTAGCTGTGTCATACCTATTATCTTGTTTGTGTTTCTTTCATACTTGGAAATGTTGGGCACAATTTATGTCTATCGAACTTAGTGTTTAATTGGTATTTCATCAATGCTATTTTATATCTATGGCCATCTCATGAAATAAATTACTTACAGATGTCATCCATGAATGAAGTTTGTGAAGTTTGCTGGGACAATGCTCAGGTTTTGAGCCTACATGTACCAGAAGGACCACAAGAAAGACCCCAGCATATCGTGCTGTCCAATATAAGATTTTCCACTTTCATGCAATATATACACTAGAGGTATCCCGAGAGAGAATAGATGGTTTAAAACAAAAAAAAACATGATTGGGCGGAATGCAATCGGAAGTTATTGCTGTAAATGCATTGTAGGTTTAAGAACAGTGGGATGCTACTCACATGTTATTAGTATTGTTTGGTACCCACGCCATGCTTTCCATGAGGGTATTACCCGACCTGCCCCCTTCTTATATGAAGTTTTATAAAGAATTCATTAATTATAAGTACAATAAAATAAATGAACTTAAAAAACAAAGTATTTTTTATTTACCTACACTGATAACCCCATCAGAACTTCATCATTATCAAATTGTTGCAGTCCGCTGCTGAATATAGGTACCTCCTAATTCACATCGCTGAGTAGATACCGATCCTCATCTCAATCTATCTACTTAATGGTAGAACCACCCTGAAACTATAATATAGTTGTAGCACGAATGAGTCTACTCGACCGGGGAAGAACCACGTTCTCACACAATACCAGTATAAAATAGCAGCTTAATACTGCTGTGTTTCGTATAGTGAGCGTAGAGATCTGGAGACCCTTTTTACTGGAAACTAGGCATTCGATCCTAGTCCTCAGAGGTGACAATGCATCTGAATTTTGATTCTAAATCGAGTATAAATGTAGATGTGTTCGCTAACTATCAGGTTACCGTGTATATGATTGTCACCCTTTTTCTATAAAAAAATGGTTAGTAAGGTACTACAGAATAGCGAAAAGCGATATAGAATATTTACTTTATCACAAAAACAATGTTTATTTGCCTATACGTAACGATCTACATAGGTAACCTAGGAGAGGTTTTGGCCGTCGACGGATTGTCACTCCTGTTTTGTTGCTTAAATAATGGTTTGAAGTAGATTTTGATTCGTAAAAATGTTGCGATTTTGTGAATTGTCTGCGCGAGTGAACTATTAGATAAAACGACGAAACAAGTGGTTTGATGTGATTATGTCACATAATCTCCCAAAAACTGTGACGCAAAAAGTGACGCATTAGCATATTGTGATGACAAAAAAAATATAAAAACGAAGATTACGAAAGAGATAATAGGCTCAGAAAGGCTAGAACTCAAAGCCGTAAAGCCAGTCAAATAAAAAAAATTAGAACACTAGTACACAAAATTATGTATTAGTCTATGGTCTATGTAGATAATCTTAAAAATTAAACTAGTTATAGCTTTTATGTCCCAAGTTCTAAAAATCTGAGAATTTAGAAGGGATTTGTCTATCCTACTAACTACCAATAAAAACCAAAAATATCCCAAAACACGAAATTTAATTAGCGGTACGAAACTCCCATACAAGCCTGCCATTCTCCTTTTACCAAAAATGGAACGTGCACATGAATCTTTGTCCAATTATTTGTATGCAGTAAAATACCTATTTGTTACGTGCCTTAAAAACCCGCGAGGGCAGCGTCAATAGAATAGCTTATAGTTTTACTTTGAACTTATGACCCTACTACTAAGTCAAAACTTCGTAGCAGGAGCACTAACATCGAATAACATTTTAATCAAAACATAAAATAACGTCTTTCCTTCCATACTTATCAACTTTTCTGATTTCGTTACATTGTTTCTCTCTGTATTATTTATTTAAAGCAAAACGTCTTTTAATCAAAGTATTTTTAGAATCAATAAAGTACGGTTTGTTAATTTGAAATGTGAAATGGTCTCCTCCATAGACTGCTTCGTATATTTTTGTCAGAGTTGCTATGCTTCGTAACCACAGTTCTTTATTTTCAGTCGTTATTAGGAAGACGTTGCTGCCCATCTCCTAAATTCTATAATATTTATATAAAACGGATAAATATAATAATGTATGCTAATAAAGAGCTCGCAACTAATCAAACTAGTCAAACTGCAGGAAGTCTGTGGATGCAGTTGGCTCAAGACCGTGTTTTGTGTCTTTCCCTAGGGCAGGCCTATGTTCAACAGTGGACTAAAAAGCTGCAATGATGATAATGATGATCATCATCAAATTGGTGAAAAATGATCTTTAATATATTTTGATTGATACTCAATGAGTCTGAAATGTTGCGCATTTGATACATATTTCAAATTCAATTTATTTATTTATTTTATTGATTTATATGTTTGCATAAAACATGGACAGATAAGGATGGTTCTTAAATCACAACATGTTTGCTATGCGATTGTGATAGCATGCAAATTTACATAAATAGCACATATACAAATGAAATTTTCTAATAATAATACAAAACAATTTGACTAAAACATATAAAATCATAAATAAACAAAGATTATCAATTCATTAAAAAAATATATATCATTTACATTTAATATAAGTCAATAATTTTTTTAAATATATTATTATTATTCGATTTGATTTCATTTGGTATTTTATTATAGATTCGAATACACATGGTTAAACAGCTTTTACTATATTTGTTTGATCGCGGTACATCATCTAATACAAGTCTATTTGCATTTCTTTTTAATCTTATATTCATATCACATGCTTTTGTAAACAGATTATTATGTTTATGTACGAAATTACAAACTTTGTAGATATACAGAGATGGTAGTGGCAACAAACCTAGGCTCCTAAATATTGGTTTGCAGGATTTATCCGGTGCGATTCCAGCAATAGCTCTAATATAGCTGTACCATTGCCCCATATTACAACACCATAACGTAGTAAAGATTCTATGTAAGCGTGATACGTTAGAACAGCAGTTTTTTTGTCTGTAACATTTTTTACTTTATTAAGTGCATAAACAAATTGGTTAATTCTACTGCATAGTTGATGTATGTGACCTCTCCAGCTTTTTATTACGACACATTGTCTACGGTTAGCTAAATAGGAAGATATCCATTTTAGTGGAAGTCCTCTGACGCCGACTATTTTCAGTTTTCGTAATAGTATGCTGTGCGCAACGAGATCGAAGGCTTTCGATAAATCAAGAAATAATGCTGTGGTTAAAAAATTGTTATTTATTTTTGTTAAGATTGAACTAATGAGCTTAAATGTGGCTAATGTTGTAGATTTTTGTTTCTGAAAGCCATATTGGTCATTCTTAATTAAATTGAATTTCTTGCAAAAATCTAGTAATCTTTTGTACATACATTTTTCTAGTGTTTTTGACAATATTGGTATTAATGTAATTGGACGATAATTGGTAATATCATTTCTCTTGCCCTTTTTAAATAATGGCTTTACAATCGACAATTTTAATGTTTCTGGAAAAGTACCATATGAAAATGACAGGTTAATTAAATATATTAAAATAGAGACTAATTCATTTACAGACTTCTTAATTATTTTCGTATTAGTACCGTCATATCCTTCCGAATTAGTTTTATTAAGAGATAGGGTTTCTTTTTTAACCTCTTCTTCTGTCATGGGCTTAACAAACATTGAGTTAGGTAGTGATTTTTCAATACTAGTATAGCTGTTTGGTTTATTCATTATTGTCAAATTATTAGGGAAATCAGTAAAATAATTATTAAAAATCAAAGCTATGTCAGTAGGATTTTTAATCAGTTCATTATTTATTTTTAAATCCGTAACGCCATGGTCGAAGTTTGAATTTGAGTTGCATTATGATTTCTTATATTTAGGCGTACACTGCACATGATTAAAACTACTTTTACGGATTTTGTCGCGTTTATTTTTACTTTTTATTTTTAATTCCCGACGTTTCGGGCGCTTTCCAGCACCCATGGTCACGGGGGACTGAGATGACTGACGTCCCGATGTCATTGTTAAACCCGGAGTACCTTCAGCTTTTTTAATTATTGTTTATGGTCCGATCTATGCAAAATCGGGAATTAAAAATAAAAAGTAAAAATAAACGCGACAAAATCCGTAAAAGTAGTTTT
Organism: Parnassius smintheus behrii; assembly: GCA_036936625.1. Taxonomy (NCBI): domain Eukaryota; kingdom Metazoa; phylum Arthropoda; class Insecta; order Lepidoptera; family Papilionidae; genus Parnassius; species Parnassius smintheus. The sequence goes on along the minus strand of JAUPFT010000023.1, from coordinate 25,634,896 downwards.
AATCTTGAGTTGCATTTCTTATCACAGACCATGTAGCTTTACATTTATTTTTGCTTTTGTGTATGAATTTTATAGTAGAATTTCTTTTCGATCTTTGAATACATTTTTTCAAAATCTTTGAATATGTGATGTAGCTTTTCTTATTTAATTCTGATTTATTCCTGTAGTATCTATATAGGAGTAATCTTTTAGTTTTACAACTTCTTTTTAAACCTCGACTTATCCAATTGTTTGAAGTATTATTATTATTTATCATTATTCTAATAAGTGGAAAACATAAATTATAAATTAAACATAGAAATTTATGAAATGTATTAAAAGCGTTATTTATATCAGTCTGTAAGTATATATCAGACCAAGACATTCATAAGACATTCCCTAAATTTCCGTATGTTCTCAGCGCAATAGTCGTTTTTGTAAATAAAATATGCCGTGGTCTTTAAGGTTTTTCTTTTTATGGGGATTTCCAATAGTTGCGCTGTTTCATGGTCAGACAGGTATAGAGGTAGAATCTGTCTGTGATGTTGCTTAAAATATGGTCTATACAAGAGTTTTTCCGGGTCGGTACCTTGATGTGAATGCTTAGATTGTAGTTGTGACATAGATCTTGAAAAAAATTAGTAATATTTCCCTGTTTTAAGGTGTTAATATTAAAATCACCAGTTACAACTAGCTTAATATTTGGCTTATGACTGCTAAGTAAGTCATATAAAAGTTTGTCCAGCTTATCTAAGAAAATAGTAGGGTTTGACGAGGGAGTTCTATAAATACATATTATAATCAATCTGTGTACAGGAATTTCAATTCCACAAGCTTCAAATGTATTTGGTGTTGCATAATATTGTAACTTATTAATTTTTTTGTATGTTATATTGCGCTGTACCAAAATACAAGTTCCGCCTCTTTGTTTCTCTCTACAAAATGCAGTTGCTAATTCGTAACCTTTTATTTGTAAGTATTTATAGTAACCATCTCGCAAAAACGTTTTAGAGAAACATAGTATTTCGGGTTCGTTCTCGGCCTCACGTAACTCATGAAATGTTAATTCTAATAGTTCTTGTTTTGATAGAATACTAGCAATGTTTTGGTGCATGATTTTGAGAGAAATAGATGGCTTTTGTTCCCGAAAAAACTCATTTCCATCTATTATGGGGAAGTAATAGGGTATGGTACCTTTTTTCGAATCGAAAGTGGATTTTATGGCATTGGTTCCACTGATGGAAGCACTTTGTAACTGCATTTTTGCGAAGTAATAGGCAATTGCGCCTTTCAGGTGTTTTATATTAAATTTAGTTGCTTCCTGAGGCTGTAGTTTATTGCGAATTATTATCTTTTGAAGTTCCTTAATATTTAAATATTTAGTATCGTAATCAATACAGTCGATGATATAATTGATTGATTTACACATTTTAAACAAATTGCTATTAATACATTCTACAAAATGACTGGTTTTATAAGTATTACAAGTAATTTTCAACGCATTATTCAATTCATGAACATTCAAATACATATTTTTTAATGGGTTAATAACTATCACAGAATTGTTACTAAATTTATTGAGCAAACTACGCAATTGAGATGTTAATATATTAATATCATAATCGTTTTCACATACATATTACATTTTTTTCATTTAATGTTAATTCTAAGTTATGACAATTTTTTGAAACATCTGTAGTTAGAGCATACGGTTTCGTTTGCGAGGTAACCAAATATTTTTCGTATGTTGTACGCTCTCGTGACCGTATCAATGCAGCGGCTAAACCAACACATTGTTGAGTTCCAAAAATCAATATCCTGTTATCACAAGCTTGCTTTTCGGTATCCTTGGAATACATTTTATCATTAAAATTAGGTGTTGTTAAGGCCTTAGATCTTGTTGAGGGAAGCTCTCCTTCCCATGCCTGGGTTTGTTTCGTGAGTTTCCTTATTTCTGTCTGGGATTCTTTTAATTGCTGCTGTAATTCTGCAATTCTCTGATGTAAAGTCATGATAGTATTACTGTAGTCAAGTTTAATTTTAATTTTATCCGAAGTAGATAATCGGGTAGGTGTAAGTGAATTTTGCATGGTATATCTACTTTCCTTTTTAGAGCTGCGATTTATTCGACTATCATGTAACGGGGACTGGCATAATGTTTTTAGCTTACTATTTTCTTTATTTAACTTAGTAATTTGTTTGCGTAGGTCACTATTTTCCATTAATGTATTATCCAATTCATTTTGTGAACTAATGAGTTCTGTCCGAAGTTGTTCTATAGTTTCCTTCATTTCTTGTACTGAGATAGAATCTGTTATTGTATAATCCACACTCCTTGATAGTAACTGATCCGGTGTCAGTGGAAATTCATCTGATGTCTGCGTTTCTGTAAGTATGTGAGAGTCGTGTATCTGGGAATTCGTACAAGAAGGCGTTGAAGGCGCCGACTCTGTTATCGTCTTAGGTGTAGTGTTACCGTGTAATTTCGGAGAATGCTGTTTCGTTCTCATTGCGACATGGGATAATTCATTGTTTTCAGTGGAGCATAAGTTTGTTTTATTGTCTCAAATCTTACAAGTCCATTTTTTCCTTGTATTAGAGTCCTTTAGACGATATAATTTTTCTGAATATCCAATACAGTCGAACTCATAATTATTTTTGCATATTGAACATAAAATTGTATTTCTAGCGTCGACAGTGTTTTTACATTTATAACATGTGACATACACTGACATCCTACGGCTACTTTTTGTACTTTTTGTTTGCGCTTTCATTGACATCGTGATCAGCTAATATAGTTAATGATCACAAAAGAAAGTTTCGTTCTAGTTCAACAAACTTCCGCTAGATCTCAGCACATAGTCTTAATTCAATCAATAATTCAAATATTATGTTGACCGAATAGTTTAGTTCAACACGATTATACTAGGTGTCGTTAGTCGTCCGGTATGCCGTATAAATAACAACAGCTGATTGGTCAGCTGAGTGTTGTTTACTTTAACCTGAGATACAACGGTTATATTGAACCTAAACAAAGGTCAATTTACAAAATCCACAAAATTATACTAGTTTTAATAATAGTTTGAACTTAGTATTTAGTCTTATTTTATTACTCACTTGATATGTCTAGATTTTACTGCTGCCACTTATTTTTTTGCTAACATCATTAAAACTAAGCTCAATAAACACTCGTATGTAACACAAATTTTAGTCAAAAACCTTTAATAGTTCACCAAGATAACATTTGTGCACCATCATACCATACTATTACTTTGATATATGAAGTCTGAGACGGTAAAGTTACGGTTACGGTTTAGTTACGTAGATTTATCATATTAATTACTAAAATTGAAACTTTACTCGTCACGAACTGTCCATACAACGAGTTTTCCATACACATGGTTTCATATATTACGTAGTCAATATATTTATAAAAATCGTAGAAGGTGAAATAAATAAAGAGTTACATACATCACATTTCGTTTTACGACTTCTCGCATATGGAAGGGGTAATATGTTTGGCTGGATTGCGAAAGCTCAGACTTAGTCCGTGTTTGTATTTGCCTCTTAGACTAGACATTAAATGTTTTATAGGACTTGTTCTATAATTGGATAACAAGTTTAACTACGCCACGTGTTATGAGACTTTAGTGCAGATATACGTTGTACGTGTTGTATACAAATAAAAAAAAACTAGTTCCTGGATTGAAACCCGGATCAGGACAAAATCAGTTATTGGGTTTTACTCGTACTGTCAAGAAACCTTCGTAGCAGCTCAGAACCAGGTGGTAAGTTGCGTTTTGCCCCCGTGCCTCGGAAAATCGTCGGTGCTTCGTCTGATCTCTGAGTAGTGAAATAGTAGAGTAGAATAGTGAGTAGCGAAAGCACTAGACCTTACGCAAAAGTTGTGCACTATCCTGCCCTCTGAGATGGCTAGTCTTCGTCGAGACCGATTGCTGTTATCCAAATTCGGTCTGGTGGAACACGTTTCATAGTATCGACAATTTTATAATTATTTATATAATTATTTATATCAGTCCGTGAGAACTATATAAAATATGTCATCTATGCTGGTGACAAAAGGGCCAGTTATTTTCTAGCTCAAACGCTAATCGTTCAGCGATGAAACGAAGCATGGGTTTTTGGAAATATGCAGCAGCAAGTAACACTGACTGTCTTATTAATAAAAATTGCTTATTCCAAGCTTCGAATTAATTGAAGTTACACTTGGACTAGCCAATCTCAGAGTAACTGACTATTTACTTCGTTATTACAATGTTATTAATAAACATGGAGTAACCTCGGACTAACTACACATTCCTTACGCCGGGATTAACGCTTGCGCTATGGCAATCCACTTATTTTAAAAGTAAAAAGAGTGAGTCAGTGAATCAAATCAATGATTGATCATGACATTAATGACAGTGACAGGCAATAGTATGAGTTTGACAAGAGATAAGTGTTACGTGTTGTTCCTTGTTCCTCGTGTTGTTTTCGGACTCGGTGGAAAAACTTACTAAACTTACTAAACTTTTAGAACTTTCTAAATATAATCATTTTTAATATTATTTGTAACGAAATTTTAGAATTAAGAAAAGAGCGTGAAGGGCAAAATTAATTAAATAACCATTTTTGTTTTGTTTTTTGGGGATAAATAAAATCTTTTGTACATGTAATTTTTAGATATTTATTTAAAAAAAAATCGTTAATAAATGCTGCCCGAACAGAATTTCCTCTAACGCAGTCATTTACTAATTGTGTGACTGGTACATTTTCATCATTTCCTTATACTATATCCTCAAGCAGATCTTGCTTTTGCATTGCAATGTGTATAGTTTTGTATGCTCTTATTTAGTATTTAGTCCTCGCAGTAAACACCGAAACTTTTGCTTCCCTTCAAAGCATTGTTCTACAGTGTTACGGGCCCAGATGTGCGACCGGTTGTACATTCTGTCCTTTTGTTTATTAGGACGCAAGATAAAAGTGAATAAATAAGGAGTACAAGCATAACCAGAATCTCCGAGAAGTCTGCCTTTAAATTCGAACTGCTCAAACGTTTGTTTTAATGCGACTTTCACTAAATATTCTTGAGTCATGTATGCTGCCTTACCAACGTGCACGTGACACAACCTGGAACAAATCACTAATAACTTCTTTAATATGAAATAATAGATTGAGGAGATTGTACTGAATCTAAGAAAATAACTAAAAACGTAATGGCAAAGATGGGCTAGCTAGGTGCTATAAAACTTACTTGTACATTTATTGAACTGTATCCTTTCCTGTTTATGTAGTACTGTCCGATGTTTCCAGCGACTTTCGGGATTAGAATATGTGGCAATCAATAGCCCCAATCACTTGTCTAAATCCACATAATGAATAAAAACCTGCAATCACTTTGTTCTAATCTACATCACTTCTTTGCATTTTAATCAATTATGCTGTTTTTGTTACTAGTGCTTACAACTTGTGAATTTAACAACGTAAAGTTTTACAAAATGTCAAAATTCGCGACTAGTCTATGCTTACTCAGTCGTTAAACTAGGTACCGCCAAGGATTAACTTTTATTCCGAGAGTAGATTCGGATTAGTTTACTCCCTCCTTACTCTATGTTTATTAATACTGAAATTAGATATTTTAAGCTTTAAACTAGGAGTAAAGTTAATCTCGATCAAGTTTGTGTTTATTAATAGGGCTGTGAATGATTATTAGCTTTAGTTTTTTTTTAGTTATAATATTAAATATATTTTATAAAATAAGATATTCTGACGACCGACTTACCCTTATGCAGTCTAAAAGAATCACCCCGAATTGCATACAGCCACATTTTTGTAATAATTATAATTTAAGTATTAAATAATGAAACGGGATTTAGAAAAAGATATTTAAGGTGAGGGTTTTAGGCAAACTCGCTTGAACTATCTACTGTTATTACAAAGGTCATCAGATTTCTCTTTCTGTAGAAAATTCTAAATATGTATATAGAAGATAGCGATAACCGTAAAATGTGTATCGAATAGCTTGCATTATGTCTCATGAATATGATTATTTATATCTGCGAGTATCTCAACTGCACTGTCATCGTTCAATAAAATTTAACTGAGCTAGTTCTATCCGGGCGAATGGCCTTTAAATCATCTGTGTTGTGTATAATATTGTATGGTGGCGTCTAAAAACTTTACAAACGAAGCTCTATTAATTATTGTATAAATTACGGCTTTATTGTTTAAGCAAAAAACATAATATATTTTTATTTTTTATTTACCTTTACTTTTACAGACTAAGCTACTGCTAAACATTTCCCTCGTACGCTTCCTTATAGGAAGGATGCCACAGTTGCCACGCTTGGCAAGCGGATTGGCAACCGCAGTTTTTTGTTTTAAGTCGTTATTACGAAGACGCTGCTGCCCATCTCCTCATTTGTTGCCCTCTCTGTATTTATATATTTTGTACTAGCCCGGACGGATAGTCCTGGCATGTACGGGTGATTTCTGGTTCTCGACCATTTAGAGACTTATTCAAAAACACACATTACATTAGATCACATCATTTATCAAAATTGGTTGGATAATTAACCGACTTCCAAAAAAAAGGAAGGTTCTCAGGTTGACCCGTAAGTTTACATCTATGTATGTATATTTGTCCGCGATTATTTCACGTTTCGCTGAACCGATTTTGATGCGGTTTTCAGAAAAGTGTTTATTACATTATGTAAAAAGTTTTTATACACAACAAAAAGATACCCCGTGACGTCGTCAGCATGGATCCGTTATTAGTTCAACTCGACCTACTTTGCTGATGAGTTTTTTTTTCATTATTCATATTTAATACTAAAAAGGTAGTATTTCTTATTACATTACATATATATATATATACATATATTATAAGAAATACTATATAATAATACGAGAGTGCGAGTGGTGATTATATGAAACAGACGTGTATTTTGTTGTCCTTAAAATACAATTACAGTTTTCTGCTAAAAAAAGCATTAAACAGTAGTAAATAAGTTCTAAATTTCTGCAAAGGTTAATGCATACAATAATTCAATAGTGACGACAAAGTTGTGTGGTATAAGTCATGAACTTAATGCGCTCACCACCTCGACTAAGTGGATCATTAACAAATTTAGGAACATCGAATAATGAGTTTAGTATGGAGTACCAAAATACCCAGAGAAAACATAAGCAACCAGAGCATAGTTGCAACTGCAACTGTGCACAAGAACTTCAAGATTTCCGCAAAGATGTTACGTCAATGTTACAAAAATTCACAAACACCCAGGAAGCTACAGTGAACTTCATTCGTGACAATATTACAGAAATGAAAACACAGGTGAACAACATTAAAGTGGCTACCAACACTCTGAATAAAGACCAGATATCAATGAGGGCCCAAATATCAGACATAACTACAAAGGCAACAGCGGCGGATAATAAAATTCAATCTCTTGAGGCAGAAATCGTTACTTTAAAAAATATGACGACGACGACGATGTCAACTTCTGATGAAAATGTTATCCAAGAATTACAAGAAAGGGTTACTAGGGAAAAAAATATAATAGTGGTAGGCATACGTGAATGCAAAACAACAAAAATTGATGAAGGCCGTGCCTATGACTTTAGTGAAGTCTCGAAAACTATAAACAGCTTGATACAAGAGTGCCCGAAACCTTCTCGAGTATTTAGTCTTGGTAAATATCAACCTACAAAGGATCGCAACATTAAAGTATGCTTTGAATCTGCACAAACTGCAAAAATGCTGTTTCGTAATAGAGATAAACTTCAAGGTGGCATTATGATCTATTCAGATCTAACACCGGCCCAACATACTTATATGAAAAATCTTAAAAAAGAGTTAGCACAGAGAAAAGCAAATGGAGAAAAAGACATTACAATAAAATATATAAAAGGATTGCCAAAAATAGTTTTAAACAAAGACCCAAAAAACTAAATTTTCAATCGCTTCTTAACACCAAACGCCCTTTCATAGATGATCAAGAGAATATAACTTACCAAGTACTTAATAATTATCAGAATATTTCTTCAAATAAATCTAGTCTTATTTTTTTCTATGCTAACATCAGAAGCATCTGCAGATCAGGTAAATTTTACGAACTTAAGTGTGTCCTGCACTCCATCAAAAAATGTATACACGTTGTACTACTGACTGAAACGTGGATAAAATCTGAAGAACAAGTTCAACAATTTCGCATACAAAATTATTCACACTACTATAACATCAGGCCTGGTAAAGTCGGTGGGGGTGTATCGATATATGTCCATATGATGTGTCCATGTGATCATAAAAACATGTACTTAGAAATAAAAAGAGTAATGCCTTCACCAAAACAAAAAATAGTGTATGAAGCGACTGATTATAGTAAATTAAATAAAATTATAGAATTATCAAAATTTCAAAATATTTTCTGTAATTTTAATATTCTAGAAGAACATATCATAAAAATAACTGCCGAAAGTAAAACAAAAAAATATAAAATATTGAACCAACCTCAAAAAGAATGGATTAATAGCAACATAAGAGCTCAGATAATGAAAGGAATATATCATGGAATAAATTTAAACAAAATCCTAAAAATAATAACCTGAAGCTAGATTTTAAATTTAAGAGAGACACGCTGGCACAAACGATTAAGAATACAAAACAGAAGTATTTCTACGGAGAATTCATGAAATGTACAAAAAAACCAAAGAAAATGTGGAAATTAATTAATAATCTAGCAAATAACAAAATTTTAAGTAATTGTGTTCCCCCAAACCTTACAGATGAAAACGGAATAGTGACTACGGACCCCATAGAGGTATGTGAAACCTTTAATCTTTTCTTCGCTAACATAGGTATACAACTAGCAAATGAAATACCAGACAAGTTTCATTACAATGATACATACACGTTACCTAATCTACACCAAACAACTGCTCATCATGAGCTATCCCGATTTTCCCCATGCACAGCTAATAAAGTATCTAAAATCATAGATGACTTGGATTCAAATACGAGCACAGGTATTGATGGTATAAGTACTAAAGTCGTAAAGTGTATAAAAAATTATATAATTCATAATCTAACTGATTGCCTTAACAAACTTTTAAATGAAGGAGTCTTCCCAGAAAGCTTAAAAATCGCTAAAGTCACACCAGTGTACAAGTCCGGTACAAAAACAAATCCCGAAAACTATCGACCAGTTTCAGTTCTGCCAATACTCTCCAAAACTCTTGAAAAAATTATTTACATGAGATTGGACGACTACCTTACTAAAATTAACTTTTTGTATAACCAACAATATGGCTTTCGGCCCAAATCTAACACCCTTGGCGCAACTATAGATTTAGTAACCACTATTAAAACCAAAATTGATCAAAAACAGTTTGCTTTAGGTATTTTTGTTGATTTAAAAAAGGATTTCGACACGGTCAGCCATTCCATACTACTAAAAAAATTATAATGTATTGGCATTACTGGAAACGTGTACAAAATGCTAAAGTCTTATTTGGATGATCGGTATCAGATTGTAAAAATTGGAGACTATCAGAGTAGTCGCAAGCCTCTAAGATGTGGCGTACCACAAGGCTCAATTCTTGGCCCATTGCTGTTTCTGATCTACGTAAACAACATTCACGAAGCGGGACTACAAAGTCGCCTTGCTGTCTACGCAGATGATACAAGCTTATTTTATTTCGGGAGCAATGTCAAAGAAAGAACGATGCGCGCACGAGAGGATCTAAACATACTTCACTGTTGGCTCCAATACAATCTATTAACAATTAATACTTCTAAAACTTCATACATAATATTTAGTTCCAAAAATAGAAAAATACCTGATCGACCTAAACTTAGCATTAACGGTGAGGTATTACAACAAGTTAACCAAGAAAAATACCTAGGCCTAACACTGGACAAAAACATTACATGGAAAGCTCACTTGCAATATATTCACAACAAGCTCTCCTCACTTATGGGCGCACTGCATAAAATAGTTCGATGTATACCGAAACATGCTCGACTTTTAATATACAATACGTTGGTGAAGCCTCACTTACTGTATCAAATCGAAATATGGGGTACTGCAGCTAAAAGTAATTTAAAACCAATACAAATATTACAAAATAAAATAATTAAAATCTTACACAACTATGACATCTTAACACCATCGAAAACGATTTACAAAAACACAAAAATTTTAAATATTAAACAACTTTTTACGTATAATACATGTCTACTTATCTACAAGATAACTCACAAGCTTATTCACTCACACATAACATTCACAACAAAAAGTCAAATAAACAAATATATAACCCGCCGAGCCAGCAATTTTGTGTTACCTGCCGTAAGAAAACACTATGGAAAAATAACATAACATTTGGGGGAGCACAGTTATACAATCAACTTCCAAAACATGTGAAAGAAGCGATTTCAATCAATATTTTTAAAAGAAGATTATTTGAATATATTTATAATGATGAAACTATGCATTAAAATTATACTTGAACCACCGCCTTATAGTTGATAGGAACACAATGAACTCGCTTCTTGGTTAACGATCGACCGGTATAATTTTTATTTATTTTTTTACTACCCACACGCACTAGAATTATAATATAGATGTTATTGTTCTCATGTAAGTGACTTATTGTCTTAATGAGAAATAAAGTTCTTTAAACCGATATATATATATATATATATATATATATATATATATATATATATATATATATATATATATATATATATAACAAATGAATACCCCGTGACTTCGTCAGCATGGATCTGTAATTTATCATTAAATAGTTATTTCAAAAGAGCCAGGACAAAACAAATTTCAGGTTTTCGGTGTTTACCAAAAATTCTCTCCGTGCTCGAATATTTTACAGAGATCCGGTGACAGTAACTGGTACTGCTCGATCAAACCGTAAATTCAGTTGCTCTGAGAACTCTTCCGCGAACGTTCTGAGCGAATGACATAGCCTGGCCTTTGCATCATTATGGACTAAATTTATCAGTGAGTGTAACTATTTGTATAAAAGGCACAATACATGAAATTATTTATTTTTCTAAACTAGAAATACATTTGATAAAATGGTGGGATTTCCGGTACGACCAATCAATTCCAATAAACTTGTGGAGGTACCGTATCTTTGCTGAAATTCGAGGAGAATCTTGAGCAAGTTATCACTTTGTTCATGTGTGTTATTTAGGTGGTATCAAGTTCTTTATGTGATCGGTGAGCTTCAAATTAATACGCTGCTGAGAATACAGCATTTTTTAGTAAATTGTACATCAATTGTACATCAGAAAACTGATTAATAGTTGCTTTGAAAAGTTCGGCATCACATTTTCGTTAATTTTGTAGCCGCCTGTCGCATCTAAGCTTGTCTTTTTTCCTACTGTTCTTTAGTTTCATTAGCTCTCGTCTGACGAACATGCTGTCTAAAAATACCAACCCACTGAAAAGCACAAGGTAATTTTTATATACCCCAACCCTATCCTCATCCAGTCCCTATTCTGTCTCTTTTCCTAACCCGTAAAGCAAATTTCTGCCAAAATTAATTAATACCTAATAATAAGTAAATTAATAATTACCTGGGTAGTCCCCTAGTCGGTGCTAAACCACTAAAAATGAAAATAATGCTGCCAAAAATTAAATAATACAATGAATGTACGAAACCAATAATTGACAGATTGTATCCACTCGCAACGTCGTGTGACCACAGATGTGTGCCATTGCGGCTTGCGCGGCGCTCTATGTAGGCCCAGAGGGCGGGGCTTGTAGCTCGTAGTTGCTAGTAGCAGTCGCTCGTACACGCAAATAAGTAACAATATCAGCATAGAGCATATGACGGGTCATGGCACGACTACGTTACATTACACATTACGATTCCTGCTCGGTAGACTCCTGACGTTCGGTCGAGGTCACTCCCGTCACTCCACTCTACCAGTTCATGTGCGCGAATTGACCCGCGAGATGTCGATCCGCGGTCCCTCTCCGGTCTACTCGGATGCTCAGACTCCGATTCAGGTTTCGGCCGAAGCTCCAATATGGAGACCAAGACGCGCCCCGCCCAAGCCCGAAGACGAAGGCTTCACCCTCGTCCAGGGCAAAAAACGCAAGCGTGTTTCAACAAAAAAGGCAGCCGACACAAACTCGGCCCTCCCGTCCCCACCGCCATTCCGGTTAAAAAGCCAGCCCACGCGGCGTGCGCTCAAACCTCAAAGCCCCTAGCTACAAAAGCCGCCGCCACCCATCATCATTCAGGACAAGACCAAGTGAAATAATCTTTTTTTTTATAGAAGAGGGGGCAAACGAGCATGCAGCTCACCTGATGTTAAGTGACTACCGCCGCCCATGATCAACCGCAACACCAGGAGAATTGCGGGTGCGTTGCCGGCCCTTTAGAAAGGAGTAAGCTCTTTTCTTGAAGGTCCCCAGGTCGTATCGGTCCGGAAAAATCGCCGGTGGTAAACTATTCCACAGAGAGGTTGTACGTGGAAGAAAATTCCTTGTGAAACATACAGTGGTGGACCGCCAAGCATCCAGATGGTGTGGATGGTATCGGGACGTTTGCCGTGTAGTGCGTTCACGAAATTTGGCGGCTGGGATTAATCCGAACAATTCCTCAGAGCACTCCCCGTGATAGATGCGATAAAATACGCAAAGAGATGCAACATCTCTTCGCAGCGCCAGTGACTCGAGCCGATCGGAAAGCACTCGGTCGTCGACGATTCGAGCCGCTCTGTGCTGGATGCGGTCAAGTGGAAGGAGCTGGTACTGGGGAGCCCCAGACGAACCTGTGCCCTGTAAAGTTGCAGGCGGTGTGCCGGCATGAAATACTGTCCCGCTCTGCTGAGCAGGCCAAGCTTAGAGGCCAATTTGGCCTTCCCTTCCAAGTGACCACGAAACTGCACGTCACTCGATATGTTGACGCCGAGGATTCCGATACTGGCTGAGGCAACAAGGGGAGTGCCTTGAAACTGAGGGGATACGAAAAAGGGGTTCTTTTTAGCGGTCTATCCAATTGGTTGAACACAAAAAAATATACCGCCCAAAGGTGGAAAATGCCGGTCAGGACATTCGCATGTTCATCAACTCGACCGAAGGATTCCGCAGCCTGACTAGCCACCTGCACGACCAAGAAATTTATTTTCACACAGCCTATGCCCTACCAGAGGAGAGTAATCTTCGCGTGGTCGTTCGAAGACTCCCGAAGGAACTCGACACCATACACATTCTAGATGACCTTAAGGCCCAAAATCCCCTGGTTCGTGAAACGCACAGAATGTACCAATAGACCGACAAAAATCGCTTTCTTGACCTCTGCCTCGTCATCCTGGACCTGTCTCTGAAAGGCAAGGAGATTTTCAATGTTCTGCGTATATGCAATCCAACCGGGATTGCTGTAGAAGCTCCAAGCAACAGGGGCATCTTTGGCCAATGCTATCGATGCCAACTGTACGGCCACATATTGTTACGCCAGACCCAGGTGCGTCAAGTGCCTAGGTGACCACGGTACTACCAATTGCACGCCCAAGACGGCGAAGTCTCCAAGCTGTGTAAATTGCTGCAAAGAGGGCACCCAGCAAACTATCGCGGGTGTTCCAAAGTGCCGCGACGCAAACAGCGCGGAGACAAAAGCCGCCCCAGACGTGCATATCAGCTCAGCATGTCGCGTTCTCGGCTGCCCGCCTTCAAATCCGCACCATCTTCGGTGCCCCCTCCTTCACCTGAAACTACCGCCAAGCCCACCCCCGTCACTGGAGTCTCCGCGCAAGGTGGTAGCACTCCCGCGCCGAAACAATGCTGCCTCCTAGTCGTCTCTACTTATAAAGTAGCTCCGTCCGGCTATCCACCAATTATCATCGCTTCAGTATACAACCGCCAGCAAACCGTATTATAGAATCAGACATATTAGAATTATTAAACCTAGGCCCCAGTATCATAATAGCTAGAGTCCACAACAGCAAGCATTCCTCCTGGGATTCGCTCACACACATACCCAAAGCTAACGCATTATTCGAGCTTATGGACCGACTAAACTTGGATTTTATCGCGCCAGAAACTTCGACGCATTACCCATCTACTACCAGACATCGACCTGACATCCTTGACGTAGCGTTATTAAAAGATGTCTGCATGTCGATAACATCTATAGATACAATTTTGGAGTTTAACTCGGATCACATACCAGTCCTTTTACAGTTGGGCGGATGTCGAGCCATCCCATATTGCCTTCTAGCAGTTGACCAGAGCTATGAAAACAGAACAATACTCACCCATGCCACCTTTTATTGGACCAGGAAACCGCGATCTCACCCTTGACAACTCTGAAAAAGCCAAATGCATCGCGGACAGTTTAGAGAGCTAATGCACTACTTCTCCCGTATGGGATATCCTGCTTACCTAGCAGCGGTTGAAGCGGAGGTTGAGCCTAGGTCTGCGCTACCACCTGCAGCCCCCCCCCCCCTTTAGATCCTGTGACTGTTGACTAAGTTACAGAATCCATCAAAAACCTTAAAAAGAAATCAGCACCCGGCCCTGACGGCATTAACAACAGGGTGCTGAAATCCCTCTCAGCTCCTTGTCTGCTTCCTAGTAGACATTTTAAACGCTCTTCTCCCCAGCTGCTCCTTTCCAGACGCATGAAAAAAAGCGAACGTCATAAGAATCCCGAAACCAGGGAAACCGCGTAACATAGCCTCTAATTACAGACAACTCTATGACCTTCTCGAAACACATGCGCGCCGTCAGAAATTGTGCCAAATTTGCCACTAGTCGCCTCCACCTGCTAGTTAACAGTAAGAGGAAACTATCCCTAAGACGCAAGCTCCATATCTACAAAGCTTGCATAAGACCTATTATGCCCTACACAAGCGTAGCCCTCGCACGCGCGGTTTATAAATATGTGTACGACCCCCAAGTTATCCAAAATAGATTCATTCGCATCGCCACTGGAGCTCGGTAGTACTAGTGAAATCGGACTTATTTATTTATTTATTTATTATGACACACCAACAGCATAACACACAATACATTTATATGCAAATCTTACATAAAACAGAGGCCTGGTATGTACGCCAATAAAAAACGTGTACAACATTCTCTTAAAATCTAAGACATGTTATTATAAATACGAATATTAGAAAACAAAAAAAAAGCACAAAAATAGTACGCAGATTATCAAAATAATTTTACAAAATTTTAAGAACCTGCTTAAAGAGCAGATACACAGATAACTTCTTTCTCAAACTAATGCATGAGTCATGAAAAATGTCAATGTCAACAAATGCACATACCCGGTTGTATTCGGCGCAAATTTTTGATATAGGCGAATTTTTTAAGAGGTTTGTTCTACTGGCAGGGATGTAAAAGATTTTAGTAATAGGATGGCGTGGATAGTTGCATGGGATGTTAAGATTAATGCACTGAAGTAGGTTATTACAATCTACGGCACCAGAAATTATTTTTTTTAAAAAACAATATATTCAGCAATACACGACGGTTACAAAGTGACATCATTGCGAAATGTTTGAGACGAACGTTATAGGTGTTACGGTGGGAAATGCCCGAAGAATGGAACGCAAGATGTCTAGTAAATGAACGCTGTATGCTTTCAATGCGTTGGGAATAAGTGATAAACTGAGGACCCCAAACCACCGATGCAAACTCTAGGTGACTTCGAACCAAGGCGTTATATAAAATTATTTTGGTTTTGGCTGACATAAAACCTTTAGCGTTTCGTTTTAGGAAGCCAAGCATTCTTCCAGATTTTTGGACGGTAGCGTCAATGTGAGACTTGCACAGAGATTATCAACTTCCGACGATCTCTGAATATTTCAAGGAAATGTCCCGACGCTACTTTGAGAGCACTGATACACATCCCAACCTGCTAGTGGCAATCGCAACAGTCTACGCTCCGGTTCCAAACGTTAACCAAAAGCTCCTGAGGTCTCGTAACGTTTTAATTGAACTCCCCAGTTCCGCTAAATTCTGACGACATAAATGTAACCAGACACTACACATTCACTGATAAGACAACGGACAGGACACAGCGAGTCCGTAGACGGGCGCGCCGCACAACGCTTACACACCGTACACCCGTGTCCCCTGGTGGTTCTCACCGGCCAGAACGTCAAACACGAGTTAGCTGTCAGAGGCTGGGCCCGCCACCCCCTGTGCCTTCAGTGGATTGGTTTTTTGAAGGAGGTTCTCTTTTAAAAAAAATGGTATTAACTTATTTAAAAAGAAATTGAATTATCATTTTTGTTTTGGTTTTGACGTTTTTTATTTACATTTATGATATAGATATAGATTTACATAGCTTATTTTTTACACAGTATTATTTACTTTTCCTAGATCTTGCTTTGTAGTATGTACTTATTATTTTGATACATGCTACATTGAAAAGTGACGCGAAAGAGACGGCAGAGCGGCACCGAAATCGTCGCCACACATACTGATTATATACTCTTTGGTCGTAGGTACATTTATATAGAACCGTTTTCGAAAACAACAGGAGAAACGGAAGAAGATGAGCGGAAGCCGATCTTTATTCTGTGAAATTAGCGCTGTTAGCCTATTCGGCTTTTACGACTTTATCGGATTGTTGAAACAGAAAGAAAATCAGAAAAATTTTATTCAATAAATATTATAAATAATACTTATTGAAAGTAACTCCTATTTTTAATTAACACTAGGTAAAGAAAAAACCACTGCCCTGGGAAAATGAAAAAAAAAAACCCGGCGGGACGGCAAAAAACGCTCACCATGCATAATCGTGAAGTGTGCAGCCTCCGTAATTACTTTCTGGCGAGATGGGTTGATCCATTTTATATATATATATATATATATATATATATATATATATATATATATATATATATATATATATATATATATATATATATATATATATATATGGAAGGGGAAGGAGCTCCACAGGAGGTTCTACAAGGCTCTACATGAGCCTTTCGTAGACACAGTAGCCTCCCTCCACTGGCTACCCCTTGGTGACCTCTTCGGGGAAACCGAGGGTTTTGTCTGTGCAATACAGGATCAGGATATTCAGACCAACAACTATCGGAGATAAATCCATCCTATTCCTAAAATAATTCTTCACCAGGAGCTCACTCTGAAATACGTTCTCGTGGATCGGAAATTGCCGTATTACAAGTACTTGCCGGAAGCCGTGCTCGAAAATGATCGCGCCAGGCTCTATTGGGACTAGGCCATCATCACAGACAGAATTATTCTTGGGAATAAGCCTAATATTGTGCTGATGGACCGAGCACAGTCAAGGATATTTTTGGTCGACATTACCATTGCGTATGACGAGAACCCGTGAAAGCCGAAACAGATAAGCAAACAAAATATCTGGGCCTGGCCCACGTCACCTGACCGACATGTGAGGTGGTCCGCCGACCGAAATTTTTCCTGTATTCGTCTCTGCGAGTGGGCTAATCCCAGTCAGCCTCTCGGGTCATCTGTGGCGACTAGCACTCCGTGACGGAACGCTCCGGGCTCAAATGCAGAAGGCGGTGCTCCTCGATACTGCCCGCATCGTCCGCCGGTTTCTTTCACTTTCCCCCTAACCCTCGGCCGTTTGGTCTCCCCTGCCGAGGGATTCCATCTGGTTGGATCTTATTGTTTTACGTATTTTTTGTATTTATTTTATTTTATTGATATTTATCTTTTCATTTTAATTTATAATTATATATTTATAGAACCCAACCAGATGAGAAAACTATACAGATATCCCAATAATAATAATAATGTCCTCTAGACCGAAATTCACACGTCACGGCGGCCAGCTTCAACGGAGACTATCCATCGGCGCAGGACAGGATTATAGTGCCCAAGTGTATGCGCAAGCACAAGTGCACTCTCTATTCCCTCACTCTCATAATCCGATGGGACGGTAAACCGACACGACCGTAGAGAGATCAGGCGCAGGACCAACGGCTTTACGTGCTTTCCGAGGCATAGGGGTGAGACACCGCCAACTTCCTGACTCCGGGCAGCTACTGAGAATTTCTTGATGAAAAATTCAATAATTGATTTTTTTGGCCCGGCCCGAGATTCGAACCCAGGACCTCATGATCAGCAGTCGCACTACTACAACCACTAGACCATCGAGGCATATACTAAAGAGTACATGATTGTCCCTCGGTTCCTGGATGGTTTAAATACTCAATTGCACCCAGTATGTGGCGCTTTTGTCGCGGTCTAGAAGTGACCCGTGCGAAGCCAGGGCGGATTGCTAGTATTGTAATACAAATATTTTATTTCAGTATTTTCTAAAATTTTACACTTTTCTTTCTTTTAAAATAAAAGCGTTAATCAAGTACAATCTCTGATATCTCTGTTTGAATAACCATAGTAAAAACAATGAAACAAGTGAAATAATTTCCGGTAGCGATTTTACATTGACACACTTAGCTCACCTCATGTTTTATTATCAATATCAATATGTGTTAATGGAATAGTATCAATCTATGCAATAACAGATAACAAAAACACCATGTTCTGTGTTAAAATATACATATGTGATACTGGCTAATACCTGGGTGCGCTATAATATTTTATTGTAGAAGCTATTAATTTTTTTTTGATGGGACTGTCGTAAAATCCGTTCTTGTGAGCGTTTATATAAAGATATAGCGAAATGTGTAAATATACAAAATTTCTAATCAATAGGGTATATAGTTTTAGAGATCTCACGATAAATCAGTCAGTAAGTGGTATTTTGCTTATATATATATATATATATATATATATATATATATATATATATATATATATATATATATATATATTTATATATATATATATATATATATATATATATATATATATATATATATATATATATATATATATTAATAATTTTTGATAAATTAATAAATTCGAAGTGACAAACGAACTTTCAGTCCATCTGATGGTAAGTAGGTACTACAGTCCATGGTCACCTGTAGATAACTTCAAGCAAATAGGCTACAGATACGTCTTCATTTTTGAGGACAAAGATGAAATGTTTCACAGTCTCATCTCTCGGAATACGAGAGACCTATCTGAGATATAAAGTCAACCCGTTGCCACTTCAGCTTCAGTTTTCAAGAGGTAGAACCTAGCTGCAGCTATATTGTGGTTGCAGCACGAATGGGTAAGCTCGACCGGGGTGGGACCACGCTCTCATAGAATACCGGCGTAAAATATCTGCTATCTGAGTGTAGAGAACCGGAGACCCTTTTTACTGGAAACGACGCATTCCATCTCAGTCCTCAGGGCTAGCCACGCATCTGCATTTTGTTTCTTAATTGAAGATTAATGTAGATGTCTATGGGTCACAACATCCACTTACCATCAGATGAACTGTGTGCTCATTTGTCACCTTTACTCTATAAATGAAAAAGAAAATAGCTACTGATCTGTTCAGCTCTGTCGATTATTCTGGTTCTACTGTGGATCCCCATTACAAAGTATATCACGATGAGACAGCTTGAGCATAGCCCTCCCCCATTGCTCGCTTTGCGACCTTAAGCTTCCTCATACGGCCACCATTGAAGGATTTGGACTTAGATTCATATGTCATCACTGGTTGTTCATTCTGTTTTTTAGATTTTGACGCATAAATTAAAAAGTCGATATGTCGAACATCTCCTGAATAATTTATTTTGTTCGCATATTTAATATACCTCTGAATTATCACCATCTTTTACATTATTTTCATGCTCATGTCGTAAGTGATAAGGAGAGAGAGATTAGAGTAAAATTAGTTTATACGGTAGTATCTATATGTGTAAGTACTTTAAAAAGCTTTTAACAGTTACGGTTTTAAGCTATTGTACTGAGATGTGATACAAATTAAGTATTATCGTGTTATGGCACAGTAAAGTTACGGTTTCAATTAGTAATTACACGTAATTTATTTAAAGTGCACAATAGAAATAGGCATGAGATGATTTTATTCAAGGTGGAACAATAATCCCATTATTGGTCTTTTGAAGTATTCGACTATTAAGCAATAGATTTGAAAATCAGGAACTGCTTGTAGAAAATAGATAGCGTCACGCTTGTAATCCCTAAGGCAGAGTGTAAATAGCAGTGATCTACTCGAATAATCTTTGGCCGAAAGTTAGCTTAAATAGAAAATTGTGCAAGAAGTGGTGGCTAGACCATCACCTACACAATCCCGAGCCCAATATCTCATTAGCCGATTTTTAAAAATGATCGACAAGTAACACGGTTAGCACATTCTTTTCCTCAAGTCCCTTATAAATATGGGACCTGTAAGTCCCATGTGACCAATTAAAATATATTATAATTATTCACTTTGAGATCACATTTTTTCTGTTGTGACTTTATACAAGTGTTTACTATTGATGAAAAAATAAATATTGGTTAGTAAAGTAAACGAAGGTAAAGGTAAGTAAGTTAAGTAAGGTAAGGTAAAGGTATCATAAAACAACACAATAAAACTTAAAGCAAACGTGTACAACCAGTGCGTGTTGCCTGTGAAGACATATGGTACAGACGAGTAGTACTCCACTGCCGGTCGTAAGAGGACGTTATATTAACGGAGAGAGTTATGCTCGGAGTTTCTCTGCTTGATAAAATCCGTAACGATATGCGCAGCGTTACAAAGAGTGACCGATATAGCTCAATCGATCAGTAAGATGAAATGGCAAAAGACTGGCACATATAGCTTAATAAATCAACAGCCGGTGGGGAAGGAAGCTTCTAGATTGGTATCCTCGTTTTTACAAGCGCAGTGTAGTACGCCCTTCCCTGGATCGGAGGACAACCTGGTTAGATATGCAGGAAGTCGATAGATGCATGTGGGTTAGGAACTTGTGAAAGCTATAGATGACGATGATGATGTTGGTGGTGATATAATATGATTCACCAGTATGCTGTTGCTCTAGTAGGTCTAAATACAAAAATTCCAATCGCATCAATAAGCAACAAGTAGTTACAAAGTATAACGAATAAGTAAACAAAGGCACATAAGCGTCTTTAAATTTTCTATTTATATCTTTATCTACATTACTTTTGTAATCTACACCAATATTACAAAGAGGAAAAATTTGCTTGTTTGAATTGAATAGGCTCCAAAACTACTGGACCCATTTGAAAAATTCTTTCGCCACTGGAATCCTACATTATCCCTAAAGAAAATAGCTCATATTATATTTTCAAAAAAGTTAGGGATCGGTATAAAAACTTCGTTAATGTAACCCACGGTGTAAAAAAAATACCAAAAGAATTGTTATATCTCATACACTGCGGAAACTATTTACAATAGAGCAAAGTGATGTACTACAGTTTTATAGAAGATATCACTATCTACATAAAAGTTGGCAATACCATATGACTAATTATTAAAGTTATGTCACTATAACTACTTTTTCATGTTGAAATATGCAATAGTAACGCTGAAAAATCCTTATATCGCATACGCTGCGGAAACTATTTACAATAGAGCAAAGTGATGTACTACAGTTTTATAGAAGATATCACTATCTACATAAAAGTTGGCAATACCATATGTCTAATTATTAAAGTTATGTCACTATAACTACTTTTTCATGTTGAAATATGCATTAGTAACGCTGAAAATCCTTATATCGCATATGCTGCGGAAACTATTTACAATAGAGCAAAGTGATGTACTACAGTTTTATAAAAGATATCACTATCTACATAAAAGTTGGCAATACCATATTTCTAATTATTAAAGTTATGTCACTATAACTACTTTTTCATGTTGAAATATGCAATAGTAACGCTGAAAAATCCTTATATCGCATACGCTGCGGAAACTATTTACAATAGAGAAAGTGATGTACTACAGTTTTATAGAAGATATCACTATCTACACAAAAGTTGGCAATACCATATGTCTAATTATTAATGTTATGTCACTATAACTACTTTTCATGGTAATATATGCAATAAGTACCGACGGTACAAATTAGGCGCATTCGTACCTTGGTATTAATTGTTATATCTAAATAAATCACTTCATATTCAAGGTTATAACAGTACCTATATCATGCATAACCCCCAATTAAATTAACCACATAATTTAAGTATTTTTTTTACTTTTTAAACTTTTGTTAATTCAGCAACCATCCGTGTGTATGTCTCCCTCGAAGCTCGCGCTCCCCATTTGATACTTGCTAAGATACGACAATCGGGGAAAAAAGCGATAGCAGTTGCTTCGTCAGGAATTGCTGCAATTTTCTTAAAGGATGAAAAAAACTGCTCATTCTACTTTTGAACTTCAGCTATCCGTAACTCTTGAGTAACAATCTACATGTTCTATCCGCAAAAATGGATCTCTTCGTAAATTAACACAAGATGCCTCATTGATTATATGAGATGAATGCACCATGAGACAAAGATCACATATAGAGGTCGTGGACAGAACTTTAAAAGATCTTAGAAACTCCTCTGCTCTCATTGGTGGGATTACTTTTAAATTTACTGGAGATTTATGACAGACTCTTTCCATCATTAACAGAGGTACGCGTGCAAATATAATCAAAGCATGCTTGAAATCGTCTCCCTTATGGACGTCGATTGAAAATTTAAAATTACGGACAAATATGAGAGCTCATATTCATGGAATCACAGATAGTGACTTCCCACAACAATTGGTAAAACTTGGGGAAGAAATTTTTCCCACTCCAAATTTAGGCAGAAATTGTGACGTCCTACTGGACGAGTCTCTAGGTCAAATACTCCATAATTTAGAAATTTTAATAGATGCAGTATACCCTGACATCGAGAATATTGTACGAAAACGACTTTTATTTGTTGTGTTGTAGAGCAATAGTGTCGCCAAGGAATGATACTGTCAACGAAACAAACAATCTGATTATTATTAAGTTTGCCATTTTTTTTAGCTAAAATGATTGAAATAAATGAGCGAGGTGTCATGTCATGTCGCGCGGCGCAGACACGTGATATACGCGGGTGAAAACGCGGGGCACAGCTATATGAAATATTATTAAACATAAAACAATTTTTAAAATTTTGTGTCTGTTTTTATGGTTGTTCCGGCTAATCCTTGAAATGGCTAAACCAATTTTGTCAGGACATTCACAGGCAGGATAGCTGAAAAAGAATTGGTGTCTTTCGCAAAAAAATAAAATTCATGAAATTCAATCGTAATAAATTATTTCAAGCGGGCGAAGTCGCGGCGAATAGCTAGTTATTTATGAAATTATACCTTGTGGATTTTTCACATACATCCCATTTTCGTAAAACGGTATTTTAACAAGTTAAACTTTTTACGACAAACTCTTAAACTCTTTGATAAGTTTACATAGGCTAGTAAAGAACTCGTCTAGCAAAAACTTTTTGAGCTTTTGAGAAAATTCCGTTTTCTAACATTCGAAGGCGTGAGGTTGGGTGTTAAAATAATTTGCATACAACTACTGTCAAAGAAATTTTGATCAATATCCTATTGGAAAAGAATTTTTCAAACTATTTTAGCAACTATAACATATATTTTTTGTTTTGTAGATTTATTCATTGGAAATAGTTTAAAAAAATTAAATACCGAACACTTAGTTAATCAAATCAAACAATGTTTTTAAATTAAAGTATGTGAATATATATTATTAGGCAAATTGTCTTAATTTTTTATTGAATAATTTCCGAGTATTTTATTAATATAAAATAAAAGTATAATATAAAAGTAATAAATTGTTTTAATGCACTGGTGGTGTAAGACATTCCACCACCTTACATCATGCCGTTGATGTCACAAGAGGCGACAAAATGGAATGGAGCAGGCGTGTCAACATTAGCAAATATCGTTATAATATGATAAATAAATGATTAAGTTATGAGCAGTCGCACAAACAGGTTTTATACTACTAGTGCTAATGACATCTAAGGCGAGTTACTTATTTAGTTTTCCGATTAATAAACAACATACCTTCTAATTAACGTAATAACATTACACGAGAAAATACTAAATCAAAATTAAATCTCACTTCCTACTTAACACTGATTTTGACACTCAGAAATGAACTTCTATATAACCTTCTTTGAGATTAACTAAACGCTTGGTAAGTTCATTTCTAATTAGTTTACGGATTTTATCGTGGATGGGAATATAAAATAAGTTAATATACGTGATAAAATGCGTAAAAACTTTGTTTAAAACTTTGTGGTGTATAGATGTTATTTAACTTAACTTTTTTAATCAACTTTGAAAATGATGGATAAATTAAAAAAAATCATTCTATATATCAATAATATGCAATATTACTACATAGACTTTATATATATATATATATGTGGATTTGGCGTTTGGCCTTCAACCACCAAACTGCTGGTTCAAATATATTAAATAATGTTATGCGGTGCGGCTATTAATTTAAATAGAATAGTGGACTGTATATGAGCGCGGTGCGAGCGGTGAATGGAATTTAATTTATTCGTGATACTGCAAATCCCCTAAATTCGGGATATAGGAAGGACGTGAAGGAATGCATGTGCACCCACCTGGACTTCCGCTGATTTGCCTCGTGTCTCGATGGCTGCCGGCTGTCTTCACACTTATCAACTTCACAGATAATCACGAAATATAGCGTTATTGCAAATGTCTATACTTTTTACTATATGCTTGTATAATTCAATATCCAAATTACACAAGGGCAGGAGCGATGATGCGAGATATAAGCAGTGCGGTTGATTGCGTGTCTTCTCAACTTGTGTGAGCCCGTTAACACACGAATGCACATGTTGGGCATAAAACGGTAGATAGGAAACCGGAAATGGGCTTTGCAGTAATCTTATTGGATAATAATTAACGAATCCCTTATAAGCGTTAAGCGATAGTGCAAAGTGGCGCGAACAATATATATATATTTATATATATATATATATATTGTTACGCGCTCCAGTCGACGACACAACTAGCGCCATCTAGTGTCAGGAACGAGAGCGAGGGGAGCGTTGCAGTTTATGACATCACAAATCTTTCGACCGACAGCGCCACCCGAAGAACTAGAAAATCTATACTCGAACTCTCGGTACCTTGCGCGTGTTTACTTGAACATTCCGAATATTTTGCTAATTTAAATAAATAGGTGGCGCAAGATGCGATCGAGACAGAGTTGAACTCGGCGACACAAGCGAAGCTTCGGAGTGGAATTAAGTGAATTAGTGTGTTTCATTATTAGTGTTTTAACTTTAATTTGTGTAAAGTAAATTAAAGTGTTAATTTAGGTAATTTTATCGGCAATTTTTATTGTCACGAACCTCAAGCTCGTAACAATTGGTGTCAGAAGTGGGATAAAATAATGCCGATTTTACCCAAGGAGGAAACGGAGGGTGTCCGTACCCGAAGTCAACGCCAGCAGGAGACGGACCAGAGGAGATTTGGTGGTGCAACGCCGCAGATGTCTGAGGGCCAGCCGCCGGCCACGGAAGCCGGTCCGTCAGCAGTTTCTACGTCTGTGGCACATGACTTAGGTGCTCTGATGGTGATGCTGCAGGAGCAGGCTCGCCGACAGGAGGAGCAGGCTCGCCGACAGGAGGAGCAGGCCCGTCAGTTGAAGGAGCAGCTGCAGAGCGGACAAGAGGAACAGGCCCGCCGGCAGGAGGAACAGGCCCATCGTTTAGAAGAGCAACTACAACGCGATAAGGAAGAGCAGATGCTCCTCATGAAGGACCTTCACGCTATCTTCGGAAAAGAGATACGGGAGGTGAAGGATAAGGTTGCTCAACATGACAACCGCCTGTCGCAGGCCGAAACCCGAATCGACCAAGTAAACAATCGGGTTGACAACGTAATGGCTGACGTGAAGAAAACGCTGGACGACCTCGAACTGGAGGATGGAACAACAGCTCCCGTAGTAGCTACTACACCTTCGCTACGTGGGTTCAACTTGCCACCATTCGACGGGACTTCTTCCTGGTCAGCCTACAAAATCCAGTTCGAAGCTGTTATGAAGGCGAACGGCTGGAATAAAAATCAGGCCATGACTGCTCTCACACTAGGCCTGCGCGACCAGGCCTTAACAGTTCTGGAAGCTCTCGGTGAGCAACTCCTTGAGGCATTGGAGGCGAGATATGGCGACGCTCACCTGGAACACGTCTTTCGTGCGCAGCTTAAAGATCGTGTGCAGCGCATCAACGAAAACCTGCAGCAGTGGGCTCTAGAAGTGGAGAAGCTGGTGCGAAAAGCATACCGGTCTGTACCTGCGCTCATTGAAGGGAACCTGGTGCAGACATTCATCGACGGCATCCGCGACCTGGAAGTCAGAGCTGCTGTGAGGCTCGGGCACCACGAGACGCTTAAGGACGCCTTGGCCCATGCACTGGAAGTGGAAGCCGTGCGGCAGGATCATCGTTCCCATCGCGTCAGGGAGGTTGCAGCAGCTACAGTTCGCGACCGCAACAAAGGATACAGCCCTATGTACTACGGCTGTGGGGAAAGGGGCCATCTTCGATCCAGCTGCCCTAAGCGAACCGCAGAAAGGGAAAGTGAACGATATCAGGAGGGTAGTGCAGCTAACGGCACTGCCTGGCGGCGACAGGATCATCGTTCATATCACGCTGGGGAGGTTACAGCAGTTACGGTTCGCGACCACAATAAAAGATACAGCCCTAGGTGCTATGGCTGTGGGGAAAGGGGCCATCTTCGGTCCAGCTGCCCCAAGCACACCCTAGGAAGGGAAGGCGAACGGTCTCAGAAAGGAAGTGCGGCTAACAGCACCGCCCAGCAGCAGCAGGAATACGACTTTACTATCAGACACTGCAGCGGGAAATCTCACGGCAACACAGATGAATTGTCAAGAAGACCTTGTCCTGAAGATTGCAACCATTGTAGTAGGCAAGAGAGTAAGGAAGTGGTATCCGTGAGGATGCTCAGGACAGACCACCTCAGCAACGGGTGGAAGGACAGCCTACGGCATGCACAGCAGGAAGATCCGGACATCAATCCGATTCAGGGATGGATGAAGGCCCGTGCTACCAAGCCTAAGTGGAGGGACGTCGCAGCGATGAGTTAAACCACGAAAAGCTATTGGGCCCAATGGGACAGCTTGCTGATTCAGGATGGGGTCCTGTGCCGTAAATGGGACGATGGTCGAAGAGACAGCTGTTATTTGCAAATGGTTATCCCTAAAGCTAAAGTACCGGATGTTCTACAGCTGTACCATAATGATTGTTCAGGAGACCATCTGGGAGTTAAACGAACTCTACTGAAGATCCGAGAACGGTTTTACTGGGTACACTGTCGAAACGATGTCGAGGACTGGTGTCGCAAATGTACAAGTTGTGCGGCTGTAAAGGGACCTCAGACTCGTAGTAGAGGTGCATTGAAGTTGTACAATGTGGGTGCACCATGGGAGAGAATAGCCATTGACGTGGCGGGGCCGTTTCCGGAGAGTGAAAGCGGTAACAAGTATTTCATGGTTGTGATGGATTACTTCACTAAGTGGCCAGAAGTCTTCGCCATTCCAAATCAAGAAGCTTCAACAGTTGCAGATAAACTAGTTCATGAAGTCTTCTGTCGTTTTGGAGTACCTTTAGAGATTCACAGCGATCAAGGAAGGAATTTTGAGTCTCAAATATTCCAGGAAACTTGCCGAGTTATGGGTACTCATAAAACAAGAACGACTTCTTATCACCCGCAATCTGATGGAATGGTGGAACGATTTAATCAGACATTGGAGAGGTACCTAGCAAAAGTTGTAGACAATCGGCAACGAGATTGGGACAAGCACATACAACCGTTTTTGTTGTCATATCGAAGTTCTGTTCACGAAAGTACAGCAGTGACACCAGCTTTCGCAAACTTTGGAAGAGAATTACGGCTGCCTGCGGACCTGATCACCGGGATACCACCTGATGCCCCAAGCAGTATAACCGATTATGCAAATGACTTGCGGAACAAAATGAATGACATTTATGAGCACGTCAGACAATCGGGCCAGCAAATGTCTGAGAAAATGAAAACCCGGTACGACCGCAAAATGAACAATAAAGGGTTCAACGAAGGTTCATTAGTGTGGTTGCACAATCCAGTCCGCAGCAAAGGGAAATCTCCTAAGCTTCAAGCTAAATGGGACGGCCCGTACCGGATTGTAACCAGGATCAACGATGTGACCTACCGGATACAGAAAGGCGCAAGAGGGACTCCTAAGATCGTCCATGTGGATCGCTTGGCGCGTTATTATGGGACCGATAATGCTCGGGACGAGCATGTCTTAGGAGGGGGCAGTGTTACGCGCTCCAGTCGACGACACAACTAGCGCCATCTAGTGTCAGGAACGAGAGCGAGGGGAGCGTTGCAGTTTATGACATCACAAATCTTTCGACCGACAGCGCCACCCGAAGAACTAGAAAATCTATACTCGAACTCTCGGTACCTTGCGCGTGTTTACTTGAACATTCCGGATATTTTACTAATTTAAATAAATAGGTGGCGCAAGATGCGATCGAGACAGAGTTGAACTCGGCGACACAAGCGAAGCTTCGGAGCGGAATTAAGTGAATTAGTGTGTTTAATTATTAGTGTTTTAACTTTAATTTGTGTAAAGTAAATTAATGTGTCAATTTAGGTAATTTTATCGGCAATTTTTATTGTCACGAACCTCAAGCTCGTAACAATATATATATATATATATATATATATATATATATATATATATATATATATTGTAATTACAGCGTATATGATTATCATTTTTATTTATTCATTCATTAATTATACATAAATCTGAATTTGTATTTGCATGCTTACAAACATAAAATACTATGAAATAGGTTTGAAATTCATCACCATTTATAAACGATGTCGGAAATAAGTAGGCCCCTTTATATAAATAAAATAAAAACAAATTGTGAAGCTGACTTGAAGAGTGTAGCATTGCTTAGGGGAATCCTACGACTTGTAAAGAGCTGTAATCATGAATGAACATGATGATGATAATGACTCGAAGAGTTGTACACCTCCTTCTGCTAACACAATACAGAGATTACACCTCGTGTCCTTTGCGTTGATGAAAATAAAGGTCTTGTTTTTACTAGTTCCGCCATGTAAGCCCACCCGGCTAGCTAAAAAAAGAAAGCTTTTTTTTTTTTTTTTTTTTTGCGCCCGAAGCAAATATGGGCAACCCTCCGGAAAGCGGGGGAGGGAGGTGGTGAATGCTCATAGCATACCACGCAGCCGGCTGCGTGGTTATGTGGCGACTTTTACCCACTAAACACCACCTTTTAGGAAATGGCTTAACGATCTGACTGGAGATCTCTAAGCCGTATACGAACGCGACCCTCCTTGGCAGAAAGGAGGGCGCAAGCGGCGAAAAGCCGCTTAGAAGAATGCTTAACTAAGGCAGATTAATGGATGTGTTATGTAGGCTCGGCCCGAGCCGCCAGGAGGCAGTTCAGGTCAGCCGAAAGCTTGTTGGGGGGGTCCGAGAGAGAGTTTCTCGGTCTGCGCACACTATAGCGAGTGTGGATAGGGGCTGCATAGGCAGCTGTCTCACGAATGAGATGATTTGGGTGGGACTCTGAGGCTTTGAAAAATCTCTCAGAGAGTGATTTGAGGAACTGCTGGATTGTTGGGAGCTTTAAGTCTCGATGGAGGTCGGCATTACGGACATAATAGGGCGAGTTAGTGGCCCTACGACAGAATAGATTTTGAACTATTTGTAGTTCATTGATGGCTTTGGGTTTAGCATGTGCGAAAATGGGGGCCGCGTAGGTCATGACAGGTCGTATGCAGACCTTATATAGGGTTCGCTTGTTGCGGAGGGACATTTTACTGTGTCTGCCCAACATGCTGTTGAGCCTACCCATGTAAAAACGTGCGGTGCGAGTGACCTTCTTGATATGGGGCTCGAAAGTGAGCCTTGCATCAAGGGTGACGCCTAGGTATTTGGCTTTAGTTTGCCATGGGACAGGGGTTCCTAACATCCTGATTGGCGGAGTGGTGGTGAGACGACGTCGTTTATATTCGAAGCAAACGGCGGAGCTTTTCTCCGGGTTTACGTCGATACGCCATTTTTGGAACCAAGCTCCTAGGTCGCTTACTGACTTTTGGATCTTGTTCCGAATCTGTGGTAATGAGTTGCCTTTGGAGTAAAGGGCTGTGTCATCTGCAAAGAGGGCTAGTTTGACACCATTCGACGGGATAGGGATGTCGTTGGTGAATAGTATGTATAGGAGGGGAGCAAGCACAGAGCCTTGAGGGACACCGGCTTTTATTTGACGGGTAGAGGATAGCGTGCCTTCGTGTCTAAAACGAAAGGTACGATCCTTCAGATAGGAGGCTACAAGGCGAACGAGACGATCTGGGAGGCCTAAGTCGTACAGTTTGTAGATAAGGCCCTCGTGCCAGACTCTGTCGAATGCCTTGGCAATGTCAAAGAAGACCGCGATGGTTTTTTGACGGCGAGGGTAAAAACCGCTGAGGATGTATTCCACTATGCGGTGAACTTGTTGGGGGCACGAGTGTTTGGCTCGAAACCCGAATTGTTGTGGGATGACAAGAGGGTCGCCGTCTGTGGGAAACAAGTGGCGCCTCAAGCGCACGAGAATGACTCGTTCGAAAAGTTTGCCCATGGCCTTGAGGAGGCTGATGGGACGGTGATTGGAGGGGAGGTGGAGAGGTTTGCCTGGCTTGGGAATGCCAATGACAGTTGCCTCTTTCCAAGAGGTGGGAAAATAACTGAGTTCGAAGCAGGCGTTAAAGATAATGGCCAGTAAGGCGATTACCTGCTCCGGGAAGTGTTTGAGGGCTTGGTTGGAGATACCATCCGCGCCCGGTGCTTTTTTGGGCTTAAGTCCTTTGATGGTAGATGAAATCTCATCTTTGGACACAGTGATAGGGTCAGAGGCGGTAGGGGGCGAGTTCCTGCGTCGGACCTCGTCCTCCACTTGTTGAATGTGTAAGGGGTCAGTGGGTTGTGAGCTAGGAGAGCATTGAGCGGCAACGCTGTCCGCGAAGCACTCAGCCTTTTCTTCGTCTTCGAAGGCAATGGAGCCGTCGGGACGAGACAGAGGGGGAGTATGGGTTATAGCGTCTATCCGGAGGGCTCTCGCCATCCGGTAGTACGCTGTGTGAGAGGGAGAGATTTTCTCCATGAGATTGCCCTTTTCGTGGTCTCTGTAGTCTTGGAGGCGGTAACGCAGTTTGCGTTGAAGGCGGTGGGCCGCGAGTCTATATTCGGGAGTGGGATAGCGTGCAGCTCTACGGAGGGCAGCTTTTTTGGCTTTTAACAGGTTGCTAATATCTAGGGGAAGACTAGTTTTAGCAACCGGGACAACTTTTTCATTCTCTTTAAGAGAGGATGTTATAAGTGAGGTGAGATTTTCGACCGCTGTGTCTATTTTCCCCGCACTGTCGAGGGCGTCAGAGGAAAGGGTTATGGGAGGGTCCGGAGAGTCTATAGCCGAGGCTAGAGACTTTTTGAAGCCCTTCCAGTTGGTGTAGGTTTTAGAAGTGGGAGTTGGAGATGGCTGATGGCCAAGAAGGAGGGATACAGGACGGTGGTCGGATCCTTGATCGTCGAGAGGCTCGATTGCTCTAAGGTTAAGGGAAACTCCTTTAACTAGAGCAAAATCTAGCACGTCAGGAGCGTAGGTAACAATGTCGGGATAGTGTGTGGCAGTGAGGGGGCTATAGACAGTCAGGTCGAGAGACTGAGTGATATTAAGCAGCACCCTGCCACTACTGGTAGTAGTGCGGCAGGCCCATTCAGTATGCTTGGAGTTAAAGTCTCCAAACATAATGACTGAGTCTCCTAATGCAAGGATGGCTTCAAAGTCACTCTTGACGGGGAGGGTTCCGCTAGGGATATAGCAGGAGGCTATAACGATTGACTGGTGTCCAGTTAGGCTAGTCTAGTGATAGTGGCTTCCATACTGGTAAGCGACGGAGTAGATATGTGGGAGCAATGAAGGGACTTTTTGTGATAGATGGCAGTACCGCCGCCTTTGCGGTCGGGTCTATCGTTACGTATGAGTGAATAATTTTTAATAGTAAGGCCTTTAGAGACCTTGGGGCTGAGATGGGTCTCCTGTAGGAGTAAGAGATCGGCTTCGCGATCTCGTAGAAAAAGCCTAAGCTCTGGGAGGTTATTTCGCAGACCGCGGATATTGAATGATAAAAAGAAAGCTGATGGGCGGTCCCATATATACATGAGCGTTCACATGGCCTGTAACAGGTTACGAAGTTTTTTGGTGAAGTTTTAGTCAATGTCAACTCGATATAAGTCATCGTCACATTTAAATACAAAAACGATGTTGTTAAGATTGAGATATAAAGAAAAAACATTTAAATATTCGTTGGACATGCGTGTTCTTATCAACAAATCTTTGAAAGTGGGAAATTTGTACACGCCGCCAGGTAGTTACGCCGTAAGTAAATTTATCACCCAATCTTGATCCGAGAGTATTATGTAAGTCAAGACACGGGAGGGGCTAGGTAACAATTTTATGGCCTATATAAGTTATGGTTTAATAATCTACTCATTTTTTAAAGAATGCTGTACTAACATTAGTATTATTCTCGATAACCACTTAACCTTAAGTTTAAGCGCCAAAAATTAAATGGCGTATTCGAATGGCTTCATAGTGCATGTCCATCAATCATTAGCCTATATCCGCTTCGAACATATACATAATATGTCAGGTACAAAATACTCGGACCAATATAGGAAGCAGTGTAAAAGTTGCAAGAAGTTCAAGGTGCATCTTGTGCCATCGCAACACGGCTTTGTAAGCTTTTGGGATTTGAGGTTTTAAGGAGAAGTATAATCTTTATTTCATATATAAACCTCATCTGCACCCCATGAACCATGTTGATTGATGCATTAAGATCTGAAGGCAGACTGGTGTAGAAAAATCATTCAAGATGCCGAATCTTATTCGCTTATAGGTATCTTATAATTTTTTTTATTTAATTAACGTTACCCTTACACTAAGATTTTCTCTTGTATTGTAAGGACAGTTTACAAACATAAATTGCACAAGGACAAACATCCAGACCCGGAACAACTATTTGTAGGCCATACAAATATTTAATCCATGCGGGATTTGAACCCGCGACCCCCAGCGCAGCCACTCATTGCTAAGCCACTACGCCACGGAGTCGTCTATTTAAATGGAGAAGACTTATAGATAAATGTCACAGTTCTGTTTTATTAGTCTTCTAAAGTACCTAACATAATATAGTGTTATGAAAATGTTCATTTAAAACATTGTTTTTCAAATATATCGTTCATTTATTTTAATAACAATCGCGTTTCAATACGAACGTATTACATTTGACATTTCGTTATAGGGCATACTAATTTTATAATGGAAGTGTAGGAAAAGGTTATGAATTCTTAAGCCTAGTGAGATAATACCTACTTTCAAACGGAATTTAAAGAGTGTTAATATTTTATTTGCTATAAGTTTTACTTCATTCATTTGTTAATACTTTACCGTTAATAAAAGGTTCACTGCTGAATGAAGGCCTCGCCCGTAGATTGTCTCATTGGGTATATTTGCGACTGTTGCTACGCTTGGCAGGAAGAGCGTGTACCGTATATTATTATTGCTATTTTGAGTTGTTATGAGGAAGACGCTGCAGTAAATTTCATTTTTTTCCATACCTATTACAGCGTTTTATAACGTTCTCGGGATGGTAAAAAGTATTGAATTTTTTATGCCGCCACTAAACGGCACAAGAGTATCCACACTTCTGAAAATGAGTGGAATGTAATTAAAGTCCGTCAAAAGCTATTCAATTCGGTTCTGCATGGTGGCACTACTCCGCAGGCATGTGCCTTTAATTCTGTAGAATTTAATAAAAATAATAAATAAATAAATCATATATTC
This sequence comes from Parnassius smintheus behrii, assembly GCA_036936625.1. Taxonomy (NCBI): domain Eukaryota; kingdom Metazoa; phylum Arthropoda; class Insecta; order Lepidoptera; family Papilionidae; genus Parnassius; species Parnassius smintheus. The sequence continues at coordinate 25,601,042 of JAUPFT010000023.1, read as the reverse complement.
TGGACCCAACTTTTAGTAGGTATATTTTACACACCCACCAAACTGCGTAACAGTTTGTCGTCCGGATTAGCACTCGTCTTAATACATTTGGTTCAACTACGTATGTATAATCTAATCAAAATAAAACTGTGTAAATAAATCAAGTTAAAAAATTTAAAACACGTATTAAACAATTATTTAGAATTACTAACATTTACCCGTTGCACCTCAGGTGCGCACTCCTTCTGACTCATTGTCATTAGTTAAGTAATTATGGGTACATCATAACAATGTTTAATAATCAAGACAATTAAAACAACAACAAATTAATGGGTATTTTCACATCTTGCGACTTGCGACCTAATAAAGTTAGGGAAAACAGTTTTTAATTTTTTTTTGTGTTTGTTTACTTATTCTAGTATTATCTTCTCTCAGCTAATCGAGATCATTAAAAAGTGTAGGAAAATACTTGTTGGTTCTTTTGCCATAGTAATTTTTTACTGGTGGTCGCGCGAATTTACGCTCTCTAACGCTTCTAGTATTGTACCTATTTTGCACTAGTACTTTGAAATGGTCATTATAGAACTGAACTAGAACCAATATGTACTTGACCTTCTCATGTGCAGGAAGCACCTAACATACAACAAAAAAGTATAGTACCTGTTTTTATAGTAGTGCTATAATAATTATCATCGTTGGACTGCCACAGGCTTTATTTTGTAAAATAAAATGACAGACGAAGTACGTGAATGTAATGTAAGAATACCTGATGGTAAGTGATACTGCAACCAATGGATTCTTGCAACCAACTTTTATTATAGAACTAATGCGTTGTCACCTGGGATGAATAAGATAGAATATCTCACAGCCTATAATTATACTGCCGTTCTATATCTTGTAGACCGGAACACTTCTGTACCTTGTGCACAGTACAGTGCGCACACACATCGACATTTGGCGACAGAAATAGATCAAATGGTGGTGATTATCCAGTCGGACTCATAAGGAGAAAAGGAGTGCTAAAAATATAAAAAGATCATGATAATTGTGACGATGATGACGTAATTATACAACATTTGGTGGTATTTGAATTTATAAGGATTTTTAAGAAATATCAAAATACCACATTGGCACGTGCATATGAGCCTTTATTCAATTATTTGTATGCAGTAAAACATTTGTTCCGTGCCTTAAAACCCGCGGGCTCAGTGTCAATAAAATAGCTTATAGTTTTACTTTGAACTTATGACCCTACTACTAAATCAAAACTTCGTAGCAGGGGGACAAACATCAAATAACATTTTAATAAAAACATAAAATACCATGTCTTTCCTTCTATACTTATCAAACTTTTCTGATTTCGTTACATTATTTCTATCTGTATTATTTATTTAAAGCAAAACGTCTTTTAATCAAAGTAATTTTTGACTCAGTAAAGTATGGGTTGTTCATCTGAAATGTAAATACAAATGAATTACCGCTATAGCTTATTAAAGTTCACTGCAGAATATAGGCCTCATCCATAGATTGCCTCGTATATTTTTGTCACAGTTGCTATACTTCGTAACCACAGTTCTTTATTTTTATTAGTTGTTAGGAAGACGTTGCTACTCATCTCCTAACTTCTATAATACTTACATAAAACGGATAAATATAACAATGTATGCTAATAAAGAGCTCGCAACTAATCAAACTAGTCAAACTGGTAAGACATGCAGGAAGTCTATGGATGCAGGTGGCTCAAGACCCTGTTATCTGTCTTTCCTTAGGGCAGACCCATGCTCAATAGTGGAGTTGTAAAAAACTGCAATGGTGATAATGATGATCATCATCAAACTAGTCAAAAATGATCTTTAATATATTTTTATTGATACTCAATGAGTCTGAAATGTTGCGCATTTGATACATAACATTTCAAATTCAAATTTTTTTTTAGTTACGTAGATTTATCATATTAATTACTAAAATTGAAACTACTCTTCACGAACTGTCACGTGGTTTCATATATTACGTAGTCAATATATCTATAAGGCCAGCGCTACACTTGACGGAAATTCCAACGCCGAACTTCCGTGGAAGTAAATCCGTTACCATAAGTTGCAGCCACACTGAATATTCAGTGTCAGATTATCAGTTGACTGCCAACGCTTATACGGTGTGTTCGACTAGAAATTGGGCAATTTCATACTTTGTATAAGCAACTAAGACATAATCCAGATAAAGCATTCGAATATTATCGAAAGTCCGTACAATCATTCTATTTATTATATTAATATATTATTATTGAATTTAACGAAGGACTTGTCGTGAAGCGACAGTTAAAAACTAAAGAAACTAACCTAACAACAACGAAATAACCAAAAAAAAAATAATTTATTTAAAATTTGAAAAGATATTTACAGTTTTTTTTATAAAAAAAAGGTATGAAGATGATTATGGGTGACGTGAATTACAATTTTTTTTATAAAAAAAATAACAAAGATAAATAAATGAATACTGAAACGGAGTATGCACAGGCTATGCCTGTGGTAGGTACACGCAGCGTCTGGAGCAGGTACACGCAGCGTCTAGAGCAGGTACACGCAGCGTCTGGAGCAGGTACACGCAGCGCTTGAGGCAAGCACGCACAGCGGCTAAAGATAGCGCGGGCACTAGTAGGTGGAGGCGTAGGCGTGGCTAGACGACGACTTCAGGTAAAGGCAGAGGCTTGCAGGATCCCGGGGCAGTGCGGATAAGGCCTTTAGGAGGTGCTTCTAGTATGAAAGCTGAAGTGAGACTCCCTTTATTGGGCGATTGTTCGGCTTTTATACTTTTTGACGGATCTGGGATAAGAACGGGACATTATTTAAATTAAAAGCAAATTTTTGTAAATGGCCAAGAGGAAAAGAGTATTTTTGTGGAAGTATTGAAGTAAAAACATCAGGCCGGTAACAAATTTGAATAAAAATTGCCATGACTACCAGATAAACAACGATGTCAAAACATGTCAAATTTTGGTTTTAGGCTCGTAATAGAGAAACGGCAAGATTTAAGTGAAAAATGAGATATTATTTATAAAGGAAAAAAGGTAGCGCTACAGCGCGCACGAAGCCCGAAATTGCAGAGTTACGGAGAACTAAATAAAAGATCGAAAAAGGTAGACTCCATTGACACCGATTTAAAAAGTGCTGATAGCGTGGAAATACGAAGTGAAAATGATTTGTTATTGTGTTCTTATGGTTTAAAAACGTTACAGGATCCTATGGAAATAAAAAAGATGCAAAATATCCAGTTTTGAGGTGAATGCAGAAAATTAAAAACAGAATGGAAAAATAAATTTTAAATAGTGTAAAATGATATGTAAGTAGCATAATACACTACAGACTATATTACGAAGCAAAATACAAAACTTAGAACGGCTATATCTCCTGAAAAAAGGCTGACCATTACATTAAAGTAAGATAAATATTAATAGTGTAAATGAGACAAATTATTTCACTTTAGGTTTTCTTTTTGTTTGAGAAGTCCCTGGAACTTCATCAGTTTGAGTTGGACTCAAATTCTCAATCACAGTTAGTTGTGAGTTTGCATTACTTGATAATTCATTACAAGAATTTTCATTTTGCCGTTCTATCTGGCTTTTCTCTATAGTCCCTAAGGCAAACTCTATTCTGTACTTCGATAATAAATCGTTCAGTGTCGAACATCCTGTGCGTGTGCCGTCACCGCGAGTTATCCACCAAATGTGGCGCGATGCATACAAATACCTGGAACGCGACGTTGCCGAACTTACGCCGACGGAAGATCGGTGCGCGGAGGACGGAGCAGACGCGAGACCAAGCAGTCCGCCACGGAGCGACTGATCGTCCGCGACGGAACGACCGATCTTCCGCGTAGTGTGCCCGCTATTTGTAATTTATATGTATTGACGTTCCGGTGGGAAAGATCCGCGTCGGAATTTCCTTCAAGTGTGGCACTGGCCTAAAAATCGTAGAAGGTGAAATAAATAAAGAGTTACATACATCACATTTCGTTTTACGACATCTCGCATTTGGAATAGGTAATATGTTTGGCTGGATTGCGAAAGCTCAGACTTAGTCGTCCGTGTTTGTATTTGCCTCTTAGTCTAGACATTAAATATTTTATAGGACTTGTTCTATAATTGGATAACAAGTTTAACGAAGCCAGTTATTGGGTTTACTGTCAAGAAATCCTTCGTAGCAGCCCAGAATCAGGTAGTAAGTTGCGTTTTGCCCCCGTGCCTCGGAAAATCGTGGTGCTGCGTCTGATCTCTGAGTTGTGAAATAGTAGAGTAGAATAGTGAGTAGCGAAAGCACTACACTTTACGCAAAAGTTGTGCGGTATTCTGTCCTACTGAGATGGCTAGTCTTCGTCGACACCGACTGCCGTTATCCAAATTCGGTCTGGTGGAACACGTTTCATAATATCGATAATTTTATAATTATTATTTATATCAGTCCGTGAGGTCCAAGTGCGGCAAAGTTCCTATACAACTATATAAAATATGTCATCTATGCTGGTGACAAAAGGGCTAGTTATTTTCTAGCTCAAACGCTACTCACTCGCTGAATTTGAAATATGCAGTAGCAAGTAACACTGAATGATTATTAGTTTTAGTTTTTTTTAGTTATAATATTAAATATATTTTATAAAATTCGATTTTCTGACGACCGACTTACCCATTATGCAGTGTAAAAGAATCACCCCGAATTGCATACAGCCACATTTTTATAATAATTATAATTCAAGTATAAATTAATTAAGGATTTAGAAAAAGGTATTTAATGTGAGGGTTTTAGGCAAACTCGCTTGAACTATATACTGTTATTACAAAAGTCATCAGATTTCTCTTTCTGTAGAAAATTCTAAATATGTATGTAGAAGATAACGATAACCGTAAAATGTGTATCGAATAGCTTGCATTATGTCTCATGAATATGATTATTTTTATCTGCAAGTATCTCAACTGCACTGTCATCGTTCATAAAATTTAACTGAGCTAGTTCTATCCGGGCGATTGGCCTTTAAATCATCTGTGTTGTGTATAATATTGTATGGTGGCGTCTAAAAATTTTACAAACGAAGCTCTATTAATTATTGTATAAATTACGGTTTTATTGTTTAAGCAAAATACATAATTTATTTTTATTTTTTATTTACCTTTACTTTTACAGACTAAGTCCACTGCTAAACATCTCCCCCGTACATTTCCTTATAGGGGGATGCCATAGTTGCCACGCTTGGCAAGCGGATTGGCAACCGCTGTTTTTTGTTTTAAGTCGTTATTACGAAGACACTGATGTCCATCTCATTTGTTTCCCTCTTTGTATTTATATATTTGTACTAGCTATCCGTCCTGGCATGCACGGGTGATTTCTGGTTCTCGACCATTTAGAGACCCATTCAAATACACACATTACATTAAATCACATCATTTATCAAAATTGGTTGGATAATTAACCGACTTCCAAAAAAGGGAGGTTCTCAGGTTGACCCGTAAGTTTACATCTATGTATGTATATTTGTCCGCGATTATCTCGAGTTTCGCTGAACTGATTTTGATGCAGTTTTCATAAAAGTGTTTATTACATTCTGTAAAAAGTTTTTATACACAACAAAAAGATACACCGTGACGTCGTCAGCATGGATCCGTTATTAGTTCAACTCGACCTACTTTGTTGATGAGTTTTTCTTCATCATTCATAATATATACTAAAAGGGCAGTATTTCTTATTATATTATTACTTGGATATATGCAACAAATGGATACCCCGTGACTTCGTCAGCATGAATCCGTTATTAAGTAATAAATGGACCCTACTTAACTGATTTTGATGCAGTATTCGGTAGTGTATTAAGCGACATAATTGTTTAACTCGACTCACTTTTTTGATGTGGTTTTTTTTCATCATTAATTTTTCTCATTAAGCTATAAGTAATAATAATTAAATAATAACTAATAATAAAAAGGTAGCATTTCTTATTACATTATTACATGGATATATGTATATATATATGAATATATATATATATATATATATATATATATATATATATATATATATATATATATATATATATATATATATATATAACAAATGAATACCCCGTGACTTCGTCAGCATGGGTCCGTAATTTATCATTAAATACTTATTTCACAAGAGCCAGGACATAACAAATTTCAGATTTTCGGTGTTTACCGAAAATTCTCTTCGTGCTCGAAAATTTTTCAGAGATCCGGCGACAGTAACTGGTACTGCCCGATCAAACCGCAAATTCAGTTGCTCTGAGAACTCTCCGCGAACGTCTTGAGCAAATAACATAGCCTGGCCTTTGCATCATTATGGACTAAATTTATCAGTGAGTGTAACTATTTGTATAAAAGGCACAATACGTGAAATTATTTCTTTTTCTAAACCGGAAAGACATTTGATAACATGGTGGGATTTCCGATACGACCAAGCAGTTTCAATAAACTTGTGGAGGTACCATATCTTTGCTGAAATTCGGGGAGAATCTGGAGTAAGTTATAACTTTGTCCATGTGTGTTATTCAGGTGGTATCAAGTTCTTTACGTGATCGGTGAGCTTCAAACTAATACGCTGCTGAGAATACAGCATGTTGTAGTAAATTGTACATAGTACATCAGAAAACTGATTAATAGTTGCTTTGAAAAGTTCGGCATACATTTTAGTTTATTTTTTAGCCGCCTGTCGCATCTAAACTTGTCTTTTTCCTACTGTTCTTCAGTTTCATTAGCTCTCGTCTGACGAACATGCTGCCTAAAAATACCAACCCACTAAAAAGCACAAGATAATTTTTATATATTCCACCCCTATCCTCATCCAGTCCCTATTCTGTCTCTTTCCCTAATCCGTAAAGCAAATTTCTGCCAAAAATTAATTAATACCTAATAATAAGAAAATTAATAAGTACCTGGGTATTCACCTAGTCGGTGCTGAACCAATAAAAACGAATATAATGCCAAAAATAAAACAATACAATGAATGTGCGAAACCAATAATGCCTCGCCAAAATTACAATAGCGCGCTTGAAAATTGACAGAAATTCTATCCACTCGCAACGACGTGTGACCTCAGATGTGTGCCATTTCGGCTTGCGCGGCGCTCTGTGTAGGCCCAGAGGGCGGGGCTTGTAGCTCTTAGAATTGCTAGTAGCAGTCGCTCGTACACGCAGATAAGTAATAAAACCTGCATAGAGCGAATGACGGGTCAGGGCAGAACTACGTTATATTACACATTACGATTCCTGCTCGGTAGACTCCTGACGTTCGGTCGAGGTCACTCCCGTCACTCCACTCTACCAGTTCATGTGCGCGAATTGACTCGCGAGATGTCGATTTGCGGTCCCTCTCCGGTCTACTCGGATGCTCAGGCTCCGACTGAGGCTCCGACTCAGGCTTCGACTCAAGCTCCAATATAGAGACCGAGACGCGTGCCCCGCCCAAGCCCGAAGACGAAGGCTTCACCACCGTCCAGGGCAAAAAGCACAAGCGTGCCTCAACAAAAAAGGCAGCCGACACAAACTCGGCCCTCCCGTCCCCACCGCCATTCCGGTTAAAAAGCCAGCCCACGCGGCGTGCGCTCAACCCTCGAAGCCCCTAGCTAATCCCACAGCAAATGGGTCCCCTGCTGAACGTAGGGAAAAGCCGCCGCCACCCATCGTCATTCAGGACAAGACCAAGTGAAATAATCTGTCCAATTGGCTGAACATGAAAAAATATACTGCCCAAAGGTGGAATATGTCGGTCAAGACATTCGCATGTTCGTCAACACGACCGAGGAATTCCGCAGCCTGACAAGCCACCTGCACGACCAAGAAATTTATTTTCACACCTATGCCCTACCAGAGGAGAGTAATCGTCGCGTGTTCGTTCGAAGACTCCCGAAGGAACTCTACACCATACACATCCTAGACGAACTTAAGGCCCAAAATCTCCCGGTTCGTAAAACGCACAGAATGTACCACCAGACCGACAAAAATCGCTTTCTTGACCTTTGCCTCGTCATCCTGGACCTGTCTCTGAAAAGCAAGGAGATTTTCAATGTTCTGCGTATATGCAATCCAACCGCAATTGCTGTAGAAGCTCCAGGCAACAGGGACATCTTTGGCCAATGCCACCGATGCCAACTGTACGGCCACATATTCTTACGCCAAGCCTAGGTGCGTCAAGTGCCTAGGTAACCACGGCACTACCAATTGCACCCGCACGCCCTAGACGGCAGAGCCTCCAAGCTGCGTAAATTGCTGCGAAGAGGGCACCCAGCAAACTATTGCGGGTGTTCCAAAGTGCCGCGACGCAAACAGCGCGGAGACAAAAGCCGTCCCAGACGTGCAGATCAGCTCAGCATTTCGCGTTCTCGGCAGCCTGCCTTCAAACCCGCATCATCTTCAGTGCCTCCTCCTGTGCCTCAAACTACCACCAAGTCCACCCCCGTCACTGGAGTCTCCGAGCAAGGTGGTAGCACTCCCGCGCCTTCCGCGCCGAAACAATGCTGCCTCTTCGTCGTCTCTATTTGTAAAGTAGCTCCGTCCGGCCATCCATCACTTATCATCGTTTCAGTATACAACCGCCAGCAAATCGTATTATAGAATCAGGCATATTTGAATTATTAAACCTAGGCCCCAGTATCATAATAGCTAGAGTCCACAACAGCAAGCATTCCTCCTGGGATTCGCTCACACACATTTCCAAAGGTAATGCATTATTCGAGCTTATGGACCGACTAAACTTGGATTTTATTGCGCCAGAAACTTCAACGCATTACAACACAATACAATACAATACTCTTTGTTGTACACCAACAAAACTTTAATAAATAATGAAAAAATAATGAGGGATAACCCATCTACCCATCTACCACCAGACATCAACCTGACATCCTTGACGTAGCGTTATTAAAATATGTCAGCATGTCAATGACATCTATAGATACAATTTTGGAGCTTAACTCGGATCACATGTCAGTTCTTTTACAGTTGGGCAGATATCGAGCCATCCCATATTCCCTTCTAGCAGTTGACCAGAGCTATGAAAACAGAACAATACTCACCCATGCCACCTTTTATTGGATCAGGAAACCGCGATCCCGCCCTTGACAACTCCGAAAAAGCAAAATGCTTCGCAGACAGTTTAGAGAGCTAATGCACTACTTCTCGCGAACCCATACATCCTGCTTATCTAGCAGCGGTTGAAGCGGAGGTTGAGCCTAGGTCTGCGCTACCACCTGCAGCCCCCCCCCCCTTAGATCCTGTGACTCTTGACTAAGACTGTTACAGAATCCACCAAAAACCTTAAAAAGAAATCAGCACCCGATTCTGACGGCATTAACAACAGGGTGCTGAAATCCCTTTCAGCTCCCTGTCTGCTTCCTAGTAGACATTTTAAACGCTCTTCTCCCCAGCTGCTCCTTTCCAGACGCGTGGAAAAAAGCGGACGTCATAAGAATCCCGAAACCAGGAAACCGCGTAACCTAGCCTCTAACTACAGACAACTCTATGACCTTCTCGAAACACATTCGCGCCGTCAGAAATTGTGCCAAATTAGCCACTAGTGGCCTCCACCTGCTAGTTAACAGTAAGAGGAAACTATCCCTAAGATCAAGCTCCACATCTACGAAGCTTGCATAAGACCTATTATGCCCTACGCAAGCGTAGCCTTTGCACGCGTGGCTTATAAATATGTGTATGACCCCCAAGTTATCCAAAATAGATTCATTCGCATCGCTACTGGTGCTCGGTAGTACCAGTGAAATCGGACTTGCACAGAGATTATCAACTTCCGACGATCTCTGAATATTTCAAGGAAATGTCCCGGCGCTACTTTGAGAGCACTGATACACATCCCAACCCGCTAGTGGCAATCGCAACAATCTCGTAACGTTTTAATTGAACCCCCCAGTTCCGCTAGATTCTGACGACATAAATGTCACCAGCCCGTCACGCAAAGATACTACACATTCACAGATAAGACAACGGACAGGACACAGCGAGTCCGTAGACGGGCGCGCCGCACACCGCTTACACACCGTACACCCGTGTCCCCGGGCGGTTCTCACCGTCCAGAACATCAAACACGAGTTAGCTATCAGAGGCTGGGCCCGCCACCCCCTGTGCCTTCAGTCGGTTGGTTTTTTGAAGGAGGTTCTCTTTTAAAAAAATGGTATTAAGTTACTTAAAAAGAAATTAAATTAAGTTATCATTGTCGTTTTGTCTCTTTTTTAAAAAGAAATTGAATTACCATTTTTGTTTTGGTTTTGACGTATTTTATTTACATTTATTATACTCGTATAGATATAGATTTACATAGCTTATTTTTTACACAGTATTATTTACTTTTCCTAGATCTTGCTTTGTAGTATGTACTTATTATTTTGATATGTGCTACATTTAAAAGTGACGCGAGAGAGACGGCAGAGCAGCACCGAAATCGTCGCCACACCTAGTGATTATATACTCTTTGGTCGTAGGTACATTTAGATAGAACCGTTTTCGAAAACAACAGGAGAAACTGAAGAAGATGAGCGGAAGCTGATCTTTATTCTGTGAAATTAGCGCTGTTAGCCTATTCGGCTTTTACGACTTCATCGGATTGTTGAAACAGAAAGAGAATCAGAAAATTTTTATTGAATAAATATTATAAATAATACTTGTTGAAAGTAACTCCTATTTTTAATTACCACTAGGTGAAGAAAAAAACCACTGCCCTGGGAAGAATAAAAAAACCCGGCGGGACGGGAAAAAACGCTCACCATGCATAATCGCGAAGTGTGCAGCCTTCGTAATTACTACTATGGCGAGATCGGATGATCAATTTTATAAGGACGTCATTTCTTGTAATAAAGGACTTACCCCTCTATCTAGCCAACGAGCAATGTGAAGACCCGGCAGTGCAGAGCATTTCCGACCAGAAGACCGTATGGAAGGAGAAGGAGCTGGGAGGATCTACAAGGCTCTACATGAGCCTTTCGTAGACACAGTAGCCTCCCTCCACTGGCTACGCTTTGGTGACCTCTTCGGGGAAACCGAGGGTTTTGTCTGTGCAATACAGGATCAGGTTATTAAGACCAACAACTATCGGAGATACATCCTAAAGGATGGCACCGTCGACATCTGTCGAGCTTGTCGCCATCCCGGTGAGTCACTTAGGCATGTCATCTCCGGTTGTTCGGCGCTTTCTATTTCTGAGTACTTGCACAGACACAACCTAGTAGCCAGAATTCTTCACCAGGAGTTCGCTCTGAAATACGTTCTCGTGGATCGGAAATTGCCGTATTACAAGTACTTGCCGTAAGCCGTGCTTGAAAATGATGGCGCAAGGCTCTATTAGGACCGGGCCATCATCACAGACAGGACTATTCTTGCGAATAAGCCTGATATTGTGCTGATGGACCGGGCACAGTCAAGGATATTTTCGGTCGACATTACCATTCCGTATGACGAGAACCTCGTGAAAGCCGGAACAGATAAGGACCTGGCTCACGAGGTGACCGACATGTGGCGTGGTCTGCCGACCAAAATTTTTCCTGTAGTCGTCTCTGCGAATGGGCTAATCCCTATTAGCCTCTCGGGTCATCCGAGGCGACTGGGACTCCGTGACGGACCGCTCCGGGCTCAAATGCAGAAGGCGGTGCTCTTCAATACCGCCCGCATCGTCCGCCTGTTTCTTTCCCTTTTCTCCTAGCGCTCAGCCGTTTGGTCTCCCCTACCTAGGGCTTCCATCTGGTTGGTCTGGTCTGCTTTTATTTATTTATGTATTTTTGTATTTATTTTATTTTATTGATATTTGTGTATAGTTATCTTTTCATTTTAATTTATAATTATATATTTATAGAACCCAACCAGATGAGAAAACTATATAGATACCCCATAAAATCATAATAATAATGTCCTCTAGACCGAAATTCGGTCACGGCGGCCGGCCCAACGGCCACTAGCCATCGGCGCAAGACAGGATTATAGTGCCCAAGTGTATGCGCAAACACAAGTGCACTCTCTATTCCCTCACTCTCAAAATCCGATGAGACGGTAAACCGACACGACCGGAGGGAGATCAGGCACAGGACCAACGGCTTTACGTGCTTTCCGAGGCACGGGGGTGAGACACCGCCAACTTTCTGACTCCGGGCAGCTACTTCTTGATGAAAAACTCAACAATTGATTTTTCGGCCCGGCCCGGGATTCGAACCCAGGACTTCATGATCAGCAGTCGCACTACTACAACCACTAGACCAACGAGGCATATACTAAAGAGTACATGATTGTCCCTCGGTCCCCAGATGGTTTAAAAACTCAATTGCACCCAGTATGTGGCGCTTTTGTCGCGGTCTAGAAATCACCCGTGCGAAGCCAGGTCGGATCGCTGATATTGTAATAATATAATATATTTTATTTCAGCGTTTTCTAAAATTTAACCTTTGACTTTCGTTTAAAATAAAAGCGTTAATCAAATACAATCTCTGATATCTCTGTTTTTATAGCCCTAGTAAAAACAATGAAACAAGTGAAATAATTTCCGGTGGCGATTTTACATTGACACACTTAGCTCACCTCATGTTTTATTATCAATATCAATGTGTTAATGGAATAGTATCTATCTATGCAATAACAGATAACAAAAACGACATGGTCTGTGTTAAAATATACATATGTGATACTGGCTAATACCCGGGTGCGCTATAATATTTTATTGTAGAAGCTATTAAATTTTTTTGATGGGACTGTCGTAAAATCCTTTATTGTGAGCGTTTGCACTGCGAAATGAGTAACTATACTAAATTTCTAATCAATCGGGTATATAGTTTAAGAGATCCCGTGATAAATCAGTCAGTAAGTGGTATTTTGCTGATATATATATATATATATATATATATATATATATATATATATATATATATATATATATATATATATATATATATATATATTAAAATCTGAAGTGACAAACGAAATTTCAGTCCATCTGATGGTAAGTAGGTACATGGTCACCTGTAGATAACTTCAAGCAAATAGGCTACAGATACGTCTTCATTTTTGAGGACAAAAATGGAATGTTTCACAGTCTCATCTCTCGGAATACGAGAGACCTATCTGAGATATAAAGTCAGCCCGTGTCCACTTCAGCTTCAGTTTTCAAGAGGTAGAACCTTGCTGCAGCTATATTGTGGTTGCAGCACGAATGGGTAAGCTGGACCGGGGTGGGACTACGCTCTCACAGAATACCAGCGTAAAATAGCTGCTTAATGCTGCTGTGTTTCATTTGGTGAGTGTAGAGAACCGGAGAACCTTTTTACTGGAAACGACGCATTCCATCTCAGTCGCAACGCATCTGCATTTTGTTTCTTAATTGAAGATAAATGTAGATGTCTATGGGTCACAACTTCCACTTACCATCAGGTGAACTGTGTGCTCATTTGTCACCTTTATTCTACATCACCATGAGTCAGCTTGAGCATAGCCCTCTCCATTGCTCGCTTTGCGACCTTAAGCTTTCTCATACGGCCACCATTGAAGGATTTGGACTTAGATTCATATGTCATCACTGGCTGTTCATTCTTTTTTTTAGATTTTGACGCATAAATTAAAAAGTCGATATGTCGATCATTTCCTGAATAATTTATTTTGTTCGCAAATTTAATATACCTCTGAATTATGAACATCTTTTACATTATTTTCATGCTCATGTCGTAAGTGATAAAGAGAGAGAGATTAGAGTAAAATTAGTTTATACGGTAGTATCCATATGTGTAAATACTTTAAAAAGCTTTAAACAGTTACGGTTTTAAGCTATTGTACTGAGATGTGATACAAATTAAGTATTATCGTATTATGGCACAGTAAAGTTACGGTTTTAATTAGTAATTACACGTAATTTATTTAAAGTGCACAATAGAAATAGGCATGAGATGATTTTATTCAAGGCGGAACAATAATCCCATTATTGGTCTATTGAAGGATTCGACTATTAAGCAGTAGATTTGAAAATCAGGAACCGCTTGTAGTAAATACATAGCGTCACGCTTGTAATCCCTAAGGGGGTAGGCAGAGTGCAAATAGCAGTGATCTACTCGAATAATCTTTGGCCGAAAGTTAGCGTAGATAGAAAATTGTGCAAGAAGTGCTAGGTGGCTAGACCATCGCCCACACAATCCCGAGCCCAATATCCCATTAGCCGATTTTTAAAAATGATCGGCAAGTAAAACGGTTAGCACATTCTTTTCCTCAAGTCCCTTATAAATATGGGACCTGTAAGTCCCATGTGACCAATTAAAATATATTATATTTATTCACTCTGAGATCGATGAGAAGTGTTTACTATTGATTAAAAAATAAATATTGGTTAGTAAAGTAAACTAAGGTAAAGGTAGGTTGACATAAAACAACACAATAAAACTTAAGGCAAAAGTGTACAACCAGTGCGTGTTGCCTGTGAAGACATATGGTACAGAGGAGTAGTACTCCACTGCCGGTCGTAAGACAACGTTATGGAGAGAGTTATGCTCGGAGTTTCTCTGCTTGATAAAATCCGTAACGATGTCCGCAGCGTAACAAACAGTGACCAATATAGCCCAATCGATCAGTAAGATGATATGGCAAAAGACTGGCACCTATAGCTTAACAAATCAACAGCCGATGGGGAAGGAAGCTTCTAGATTGGTAGCCTCGTATTTACAATCACAGTGTAGTACGCCCTTACCTAGATCGGAGGACGACCTGGTTAGATATGCAGGAAGTCGATAGACGTATGTGGGATAGGAACATGCGAAAGCCATAAATGATGATGGTGGTGGTGATATATTATGATTCACCAGTATGCTGTTGCTCTAGTAGGTCTAGATCCAAAAATTCCAATCGCATCAATAAGCAACAAGTAGTTATAAAGTATAACTAATAAGTAACAAAAGCACATAAGCGTCTTTAAATTTTCTATTTATATCTTTATCTACGTTACTTTTTGTAATTTACAAAGAGGAAAAATTTGTTTGTTTGAAATGAATAGGCTCCAAAACTACTGGACCATACCATAAAATGGGTATGCCATTTGAAAAATTCCTTCGCCACTGGAATCCTACATTATCCCTGAGGAACATAGCTCATAATATATTTTCAATAAAGTTAGGGATCCGTATAAAAACTTCGTTAATGTAACCCACGGTTTGAAAAAAAACCAAAATAATCGTTATATCTCATACGCTGCGGAAACTATTTACAATAGAGCAAAGTGATGTACTACAGTTTTATAGAAAATATCAATATCTACATGAAAGTTGACAATACCATAGGTATAATTATTAAAGTTATGTCACTATAACTACTTTTTCATGTTGAAATATGCAATAGTAACGCTGAAAAATCCTTATATCGCATACACTGCGGAAACTATTACCAATAGAACAAAGTGATCTACTACAGTTTTATAAAAGATATCAATATCTACATGAAAGTTGGCAATACCATATGTACAATTACTAAAGTTATGTCACTATAACTACTTTTTCATGTTGAAATATGCAATAGTAACGCTGAAAAATCCTTATATCGCATACACTGCGGAAACTATTACTAATAGAGCAAAGTGATCTACTACAGTTTTATACGAGTAGAAAATATCAATATCTACATGAAAGTTGACCATACCATATGTACAATTATTAAAGTTATGTCACTATAACTACTTTTTCATGTTGAAATATGCAATAGTAACGCTGAAAAACCTTATATCGCATACACTGCGGAAACTATTACCAATAGAACAAAGTGATCTACTACAGTTTTATAAAAGATATCAACATCTACATGAAAGTTGGTAATACCATATGTACAATTATTAAAGTTATGTCACTATAACTACTTTTTCATGTTGAAATATGCAATAGTAACGCTGGAAAATCCATAGATCGCATACACTGCGGAAACTATTACCAATAGAGCAAAGTGATCTATTACAATTTTACAGAAGATATCAATATCTACATAAAAGTTGGCAATACCATATGTCTAATTATTAAAGTTGTGTCACTATAAATACTTTTCATGTTAATATATGCAGTAAGTAACGACGGTACAAATTAGGCACATTCGTACCTTGGTATTAATTGTTATATCTAAATAATTCACTTCATATTCAAGGTTATAACAGTACCTATATCAGGCATAACCCCTAATTATATTAACCATATAATTTAAGTATTTTTTTTACTTTTTAAATATTTGTTAATGCAGCAACCGTCCGTGTTGATGTCTCTCTCGAAGCTCGCGCCCCCCATTTGATACTTGCTAAGATACGACAATCGGGAAAAAAAGCGATAGCAGTTGCTAGGTCAGGAATTGCTGCAATTTTCTTAAAGGATGAAAAAACTGCTGATTCTACTTTTGAACTTCAGCTATCCGTAGCTCTTGAGTAACAATCTACATGTTCTATCCGCAAAAATGGATCTCTTGGTAAATTACCACAAGACGCCTCATTGATTATATGAGATGAATGCACCATGGGCCATAGATCACGTATAGAGGTCGTGGACAGAACTTTAAAAGATCTTAGAAACTCCTCTGCTCTCATGGACGGGATTACTTTTGCATTTACTGTAGATTTATGACAGACTCTTTCCATCATTAACAGAGGTACGCGAGCAAATATCATCAAAGCATGCTTGAAATCGTCTCCCTTATGGACGTCGATTGAAAATTTAAAATTACGGACAAATATGAGAGCTCATATTCATGGAATCACAGATAGTGACTTCCCACAACAATCGGTAAAACATGGGGAAGAAATTTTTCCCACTCCAAATTTAAGCAGAAGTTGACGTCCTACTGGACGAGTCTCTAGGCCAAGTACTCCATAATTTAGAAATTTTAATAGATGCAGTATACCCTGACATCGAGAATGTTGTACGAAAACGACTTTTATTGGTTGTGTTCTAGAGCAATAGTGTCGCCAAGGTACTGTCAACGAAACAATCAATCTGCTTATTATTAAGTTTGCCAATTTTTTAGCTAAAATGATTGAAATAAATGAGCGAGGTGTCATGTCATGTCGCGCGGCGCAGACACGTGATATACGCGGGTGAAACCGCGGGGCACAGCTATATGAAATGTTATTCAAACATAAAACAATTTTGAAAATTTTGTGTCTGTTTTTATGTTTGTTCCGGCTAATCTTTGAAATGGCTAAACCAATTTTGTCAGGACTTTCACTGGCAGGATAGCTGATGTTGTGAGGAGTAACTTAGTCTTATTTTTATGTTAGAAAAAGAATTGGTGTCTTTCGCAAAAAAATTAAATTCGTGAAATTCTATCGTAATAAATTATTTCAAGCGGGCGAAGTCGCGGCAAATAGCTAGTTATTTATGAAATTATACCTTGTGGATTTTTCACATACATCCCATTTTCGTAAAACGGTATTTTAACAAGTTAAACTTTTTACGACAAACTCTTAAAATCTTTGATAAGTTTACTTAGGCTAGTAAAGAACTTGTCTGGCAAAAACTTTTTGAGCTTTCGAGAAAATTCCTTTTTTTGTTAAAATAATTTGCATACAACTACTGTCAAAGAAATATTGATCAATATCCTATTGGAAAAGAAGTTTTCAAACTATTTTAACAACTATAACATTTATTTTTTATTTTGTAGATTTTTTATTGGAAATAGTTTAAAAAATTAAATACCGAACACTTAGTTAATCAAATTAAACAATGTTTTTAAATTAAAGTACGTGAATATATAATATTAGGCAAATTGTCTTAATTTTTTATTGAATAATTCCCGAGTATTTTATTAATATAAAATAAAAGTTATTAATATAATATAAAAGTAATAAATTGTTTTAATGCACTGCTGGTGTATAACATTCCACTATTTCACATCATCCCGTTGAATTCTTAAGAGGCGACAAAAGGGATTGGAGCAGGCGTGTCAACATTAGCAAATATCGTTATAATATGATAAATAAATGATTAAGTTATGAGCAGTCGCACAAAACTGGTTTTATAACACTAGTGCTAATGACATCTAAGGCGAGTTACTTATTTAGTTTTCTGATTAATAAACAAGTTACCTTCTAATTAACGTAATAACTTTACACGAGAATATACTAAATCAAAATTACTATTACTGATTTTGACACCCAGAAATGAACTTCTATATAATCTTCTTTGCGTTTACCTAAACGCTTGTTAAGTTCATTTCTAAGTAGTTTACGGATTTTATCGTGGATGGGAATATAAAATAAGTAAATATACGTGATAAAATCCGTAAAATCTTTATTTAAAACTTTGTGGTGTATAAATGTTATTTAACTTAATTTTTTTAATTAACTTTAAAAATGATGGATAAATTTAAAAAAATCATTTTATATATTAATAATATGCAATATTACTACACAGACTTTATATATATATATATATATATATATATATATATATATATATATATATATATATATATATATATATATATATATATATATATATATATATATATATATATATATATATATATATATGTATATGTATTGTAATTACAGCGTTTATGATTATTATTTTTATTTATTCATTCATTAATTATACATGAATCTGAATTTGTATTTGCATGCCAACAAACATAAAATGCTATGAAATAGGTTCGAACATTCAATAGAATAATTTATAAATTACGTCGGGAATGATTAGGCCCCTTTATATAAATAATATAAAATAAATTGTGAAGCCTACTTGAAGAGTGTAGCATTACTTAGGGGAATCCTACGACTTGTGAAGAGCTGTAATGATGAATGAACATGATGATGATAATGACTCGAAGAGTTGTACACCTCCTTCTGCTAACACAATACAGAGATTACACCTCGTGTCCTTTGCTTTGATGAAAATAAAGGTCTTGTTCCTACTAGTTCCGCCATGTAAGCCCACCCGGCTAGCTAAAAAAAGAAAGCTGATGGGCGGTCCCATATATACATGAGCGTTCACGTGGCCTGTAACATGTTACGAAGTTTTTTGGTGAAGTTTTAGTCAATGTCAACTCGATATAAGTCATCGTCACATTTAAATACAAAAACGATGTTGTTAAGATTGAGATATAAAGAAAAAACAATTAAATATTCGTTGGACATGCGTGTTCTAATCAACAAAGCTTTGAAAGTGGGAAATTTGTACACGCCGCCAGGTAGTTACGCCGTAAGTAAATTTATCACCCAATCTTGATCCGAGAGTATTATGTAAGTCAAGACACGGGATGGGCTAGGTAACAATTTTATGGCCTATATAAGTTATGGTTTAATAATCTACTCATTTTTTTAAAGAATGCTACACTAACATTAGTATTATTCTCGTTAACCACTTAACCTTAAGTTTAAGCGCCAAAAATTAAATGGCGTATTCGAATGGCTTCATAGTGCATGTCCATCAATCATTAGCCTATATCCGCTTCGAACATATACATAATATGTCAGGTACAAAATGCTCGGACCAATATAGGAAGCAGTGTAAAAGTTGCAAGAAGTTCAAGGTGCATCTTGTGCCATCGCAACACGGCTTTGTAAGCTTTTGGGATTTGAGGTTTTAAGGAGAAGTATAATCTTTATTTCATATATAAACCTCATCTGCACCCCATGAACCATGTTGATTGATGCATGAAGATCTGAAGGCAGACTGGTGTAGAAAAATCATTCAAGATGCCGAATCTTATTCGCTTATAGGTATCTTATAATTTTTTTTATTTAATTAACGTTACCCTTACACTAAGATTTTCTCTTGTATTGTAGGGACAGTTTACAAACATAAATTGCACAAGGACAAACATCCAGACCCGGAACAACTATTTGTAGGCCATACAAATATTTAATCCATGCGGGATTTGAACCCGCGACCCCCAGCGCAGCCACTCATTGCTAAGCCACTGCGCCACGGAGTCGTCTATTTAAATGGAGAAGACTTATAGATAAATGTCACAGTTCTGTTTTATTAGTCTTCTAAAGTACCTAACATAATATAGTGTTATGAAAATGTTCATTTAAAACATTGTTTTTCAAATATATCGTTCATTTATTTTAATAACAATCGCGTTTCAATACGAACGTATTACATTTGACATTTCGTTATAGGGCATACTAATTTTATAATGGAAGTGTAGGAAAAGGTTATGAATTCTTAAGCCGAGTGAGATAATACCTACTTTCAAACGGAATTTAAAGAGTGTTAATATGTTATTTGCTATAAGTTTTACTTCATTCATTTGTTAATACTTTACCGTTAATAAAAGGTTCACTGCTGAATGAAGGCCTCGCCCGTAGATTGTCTCATTGGGTATATTTGCGACTGTTGCTACGCTTGGCAGGAAGAGCGTGTACCGTATATTATTATTGCTATTTTGAGTTGTTATGAGGAAGACGCTGCAGTAAATTTCATTTTTTTCCATTCCTATTACAGCGTTTTAAAACGTTCTCGGGATGGTAAAAAGTATTGAATTTTTTATGCCGCCACTAAACGGCACAAGAGTATCCACACTTCTGAAAATGAGTGGAATGTAATTAAAGTCCGTCAAAAGCTATTCAATTCGGTTCTGCATGGTGGCACTACTCCGCAGGCATGTGCCTTTAATTCTGTAGAATTTAATAAAAATAATAAATAAATAAATCATATATTCTGGACCCAACTTTTAGTAGGTATATTTTACACACCCACCAAACTGCGTAACAGTTTGTCGTCCGGATTAGCACTCGTCTTAATACATTTGGTTCAACTACGTATGTATAATCTAATCAAAATAAAACTGTGTAAATAAATCAAGTTAAAAAATTTAAAACACGTATTAAACAATTATTTAGAATTACTAACATTTACCCGTTGCACCTCAGGTGCGCACTCCTTCTGACTCATTGTCATTAGTTAAGTAATTATGGGTACATCATAACAATGTTTAATAATCAAGACAATTAAAACAACAACAAATTAATGGGTATTTTCACAACTTGCTACAACTTTATTAGGGAAAACAGTTTTTAATTTTTTTTGAGTTTGTTTACTTATTATAGCATTATCTTCTCTCAGCCAATCGAGATCATTAAAAAGTGTAGGGGTCAAAAATACTTGTTGGTTCTTTTGCCATAGTAATTTTTCTGGTGGTCTGGTGGTCGCGCGAATTTACGCTTTCTAACGCTTCTAGTATTGTACCTATTTTGCACTAGTACTTTGAAATGGTCATTATAGAACTGAACTAGAACCCATATGTACTTGACCTTCTCATGTGCGGGAAGCACCTAACATACAACAAAAAAGTATAGTACCTGTTTTTATAGTAGTGCTATAATAATTATCATCGCTGGATTGCCACAGGCTTTATTTTATAAAATAAAATGACAAACGAAGTAACAGTATACCTGATGGTAAGTGATACTGCAACCATTGGATTCTTGTAACCAACTTCTATTGTAGAACTAATGCGTTGTCACCTCGGATGAATAAGATCGAATATCTCATAATCTATAATTATACTGGCGCTCTATACTGGCCGGAACACTTCTGTACACTGTACACAGCACAATCCGCACACACATAAACATTTGGCGACAGAAATAGATCAAATGGTGGTGATTATCCAGACAGACTCATAAGGAGAAAAGGAGTACTAAAAATATAAAAAGATCATGATAATTGTGACGATGATGACGTAATTATACAACATTTGGTGGTATTTGAATTTATAAGGATTTTTTAAGGAATATCAAAATACCACATTGGCACGTGCATATGAGCCTTTATTCAATTATTTGTATGCAGTAAAATATTTGTTCCGTGCCCCAAAACCCGCAGGCTCAGTGTCAATAAAATAGATTATAGTTTTACTTTGAACTTATGACCCTACCTCTAAATCAAAACTTCGTAGCAGGGGGACAAACATCAAATAACATTTTAATAAAAACATAAAATACCATGTCTTTCCTTCTATACTTATCAAACTATTCTGATTTCGTTACATTGTTTCTATCTGTATTATCCAATTAAAGTAAAACGTCTTTTAATCAAAGTAATTTTAGACTCAATAAAGAACGGGTTGTTAATCTAATAAAAAAATTGTTAATCTGAAACAGAAATAAATTACCGCTGCAGTAAGTTCACTGCAGAATGTAGGCCTCCCTCATAGATTGCCTCGTATATTTTTGCCACAGTTGCCACCTTTGGTAACCACAGTTTTTTTATCAGTTATTAGTAAGACATGGCTGCACATCTACTTATTATACATTATATTATATAATACTTATATAAAACGGATAAATGCTATCCTATACCTTTAAACGAGCAATTCTTGTATATATATATATATATATATATATATATATATATATATATATATATATATATATAATCGGAATATCGGAATCGGCTCCAACGATTTTCATAAAATTTAGTGTCCAGGGAGTTTCGGGGGCAATACATCGATCTAGCTAGGATTTATTTTTAGAAAATGTCCTTTTGTCCGTGTTTTCAGGCAATAACAAAAACTGCTACAGTATAAGAAGGTAAATTTTGACAAATCACTATCGATCGTAATAGCTCAGGTGGGATGTCGGTCGGGCGTTATATCGGAGTTCCGTGGTTCGCGTCCTGTCTCTGGTCCGACTTGTTTTCCTTTTTTTTCAAGTTCCCTTCTTTTGTGATAAAATCTATTATTTCAAGCCCTTTTTTTTAGTATTTTTTTAAAATACGAAAATTTTAATAAAACTAATTGCACTCATGATTTTTTATTCAAATAACCAGTTCAGTTTTTTCTATTCTGTCAACAAGATCAAAAAATATTATTCATCTAATTTGTATCTAAATGTAATTAAAAAAAAACCGAGCAAAGCTCGGTCATCCGGGTACTATAATATTACATAGCGCTCGCAACTTATCAAACTAGTCAAACTGGTAAGACATGCAGGAAGTCTATGGATGCAGGTGGCTCAAGACCGTGTTTTCTGTCTTTCCATAGGGCAGGCTATGTTCATCAATGGACTTGTGAAAAGCTGCAATGATGATAATGATGATCATCATCACACTAGTCAAAAATGACCTTTAATATATTTTGATTGATACTCAATGAGTCTGGAATGTTGCGCATTTGATACATTTTCCAAATTCTAAAAGTTTTTTTTAGTTACGTAGATTTATCATATTAATTACTAAAATTGGAACTTTACTCTTCACGAACCGTCCATACAATTAGTTTTCCAAACACATGGTTTCATATATTACAATATATCCATAAAAATCGTACAAGGTGAAATAAATAAAGAGTTACATACATCACATTCCGTTTTACGACTTCTCGCATTTGGAAGAGGTAATATGTTTGGCTGGATTGCGAAAGCTCAGACTGAGTCCGTGTTTGTATTTGCCTCTTAGACTAGACATTAAATGTTTTATAGAACTTGTTCTATAATTGGATAACAAGTTTGACTCAGCCATGTGCTATGAGACTTGAGTACAGATAATATGTACGTGTTGTATTATACAAATAAAAAAAAAACTAGTTTCTGGTTTGAAGCTCGGGTCAGGACAAAATCAATTATTGGGTTTTACTGTCAAGAAATTCTTAATAGCAGCCCAGAATCAGGTAGTAAGTTGCGTTTCGCCCCCGTGCCTTGGAAAATCGTCGGTGCTGCGTCTGATCTCTGAGTAGTGAAATAGTTGAGTAAAATAGTGAGTTGCGAAAGCACTGGTCCTTACGCAAAGGTTGTGCGGTATTCTGTCCTACTCTGATGGCTAGTCTTCGTCGAGACCGACTACCGTGATCCGAATTCGGTCTGTATGAACACAATTTTATATTTATTTTTTATATCGGTCTGTGAGGTCCAAGTGCGGCAAAGTTCCTATACAGCTATATAAAATATGTCATCTATGCTGGTGACAAAAGGGCTAGTTATTTTCTAGCTCAAACGCTAATCACTCAGCGATAAAACGCAGCAAGGGTTCTTGGAAATATATATCAGCAAGTAACACTGAATTTTTATTAGTTTTAATTTTTTTTATTATAATATTAAATATTTTTTACCATACTTAGTGCAATTCTTTTAACTGTGCAATCACTCTGGGTTATCTCTTTCTTATTTCAGTTCATAACAGTCTTCTGATGGCGAAGAGCTTATCCCAAGGGAGGATTTTAATCGACTTGGCAAACGGAGTGGCGATCGTAGTGCGCCTTCGCTTACACTACACGGATATTACTACATGTCGAGATTATATTAGCGTATTCCATAGACGTGTCTTACGACGCCCGTGGGTTAAGAGGATATCTTGAAAATGAATCGTAGTTTTCACGCGTGGTTTATTCCTTTGTCGGTGAAGCTCACGGACAACTGAGGGAGTGTCAAAATGAAAGTGATGCAATGACTTCATAATACGCAAATTATGAGATAGCCATACCGAGCACACGCTCGGAAAAAAACTGAGTAAGCGCCAAACAACGTTATTATTATTTTTTAACAAAACTACTTAATGGATAAAAAGTGAAATAATACTAGTTTTTACGGAATTTATCGCGTATATTTAACTTTTTAAATACCCGACGTTTTTATTATTTCAATTATTATTTCAATGTGTAGTGTTCGCGTAAATATAAGAAATCATTGGATAAAAAGTGTTTTATGAGAACTTAGATAAAATTATTTACTATGCATTTAAAACAATTCCATGAACTTATTCGTAAAACTACTGTGGTTTCATGGAAAAATTTAACTAATTAGAGCCTACTTTGCAATTTTTTTCTATCGAGAAAATTTCATGATATCGTATTTTCCTTTTATGTAATCGAAGGTTATATAGCCAAAATCATATACCAAAATTTAGGATTATAATCTATAAAGCTTAAAAAATATGTGGTAAATAGAAAAACCACTAAATTTTCGAGGTATCACCTTAAAATGGCCTGTATGCCATACTAACGTATATACGTAGGCGGTCCCATAATGAATTGGCCTAACTATGAACCAATGAAGGAAATGAAACGAAACCAATTTTATTTTTCAATATAATCACCATGAATACTAACACACTTCTGACATCTATGAATCAACATCTCTAAACCTTTATAAAAATAATCACATTTTTTATCCTCAAAATGACTGAAGACGGCCGCCTGCAACTCTTCATCGCTTGAAAATTTTCTTCCTCTTAAGTCCCGCTTTAAATTTGGAAATAAATAATAGTCGGACGGGGCCATGTCTGGACTGTAAGGTGGATGTTGAACTTCTGTGAACACGCATTGACGAACTGCATCCTTCGAAACACCAGCGGTATGAACAGGGGCGTTGTCATGAAGCAACAGGACACCTTTAGACAGCTTGTCTCTTCGTTTTTCCTTTATCTTGTCTCGTAATTTATATATTAAAGAAGCATAATATTCGCCGTTCACGACTGTATTACGTTCTTTAAAATCCACCATCAAAATGCCTTGAAAATCCCAAAATATTGTGCACATCAGTTATTTAGTTGATTGTTGCACCTTTGCCTTTAGGGGGCTTTTCACCCTTATAACGCCATTCCATTGACTCGCGTTTGCTTTGTGGATCATAATACAAGATCATAGTTTCATCACCAGTCACTAGCCGCTCGATCACAGTCTCTGGATTTTCGCCACAAAGATCCAAAAACTCCGAAGCGCAGCGCACTCTTTCCTGTCTCTGTACCGCTGAAAGAAGTTTCGGTACCCATCTTGCACTCACTTTTTTCATGTGAAGATGTTCATGGATCACGCGATGAACGGTACTCTTAGAGAGCCCAAGCCTTGCTGCAATTTCTCTAATCTTCAAACGGCGGTCACTCAGAACCTCCTCTTCGATAAGAGCAATCGTTTCGGGAGTGAGCACTTCCACAGGTCGACCGTCGTGGCCAAAGTCTTCGACGGTTTCTCTCCCGGGGCGAAACTCTTTCACCCAATTTTTCACTGTGCTATAGGAGGGGGCAGACTCCTTATACACGCCATCCAATCGTTATTTTATTTAGGCAGGGGATAAACCTTCTTTAAACAGAAACTTTATGACACTTCGATATCAGTTTTCGACATTTTGAAAAAATACGCGACTCTCGTTATTCAAATGCCTCTTAAACTAAGACTAAGCATTTCATGTCGATGCATGTTTCTTATATTAAGTGCACGATAAACGTACTATTTAATGCAACACAACATGTAGCGACATGTCGCGTTGAACTATATCAGGCCAGTTCATTATGGGACCGCCTGGTAAAATACAGCACTTTAGTATTTACATGGAATTTATGATTCGATTTTCTGACGACCGAGTTACACTTATGCGGTGTAAAAGTATCACCCCAAATTGCATACAGCCACATTTTTGTAAAAATTATTATTCAAGTATAAATTAATCAAACGGGATTTAGGAAAAGGTACTTAAGGTGAGGGCTTTAGGCAAACTCGCTTGAACTCTCTACTGTTTTTACAAAAGTCATCAGACTTCTCTTTCTGTAGAAACTACTAAATATGTATATAGAAGATAGCGATAACCGTAAAATGTGTATCGAATAGCTTGCATTATGTCTCATGAATATGATTATTTTTATCTGCGAGTATCTCAACTGCACTGTCATCGTTCAATAAAATTTAACTGAGCTAGTTCTATCCGGGCGATTGGCCTTTAAAGCATCTGTGGTGTGTATAATATTGTTTGGTGGGGTCTAACAACTTTACAAACGAAGCTCTATTAATTCTTGTATAAATTACGGTTTTATTGTTTAAGCAAAATACATAATCAATTTAAATTTTTTATTCACCTTTACTTTCACAGACTATGAAAGTTCACTGCTAAACATCTCTCCCGTACATTTCCTTACAGGGGCATGCCATAGTTGCTACGCTTGGCAAGCGCATTGGCAACCGCAGTTTTTTGTTTTAAGTCGTTATTAGGAAGACAGTGTGATGCCCATCATGTCTGCCTTATTTGTTTCCTTCTTTGTATTTATATATTTTGTACTAGCGATCCGTCCTGGTTACGCACGGGTGGTTTCTGGTTCTCGACCATCTAGGGACCCATTCAAACCCACACACTATATTACATCGCATTGTTTTGTCAAAATCGGTTGGATTGAAAGTCTAACGGACATAAGTAGAAATATTTTTTGTATTTTATTAACCGAATTCTAAAAAAAGGGAGGTTCACAGGTTGACCCGTAAGTTTATATACATGTATGTATATATGTCCACGATTATCTCGCGTTTGGCTGAAGTGATCTTGATGTGGTTTTCAGATAAGTGTTTTTATTACATTCGGTAAAAAGTTTTTAAACACAACAAAAAGATACCCCGTGACGCCGTCAGCATGGATCCGTTATTAGAGTTCAACTGGACCTACTTTGTTGATGAGTTTTTTTTTTCATCATTCATAATTAATACTAAAATGGTAGTATTTCTTATTACATTATTACTTGGATATATACAACAAATGGATACCCCGTGTCTTCGACAGCATGAATCTGTTATTTAGTAATAAATCTGGCCCTACTCAACTGATTTTGATGCGGTATTCAGTAGTAAGCGATATATTTGTTTAACTCGACCCATTTTTATTATATATTAAGCTATGAGTAGTAATAATTAATAATAAAAAGGTAGTATTTCTTATTAAAGTATTTAAATTATTACATGGATATATATATATATATATATATATATATATATATATATATATATATATATATATATATATATATATATATATATATATATATATATATATATATATATATATAACAAATGAGTACCCCGTGACTTCGTCAGCATGGATCCGTAATTCAGCATTAAATAGTTATTTAATAGTTATTTCACAAGAGCCCGGACAAAGCAAAGGGGGATGCCCATATTAGGCCATGGAACGCCCAACAATGTGCATTTGTTAAAAAAATATATCTTTATTTATGGTTATTAATCGCGGTATTCATTTATCCTAAAACAATGGGAATATTTTTGCACAAATTAAAAGTACCGAAAAGATAAAAATAAAATTAGGTAAATACGTAATTCATTAGTCTGTGAATAAAATAAAAAATGTTGCCAATCACAAAAATCATTAAAAAATCGATTCCCCTTTTCGATCGATTACTTATGGTGTCATTATTACAATGCTTATATGATTTTTCGATAATTATTACGATGTTATGATATAGGTTTAAAATAACCGTTGACAATGGATATTTATCCAAAGCAGTCGATACGCAACCGTTATTAACCAAATGTTTACCGACTACAGACGAAAAAGGATGGTTATGTTTTTACTGTGTGTGCGGATTAGGCTATGTTGAATCGTTTTTTACTATGGTGCTTAAAACGTAGGATGCATTTTATTATTGAGGGAGCTACTATCAAAGAATATTTTATTCGCTAAACTCGTAAAGTACTTGACCAACTTTAAGAATTCTTTCACCACTAGATTGTTATATATAATTTTAGATATCTAATATAGGGTTAATTTTATTATAGAGGGCGCTACTTTCAATGAATACGTTTTTTGGCTAATCTCAAAAATTACTAGACCGATTTTGAAAATTCTTTCACCATTACATTGCTAATGAGGGCGTTAGCTGTGTGATAAATTATATTATTACAATAAATAACTGTGAGATTAATATTTTCTAAATAAATAAAACTAAATACCTACCTAAGATGTTCAAATCCAATTATTATTTTTACAATTTAAGAATCGTATTTACACACTTTACTTACTCAGATTGATTATTATAGATAAAGAGGTAATAAATCTAAAGTAAAAGAGCTCCGCTTAAACGAAAAAACTATTTATTAGAATAAAACTAAATGTTGAAAAAAAGTCGTTCACTGCGAGTCGGACTCGCAGGCCCATGAAGAGTTCAGTAGTAACAAGCATATATTTTAAATCGAGTCAAAATACCACTATCATTATCGCCAGCAACAAATTATTTTGTTTTTCATAGTGTTTGTATAAATAACAAAGTTGCTTTTGCGGTTCCTTAAAATGTACTACTTGTATCAAAAAAAAAGGACTATTATACATTATAGGGGTTTCTGTGGTTTATTCATTACCAAAGAGAAAAAACTTATTGCACAAAATAGGTTTTTATTAATTTCAAGTCATCAAAAGCGACAGTCAACCGTTAAAAACTAAAACAACCGTTGTTATAGGCTCGGTTGAATTCATTGACAACCTTCACATTTATAGTTATGATAATTAAACAAGCGAATTACTAGCTGATTTACCAAGAATTCTTTAGAGTATAACAAAACGCTACTGCACAAGTTAACTGTTATTCTTATCTGTTTTTAACATAACATTTAAAATGGAATCATGTTATGATAATTCAAGAAGTTAATTTCCAGCTGATTTACCACGAATTCTCTAAAGCATAACAAAACAATACAGCACAAGCTAACTGTTCTTAAAAACACATTTGAAATAGAGTTTCAATAAATAAAGGAAATTATATTTTAAAAAGCGTGCAGAACTTAAAACGCGTCAAAGATTATCCTTTTTATGATATTATTAATCGAATAAAAATCGATATCATTCCATAGATTTTATGACAGTTAAGTGGCAACATCGTATCCGACAGGTAGGCCGCTGTCACTGTTATGTCACAAGAATTAAATTGCGTGTTATAGTGTTATTGTTTTGTTGTAAAATGCAATTGTTGATCTCTCAACAATTGGTTCGAACACAGCAGGTAAATAGTTGGTACATATCACGATGTGGCATGTCTTCCTCTAAGAAATGCTTTATAACTGAGTTTACTTGAATAATATCAATATAATAATTGTAGCTTCTTTATTAGGTACAAGTTTCGAGTACAGTGAACGTGTAGTGTGGCACTCGCAAAATGCACCAATAGTTCGTCTTGAACATCTATACATCAGCTGTGGCACTGACACTTATGAGAATAAGATCACACACATTGTTTGGGTTCGATTTTCCTCGTGAGGAACTATTTGCGCTACGTGAGGTAAGTGTTTAACATTTTTCAATTTATTAAATGTGATCCATATATCTGATAATTATACATGTTTTTACACTGATTGTATATCAACTCAAGAACTTGTTTTATTTTTTCACATCTGCCCTAGCTATATCTGACAAACATACTAGCTTATTTATGAGATTGACCAGTTTTATCAACTACCAAGAAAGGAGACAGTTGATTTTTCATTGTTTTTGGACTGCTGGTAGTCTGTCAGGCCTTAATTATTAAATAATATAGGGCATTAAATCCGTCCTTGTGCAGTAACATTTAACTTGATAAATATTTTATTTATATTTGAGTTTGAAATAAATCTATTTTATTTTTATTTTTTCACTTTGACTTCATTTTTTGTATTTTACATTATTTCAGTTGTCATGCCGTGTATATCATAATTGCTGGCAATGAACTGATAGAACAGCATCATGTTCAACTGCAGAACGGGAACCATCTGAATCATCTAGTCCGTCCTCGTTGCAATCTGAAGTGAGTAATGTATTGCACCCAGAACAACAAAGCTTAGATCATACATCACACAGTGTACTGCTAACTAATTATATAAAAGCACAATGTTTTTTACCAGGTTGTAACAGTTCCATCAGCATTGCAAGTATGTCTCTTTTGTGATTAACTACATTTTGCGATAACAAACATACATAGTGACAAGTACTATGTATGTGTGTTATACTTGGTAGAGCCATGCTGCAGTTATATTAGAAGTATAGTTGTAGCATGAATGGGTCGGCTCGACCGGGGAAGGACCACCCTCTCACAGAATACCAGCGTGAAATAGTAGCTTAATGCTGCTGTGTTTTGTATGGTGAGTGTAGAGAACCGGAGACCCTTTTTACTGGAAACGAGAAAATGATCTTAGTCCTCACGGGTGACAACGCATCTGCATTTTGATTTGTAATCGAGGATAGATGTGGATGTCTAAGGGTCGCAGAAATGTCTCCAGCAGATGGTGAATCTCAGTTAATGACAAGATATGCTAATAAATCCAGAGCCGTGACTATGTGTCGATATGGGTAGTAGAGGTGGTGAATGGCATTTTTAAAACTGAATTTAAAATATTTCATCAAAATTACTTTAACAGGGCTTCTACACATTTGATGATAGACTGCTGTGGCTTCTGCTATAGTTAATAAATTCCACACAAAAATAAGGGACAGGGATGATGCGGCTCAAATACTTGAAATAGTTCATCAAAATACGGAGACAAATAATGATTTTTCTGAGTATGCTAGGGAAAACAATCTAAATAGAGCTAGGGCAGGCAGACTTTAGAAATATAAATGTAGACTTTAAAATGTTAGGGAATTTCCTGTTTTAACTTACAGCGACTTAATATTAATTGCTTGTGTCACATACCAATTAAAGCAAGCTCGCTACTATTATGGTGAGCATATAAGATTTAATGGTTGCTACCGGATAGAACTCTGTTATAACTAGAGGAGCAGCATTATGGAAGGAATAAAGTTAAGCCCTAGCTGATCTTTACTTAGGGCTAGAATTGCAAGTCATCACTATTAGTCGTAAAGTGTATTTTATTATATAAATTCTATATAATATCTAATATATAAATTCTTTTTTCAATAGAGAAGGAGGCTTGGTACTACCACCTGCTAAGAAGCCTGTAATTAATGAAATTAAAATTAAACCCAAGCATACCACTGCAAGACTTCTAGACACAGTAAGTTCATTCTGTAGATCGGACCATAAATAAAAATTAAAAATCTGAAGGTACTCCGGGTTAACACTGACATTGGGACGTCGGTTACCTCAGTCTGCCGTAACCATGGGTGCTGGAAAGCACCCGAAATGTCTGGAATTAAAAATCAAAGAAATAAAACGCGATAAAATCGATAAAAATAGTTGTTAAAAAAACTGCATTTGTGAAAATAAAAACTTCAAATATTTTCAAAACCCCGACTTTTTTTAAAGCAATTCCTTTACCATTTCATTGTTTTAATTGCATATTATCATATTTATATGCTTTTATATGTGGGCACTCATGGCCGAAGTGTCTATGAAGAGTGGGCATTCCCCTTTCAGATTTTCTGTGTTTACCGAAAATTCTCTTCGTGCTCGAATATTTTTCAGAGATCCGGCGACAGTAACTGGCACTGCCCGAAAAAACCGTAAATGCAGTTGCTCTGAGAACTCTTCCACGTTTCCACTTGAGCGAATAAGATAGCCTGGCCTTTGCATCATTATGAACTAAATTTATCAGTGAGTGTAACTATTTTTATAAAAGGCACAACACGTTCAATTAATTTTTTTCTAAACCAGAAAGACATTTGATAACAGGTGGGATTTCCGATACAACCAAGCAGTTCCTATAAACTCGCGGAGGTATCGTATCTTTACTGAAATTCGAGGAGCATCTGGAGTATGTTATTACTTTGTCCATGTGTTATTCAGGTGGTAACAAGTTGTTTATCTGATATGTGAGCTTCAAATTAATACTCTGCTGCGAATACAGAATTTTATAGTTAAGTGTACAGGGTACATCAGCAAAATGATTAATATTTGCTTTGAAAAGTTCGGCATCATATTTTCGTTTATTTTGTAGCCGCCTGTCGCATCTGAGCTTGTCTCTTTTCCTACTGTACTTCAGTTTCATTAGCTCTCGTCTGACGAACATGCTGCCTCAAAAAAGTAACTCACTAAAAAAGAAGCACAAGATAACTTCTATATACTCCACCCCCACCCTCATCCAGTTCCTATTCCATATCTTTTCCAAACCCATAAAGCAAATTTCTGCCAAAAAGTAATTCATACCTTATAATAGAAAAATTAATAATTATCTGGGTATTTACCTGGTTGGTGCCAAACCAATAAAAACGAAAAGAATGCTGCCCAACAAATAAAATAATACGATGAATGTACGAAACCAATAATGTCTCGACAAAATTACAATAGCGCACTTGAAAATCCACAGAAATTGTATCCACTCGCAACGACGTGTACCTTCAAGTGTGTGCCATTTCGGTTTTTTTTGCGCCCGAAGCAAATATGGGCAACCCTCCGGAAAACGGGGAAGGGAGGTGGGGAATGCTCATAGCATACCACGCAGCCGGCTGCGTGGTTATGTGGAGACTTTTACCCACTAAACCCCACCTTTTAGGGACTGGCTTAACGGTCTAACTAGAGATCTCTAAGCCGTATACGAACGCGACCCTCCTTGGCAGAAAGGAGGGCGCAAGCGGCGAAAAGCCGCTTAGACGAGTGCCTAACTAAGGCAGATTAAGGGATGTCCATTTCGGCTTGCGCTGCGCTTTATGTAGGCAGAGGGGGAAACATGTAGCTTGTAGTTATTCGTAGCACTCGTAGCGCTCGTACACGTAGATGAGTAATAAAACCTGCATAGAGCGAGTCACGGCATGTCTACATTACACACATTACGATTCCTGAATTGAGCTCGGTATACTCCAGACGTGTCTATCGAGATCACTTCCGTCAATCCACTCTACTAGTTCGTGTGTGCGATTTACTTAAATAAAATAAGATATCAAACCTCGCTTGCTGCTTGGTACTGGGTGTTTGTTGGCCGTATTAATGCTCACATTGTGGTGCGCGAAGCATGTTGTCCCGGGTGACAGCGGTCTCACAAGTGAAGTTTATCGGACGTGCGCAATGCAAAGAGTGTTTGTGCGTAACTCTCCTTTCTGAATTCGTTGCATGTAACACACCCGCTGCCTAAGAGGAAGTCATCTATCTTAATTTAATTTTTGTGTTGCTCGTGGCTACGCGCTAGGTGTATATGTTTTTATTTAGACACACAGCTTAGTATACATATGTATTAACTGGTATTAGCATATGCAAGATGGCATCGTTTTCTAAAGACTGCATAAAGCTTTCCTCGACATATGGGCGGCGTTCCTTATGCAACGCAAGTACATGCTGATTTATCATAAGGCTAACCTAGAAGTAGTAGTAGTAGTAGAAGCTCCCCGCAACAGGAGCATCGTTGGCCAATGCCACCGATGCCAACTTTGCGGCC
Organism: Parnassius smintheus behrii; assembly: GCA_036936625.1. Classification (NCBI taxonomy): domain Eukaryota; kingdom Metazoa; phylum Arthropoda; class Insecta; order Lepidoptera; family Papilionidae; genus Parnassius; species Parnassius smintheus. The sequence continues at coordinate 25,567,067 of JAUPFT010000023.1, read as the reverse complement.
ACAAATTGTTACGCCAGGCCATTAGTAGGTGCGTTAAGTGCCTAGGTGACCACGGCACTACCGACTGCACCCGCACGCCCGGGACGGCAGAGCCTCCGAGTGTTGATTGCCGCGAAGAGGGACACCCAGCAAACTATCGCGGGTGTTCCAAAGTGCCGCGACGCAAATAGTGCGGAGACAAAAGCCGTCTCAGACGTGTGGATCGGCCCAGCATGTCGCGTTCTCATCTGCCTGCCCTCAAACCCGCACCATCATCGGTGCCCCCTCCCGCGTCGAAAATCACCGCCAAGTCCGCCCCCGTCACTGGAGACTCCGCTCAAGATGGTAGCACTCTCGCGCCGAAATCCAACGCGTGGGTAAAGGCACTTGTCGCCTCACGGCCAATGCCGCCTCTTCAGGCCCCCAAACCCAAGCCTGTTCCGCAAGGCTTATCTTCTTTTGCAGTTGACATCTCTTTAGTTTGCAGCTTTCTTAGCAACATAAACGTCGCTGAATAATCCTCCGCAAACTTCGCGGAGCTACTATTCCTCAGAACAAAACCAACGCCACGATTCGACGAAACATAGGACAAATCGACGCATTCTGGCATTTCCAGTGCGCCTAAACACTAGACTTAAACCACGCTCTCTGACTGTTGCCTATTTCAACGCGAACGGGCTCAGAAAAAAAGACGAGTTCGAGCTCTTCTTACGTAACCACGACGTTGACGTTGTGCTAGTGCAAGAGACCTCCTTGAAGCTTAGCCACCGCGATCCCAAGATCGCAAATTACACCTTGGTTAGAAATGATAGTTTAATCAGCCCCATGGGTAGCACCTTGATCTACTACAAAAAGTCCTTGCACTGCGTACCGATTGACGCTCTCTCCTTAACTAACATAGTCTCTCTTTGTAAAGCAGCTCCGTCCGGTAATTTGTTTTCAAAACTTAACTGGTCGTTTGGATTGCGAGAGTTGACTTTACCAGTTTCATTATTAACTATAGTCCATGTAATGTTAATTTTATTAGAAGTTGTCTTAATTTTTTGAGCAAATGCAAAGACTTGATTGTGAAGTACTCTCTTTTAAATATTTCTGAATATTTTTTTAAATATTTCCTAAATTCAACGCTGAGGTTATTGACATGGTAGTTCATATCACCTTTGTCTGCTTTGATAAACTCCTACTGTCGCCCATTCATTGAATGCCATCCAACTGTTCATGGAGAATGTTCTAGAAGTTGAATTATTATGAAATTCATTGCAAATAAACTTAAATAATGTTCCACACAAAAAATCTGGACTGTTTTGGTTTGAAAGTGATGGAAGTTTTTTCAATATGTTACTTCTTAACTTCTCCGAGCGACGTGCATTTACTTGAACAAACAAAACACTAAGTTGTTTTCTTTTGAACCGAGTTCCAAGAACATAGGTTTATACTTCAGGTGTAGTCTCATTATAACTTTTATGAAAAAAGCTAAGTTTAGAAAAACATGGAACGAAGTTTTTAATGTAACTATAAATAGTTACATTAAAAACGAACGTCATCTAAAGATGACGTTCGAGTTGTTACTTTGAACGTATGACATTCCTTACTCCACTGAAAAGGGTTAAAAATTATGCTTTAAAGTAGTAGGTTTTAGTTTTTATTGTTTAATTATAATTTGAACAATCTAGCATTATCCTAGTGTCATTAGAAGAACGTTTTTATTATTACTGAATACAATTTGAAATACTTACCATATGGAATCCTACTTCCTGGACGTTATCCTTTCCAATAAAATATATTGATAGACGATCGTTATTGAAAAGAGCAATCGAAAAGTACCACAATTATGCAGTGGCTTATTTAATTGTTCGTTCATTCGACGACCTCAAAATTGATTAAATTGAGCTCAAATATAGCTTGATATACGGAACGCATGGATTGTCAACAGTCTCGAGGCAAAATTCCATGCTATAAACAATCAAACACCACCTATTATTATTTCATTGCGATGACATCAAAAACAATCAATTAATTTAAAATAACAACCACCCATCATTTATTGAACCGGCTCATGATAAATCGAATTTATTCATTAATAAGTGTACCATATACATATTGTAGTTATCAATATGCTCTCTGCCGCCAATAAAAGTCAGTTTCCACTATTGAACTTGACGCCTCGCTTCTGCTCTATCATTGCTCCTGCCTTACTAACAGCTGTAATCAAGAACGAGACCAAAAATCTGATCACATTCTAAAATTTCAATTTAAGTATTGGATCTTTTTTGCTCATGCATTGTGACGGCCCATTATTATTTTAAACAATTAGTTAGTTTTATGTAATTAATTAGTAATTTCTTTATTAATTCGTCAAATATTATTAAAGAAAAAATATACTAAACAATAAAAATACATTAATAAGCATAAAATTAGAATAAATACATTTCAGACATTAAGTATTATGGTAAAATAAAGGCTTAATATTGTCTTTCAAAATCAATAAATCCATTTAAAAGTTTTGTTAAAATATTCAAAATGTGATAAGTCGAAAATGTAATAAAAATAATAATAACATTTATAAAATAACTGGAAAATTTAACGATATCTTAAATTTACGCGAACACTACACATTGAATAAAATCCGTAAAATTAGTTTTATTCAATTATTCAATTGGAAAATTTAGCAAAAATTGCATAAGTCATGTAAGGAGTTCGTGTATAAAAAAATTGTTTAAGTAATTAAACGTGTTCATGTATAAGAAAATTTCTTAAGACATGGAGGGTGTTCGTGTATAAGAAAATCACATTTAAAGTCATGAAACTAAATGAAATCTTGAGGTGAGATATTTTCCATATTTTTCCCATAAATTCGCCGTAATAATGAAGATTTAAATTTTTTTTATTGAAATCGGATGATTTTTCGATTTTCTAGAGCCAAAAAACGAGGTGACCGAGATAGTATAAAATTACCTTATTTTAAGTTATGGAGGGTGTTCGTTAATGGATAGCTTTTACGGAGGAGCTGCCGGAGACATACATGTAACCGGGGCCGTACATGTATGTCTGAGTATTATATTGGGGACTTGTGATGGTGAGGTCTATTATACTAAACCTCTATTATGAAAGGTCTCTATGATGAATTAGCATTACAATGCTGGAGTTGTGGGTTGAATTCCCATACATTATAGGCTTATGGTAAGGTCTATTATACTAAATCATTATTATAGAGGGTCTCTACATCTATGATGAATAAGCATTACAACACTAGAGTTATGGGTTGAGGTCCCATGTACTAAAGACTTGTGATAGTGATGTCTATGCTACAGGTGCGTTATTATGGAGGGTCTCTTTATTGCATATGTAGGTTTATAGTAGGTAGCTGGAGGGAGGATCTGAGGAGACTGCGGCCGAAAGCCGCACAACGTAGGACCCCAATTCCCTTGAGGTGAGCAGTAGACTCATGACACGCTCTGCGGATAGTTGCCGTGCTGATCATGCATATGGTGATAATGCCATACACTTACATCACGTCTGCAGGAACGGTGGTCTGGTAGGTGGTGGTGATCACGGAGGATTTATCGCCAGTCTGCCTATTTGCCTAAACCATGTGACGTACATTAATTGTGGCTGGATTCGTTCGTATTCTGTATGGCGTTTACACGCATTGACACGCGCGACTTCGGTCGATGTTTGTGCTTACGCACTACCAAGGGGCGAAGCCCTCTTTTACTTGTTCGCCAGTTATTTTGCTGTGAACTACGGTCCAGTTCCCAACTTAACGTCCTCTGCGAAGGGAGCGCGTTAAATGGTTGATATATTGTGAGCCTTTCCTAAGCGGTAAGGGTTAATTAATAATAAATGAATAATGTAAGCCCGATACAAGTGGAATACGGACGTTTTATGTTCTTAACTTTTCCCGAGCCCTGTCTTCGTGAACGAGGTTTACTTAGCTTATAAGGCACTACCAATAGCTTTCAATTAATCTATCTCTAGTGAATATTCTTTCTTTCAAAAGACACTTAAAAGAACTAAGTTACTAAACAAACACAACGTAAATATGGGTCCTAACTAAGATGATCACATCATAAATATTAAAAACGACCTATTACTAAACCTTTAGAAAGATCAAACCATACGTATTTATCCTGGTCACATATCTTTAATGTAAAGGGTAAATAATATAAATAATAAGAAGGGAGAGCGTTACAATAGGTATAGAGATGTAAAAGAAGTGAGAAAAATTCTCTGTTTTCTGGTTGTGTTTTATTTTAAAAACACGTTACTCCCTCACTAGAATTTCCTCCTGTATCCTGAAGGCCGTTTACAAACACAAATTGAACAAAAAAATCATCCCGACCTGGAACAATTATTTGTAACTAAACTACTTATAAACTACAAATACTTGTTCCGTGCGAGATTCGAACCCGCGGCCCTCAGCGCTGAAATTCTGCTAAATGGAGCTATCACTTGTAAGGATCGTAACAAATAGAAGTCCGTAGTCTAGGCATAGACACCTCTGGGTAACGTACGTGAAAGTTTATTTTTATGTATGTATGTTATATGTGAAGGGCTGTAATGATGATGATGATGATATAAGCTGTTACTTTCAAACTTTTTTAGATTAAGTAGCCACGTGGTTGTCAAAGTGCTTAATAACAGATTTTTGTATTCAAAATGACCTCTTTTCTTTGCTAAGATAGCTTTTTTAACGTACGAAGTCTATATACAAACCTAATTTCTGAAAGTGTGAAAACTAAGTGAAAACTAACAGACTACGTGAAACTTACAGATTGCAAACTTATACCGACTTACATAAAACAACTTCAGAAACTGTAAGCTCTTTAAAAATATATTCTCTTTTATAATTTTACTAGCTATGTCCCGCGGTTTCACCCGCATATATCACGTGTCTGAGCCGCGCGAAATGACATGACACCTAGTTCAAGCCTTTTAGATACAATGTGTGGAAACATTTTTGCAAAATTATCCTCTCAAACGCCTAGAGTCCAAATTTGACCGCCTCGATATTCCGTCAAAATTCAAGAGATCAAATTTGACCGCATCCACCCACATCAATTTAACCCATAAACCCAACATCCAAATTAAAATGGCGTACGTAATGAACGTATAATATAATTTGATATCTTTGAACGAACTGTTTTTTTATTTCACTAGAGGTTAAAAAAATTTATATTGCTTCTATAATACCAAACTTCTTCATAGAAAAGTAGTCTCTAAATATAAGTTTTAATGGTTTTAAGTGCTGTGGATGGGTGCGGTCGCATGCGACCGTACGGGATTTGCCAAGCGCATGCGACTGCATGGGAATTTTATAGGGATTGAAGGGTTAATGGAGTACCTTTATCTATCAAAATATTATGTACGTTATACAGCGAACTTAAATTTTATCCATTCAATTAATGTAACGTGTACTATTTTTAAACTGGAAAAAAACCGCAATATGCATCAAAATAACATTCTATTAAGAGCAAAGTTTACATTCACAAAATTGTCTTGATGATAAAGTAACTTTCATTCGCAATGATTTAATATGCCGTGCCTAATAATAACGCTCGTAAATCTCTTTTTAATTTTCAATAATGTTACAAAATACCTAATTTCGGCTTATGTATAAGAAATAGACATATGATATCGCGGAATTTTTTAGACGGAGTAAAGATCTACATTTTTGTAGAACATTTTAATTTAATTAATAATTTGGATTAATAATTTCGGGAGCACCTTTTCCACTAACTTGCTTAAGCAATAATTAAGGCTAGCTGAGAGGTGTAGCCTTATGCTGGATAACCTATACTATTCCTCATGTACTTGGCCACAAAAATACGAAAATAATTCTTCAAATCGGAATAATATTTCCAGTAATTAGCGTGTTTAAACAAACAAAAAACTCTTCCGCTTTATTATATTAATATATAGAGTAGATTATGTGAACGACACGTAAGCGTATTTATTTCTGTTACTTCTTCAAAAAAGTCTATTGCTAAACACAAGTCTAGATTGTTTTAAGGTGGATTTTTAACACAATCTCTCCATTATTGCTTAGGTAACGAAGAGCTCATGACATTTCTCAGCATTTCCCATAGTCGCCTCTTACGACACACATGAAACGGTATATGATGGTGAAATTTCTTACCCAATCACAATTATATCGGAATGCTAATTTCTTAGTAATTATAATATCTTGAGTATGCATTTAAATTATTTCAATTTATTTGAGTATGCCAATAAGACATAAAAATTACGTTATTCTTTTATAGAAGAGGGGGGAAACGAGCATGCGACTCATCGGATGGTAAGTGTCGAACGCTGCCGACGAGCAACTTCAATTCCAGAGGTATTCAAGTGCATTGCCGGTCTCTTAAAAATGATTAAGTTCGATTCTTGAAGGTCTTAAGTCTTATCGGTCCAAATAAACAAAAACAAAACTGTCAACGACCCTTTTGTTATTGAATATTGAAATAAACCTTATTGATCAATGATTTTCATATTTATGCTGATGAATAAATAAAGCATAGGCTCGTCGACATATTTAAAGTTATAAACAAAGGGACTATTAGTGTACCATCTGTCTTTTGATGGCACATATTTAATATACTTAGCTACTTGTTCCTTTAATCAATAACGAGTTTTATTAGCTTTTTTCCGTGTTGGACCACTGACACCAATTTAGGAGCGGTTATTACTTTAGGAGTATTTAACATGATATTTTAATACCTAATACTAGTTAGTACTAGTTCGGAGTTTACATAGATCTGCTGCTTTTTAGAGCAAATCTATGCGGAAAATTGTATTATTTGTTATAATTTTATTTTTTAAAGATGAAGTGGAAAACGAGAATACGGAAATCTAAAAGTTAAAAATAATCGTTCATCAACGATTCAAATCGCTCTCCATTTGAAGTCATCAATCATGTGGAAGAAGCTGGTACTAAAGTTCTCCGGCTCAGAGGTGAGAGAAATATTTAATGTGAGACTGAAATTACAACTTGTAAATTTGTAATCGGTGCATTGTTATGAAATACTCTATATAAATAATCATTCTTTTTTCTTTTTTGTCTGACTTTATTCCTTTCTGTCTTTCTTTAATTCTTTTTTTCTACCATCTCGTTCTACTGAAAACACAAAACTCTTTACAGGTCAGACTTCTAAGTGATTGCGGAAATGAATTGCAACCGATATGTTTATATCGAAGATTTGTTTTACTGCTTGAAACAAAAAAGAAAAACGAGGCAACACGACAGAGAGCTGCTTTTTAGTGGTGAATGCAATACTCTGCGCCTTTTGAGAATTAAATTACACAAGAATTAGTCACTTTAGTCGCTGAATGTTAGACAAAGATTCGAGTTCAAACTAAAGCTTGTTCTGGCATTCAACGAAGTGTTCCCAGGAATTATTGGCGGGGAGATGTATAAACAGTCACCAGTGCTCTCATTTAGGTAAAAATAAATGTAAGAAGTTTGCAACATATAATTGTATTTGGTACATATCTCAATCTTTCAGTTGATTATAATTATTTACTGTGATTGAAAGTTTAAAAAACAGTGTAGGCAGCACGGCATCCTATGAAACAATAGTTTCGAGAGAAGTAAATGTGTCATGTGCCAAAACCGATAAAAGGCCTTCGCTATGTCAAAATATTCGTCAAGGTCTCTCTGCTACATAATTATGATGATGATGATGGTGGTGGTGGTGATGATGGTGATGATGATGGTGAAAATGATCAATAAATAAATAAAACAATGAGAAATCGTTCGCAACTCTTCGTTTGGCCACAAATGGGTTACATATTATTTTAAATATACCAAAATTAAGAATATTAGATTTTTTTCATAAATAAAACGCAATTTATCATAATATATGCCACTCTGCTTTCTCAGGTCTACTTTAAAGAATTACAAGATTAAAACTTGCCTCTTTAAAACTTGCGTTTTATATGTCATAGTTACAACAAGAATTCTTACTTTGAATTTTCTTTTTCTAACATCGCCTCTGATTTTTGCTCATTCAAATTATGATGTCGTAAATTAAATATTTTTACGTCTAGTAAGAATGAATATAAGTATATCTTGTATGATCATTTGTCATTGAGAATTTTGTGGTCTAGAAAAATTTGGGTATTTTTTGTTTTTTAACTTGTAACAGGAAAACACTTAGCCTGCCTACACTACCTTCTCGAATTAATCACGCTTTACGTGGGTGTACGTGGGTGGTAACCTAAGCATTCCTTAACATTTTATTCTTACTTGTAACTTTGGTTAAATAAGTACAAAATTTATACCATTGTATGCCTTTGGGGGTTGTAAATATAACAACATTATATTAGTATTCGTTTTGGGCTCAGACAAATTAGTTGCGTGGGAAGCATAAAGTATTTCTCTAACCATTCATGATGTGGGTTGACGGTGTAACAGAATAGAGAATTTATCAAGCCGCTACATTCCGTGGGTGGCGTTGGAAGCAATTTTGGGATATATCAGAAGAATTACATAGCTTTCAAAAGATGGCGTTATAACCTTCTTATTTACGTCAATACGTACTGCGATCGTTAATCTGCCGGTTAAGCATGACGGTTAAGGCAAATTCTTTTGGACCGGTTGATAGAGAAGAAGAAAAGTAACTACACATTTACATAAGAAGAATAATAATACCTATACCTAGATTTATATAATTGTGAATTTAGTAAGAGTTCAAGAATAGAGTGCTGGTAATGCTACATTAAATCCCCAGTATGTAAAGAAAGATGCCCATTTTTTACCTGACTATGTATAGAAATGAAATAAATCTTAAAATGCAGCTAATTGAATTGTAAGTCAATTACGCATATCAGAATGTTAAAAGTAACACAGGAAAAATATTTTTAATATATCTATAAGCTTATTCTACGTCAGTCGTAAACGTATTACCATATTTGGAACGCATCTCAACTACTCTTTTTCTACGACTTTTTTTTTACACACTGCTATTTTACTTTATTTAACTCTGTTTCTGAGTTTTATACATTAATTTATGTTTCAGTTAACCAGTAAGCATTTCTTTATTAGTCTTTGTATAGTACAGATTAATTAAAAATAATAAAATAATTTCTTTATTACCTATTTGGTAACGGCAAATCCTAACCTGAAAAGTGATTTTAATATTTTTTGGGCTTCGTAGCGTTTAAACCGTAAAAATGTATATATGACATTACTTTCTAAACTTACATGTAGTTTTTCTAATATACCTTATAATTATACATACATTTTCATTATCAGGTTTTTTATGTATGCAAAGTGGGCACTATTCTTTAGGTTTTGCTTTTGTTTTGGGTACGTCAAGCAGAAGGATGCACTACACACAAGGGGGTGGTAAATGTCTGGAAAAAAACCGTAAAGTGACATTACGTCCCTCTGTTGTAAAACAAAAGTTTTAGACTAAGGGTTTGAGATCGGTGGATTTTACTGTTACCGTTACAGCATTTCAGAACTCTACAACTTAACAAAAGCCCTAGATTGCCACATAGAACGGATATTTGCCATAGTTGCCACATAATGCAAGGGGATCGACAACCGCAGTTTTTCATGTTATAGTTGTTATTGCGAAGACGCTACTGCCCATCTTTTGGGTTGTTTCCATCTGCCGCCTGTTACGATATCCACGGGATGATATGAGGTTGTAGATATAATAACACCGCCTCTACACGGGTAACATTTCTCAAAATATTATCTCTATTCCTCAGGAAGATGTCGGTTTCCCCACGATCTTTATCTTCCCTGCCGAGCATGTGGTATATCTGTACTTAAAATTGCAATTAACAATTTCATTAATAGCTAGTATCGAACTTGATTTGCTCGCATACTATCATATTTTAAAACGAGTGCATTACTACAAGATGGTAGTAATGTGAACCTAAGAGAAACATATTCAGTCTTTCCATAAAGAATTCAACAACATATTGACCTGAGAAAAATCACATTGGAAAAATTTCCATTCCTTTGAAATGCGCATTAAAACGAAGTTGCAAGTCATTTTATGCAAGATTAAAGACCGTTGATACCAAGCTTGAAATGTTTCCGTTCATTTTATCTACCGAAAATAAAAAAGATAAGAAAGGAAGAGCGTAAATTTTTTTATGGAAAAAGATATATGAAATAGTGTGCATGCCGTGAAATGTTATCTGGGGAGAACTTTAATAGTTTCTTCAGGAATTAATACTTTTAAAATTGTTTTTCGAATTCCGAATATTTTTTATTTATTTATTTAAACTTGATACATTACGATGTATGGGCGGACTTAATGCCTGAGGCATTCATATTTAATTTTTTCGCACCACACTTGGCACGCTAAGTATTGTCAGTACTAAATGTCTCGAACCTTTGTTGCTGCTCTCTGTCGTCATCTGTTTTTTTGAAGCTGAAGTAATAAACAAACTTAGAGTCTACTTATTTATTTAGTTAAACTTTATTGAACCTTACATTAAGTACATGATCAAAAGGCGCACTTAATGCTAAAAGCATTCTCTGCCAGTCAACCTTAGGGCAGTGATAGAACTACAAAGGCGGTTACAAAGGAATTAAATGAATATATATACATACATATATACATATACTTATATACACATATATATACAGAGGTTACAACTATAATGATGACAGAGCAGTTACAAAGCAATTTTATAAAATGAGTCATGAGTCAATGATCATTCTTCTTAAATGTTTGTTTGCAGGTAGGTTGTCTTAATTTTTCAGGCAGGTCATTCCATAGACACGCGGCTTGGACAGCAAACGATGAAGATAGAAGTCTACTTGCTTGTAAGTGGCTATTGCACCCGAATTCAACCAACGAAGGCTTTAGATTTGTCACATCGGTTTGTCGGTTCTTTTAACTTAATGGCCAGCCCATTGCCATTGCAGCTTACTGTTGCCTATCCGTTTGTCTATGTCAGTTATCCTGGTTTGATTGGTATTGGACTATTTTGGTCTACTGCGGATATCATCGTTACGGATTTTATCACGCAGATAAACTCCGAGAATAGCTCTCTCCATACTCTACACACACCAGTAAGTGTCATCTTGTCTAACATTAAAATTGATTCTAATTTTATACAAATGTAAATACTAAGCCAAATTTTGTCACGCATTTAACAAAAAAGAAATATATTTGTGTGCGTGTTAAACAGAATATGAGATGCATATCTTTGTGACTTTGTACATTAGCATGTACCTAACAATGCACAGCACACACAATTATAAGGCTAGACGCTAAATCACGCCAATTTTGGCGAAAGAAACAAAAACAGATACAGAAACTTTTTAATTCAATATAATTTAAATAATACCTATTGAAAGTCACTTTATTCATTTACCACTGGTTTGCAAAAAAAAGCATCTGTCCAGGGAAGAATCAGCAAGAAAAGTGCTTACAATCATAACAAAATTTAGGTATATACTATAACTTTTAAAATGTGATTCAGCTATTTTTCATTAGGCTAGTTGGCATTTTATTTTAGAAACTATTTATTATTAGGTAAATTAAACACAATAGATACATAGATTTAAAGTTATTAAATTGTTATTAAAATAGTTAACGGCAAGAATTTTATATATGGTTTCCTTTACGTGTAAACAGCTACGAGTATAATTATAGTGTGAGTCTAGAATAGACGTTTTTAATATTTTACGACCGGCATAGCGGCAGCCAGAACCACACAGCCTTTATCTTGATTAAACCTTAAGCTACCTCATCAGCGTAGTTGGCCAAGCTGGTTGGTTATTTTTATTTATTAACTACCTGATATACGGCGCGTTGCTGCTGCAAAAAATTATGGAAATATCGTTTTGAATACAGAAGAGTTATATTGTTTAATTAGGAATGATAATACACTATTAGACCATTTGGTATCCGGGGCATTTTTGCCCCAAAAACATTATATATATATATATATATATATATATATATATATATATATATATATATATGTATATATATATATATATATATATATATATATATATATATATATATATATTATACACCGAAATGTATATACGCGGACTTAGTGCCCTAGACATTATTTACAGTCAACCTTAGAGTAGTGCAGAGATAAAAATGAGATTTTGACCTTGATATCTCCTAGTTTGTTTGCTGGGTTAAATTTATTTACTCCATACTTACATAAAGTTTAATCTATACTTCGTAGGTCTACTTTCTATATATAGAAAAATTTGGGTGTTATCTTATAAGATAATACCCCATATCTTGTAAATTTTAACTTAATTACATTCTTATTGATATTTTTGCAGAATATGAAGAAGTAACGCTGAAGGTTGCTCAGCGACCACGTAAGTTTGATCAAGATAAAGCCACTAGTTTTTGAGTTATCTATAAATAATGCGTATTTAATTAACTTCGAATACATTGATTCGTATTGAAGTCGCTTGTACGAAATTTTTAATTTGATCACTTGTGTAGAAAATAACTTTGCAAAATAACATAATAAAAACATAATAAAATAAGTTAATTTTACTCTGCCTATATAACCTTTGCGAAAGTGCAAGCAATATGTTTATCGCAATCTGAACGGTATGGCGGCGCACAAAATGCAAGCAATGAAATATTGATTTTTATATATTAAATAATTATACTACTAATCGATATAAATATCGGTCGTTAATAACAAAAAAACTGTCTGTCGTAGGACTGCACGACAGAAGTGAAAACTTAGCTTCACAAACTTGTGAACATTATTTTTGGGTTGCTAAGAAATATTTTTAGGAAGTATTTTTATTAGAAATAAATTTATCAACGTATTAATATAGTAATAAAAATTAAATTTATTGCGCTATTTTACATGCAAAAGAATGATTATTATCCATATGATACAAATAAATTCATAAAATTTAATCAATTGGATTTTCAACATTACTTACATCATTTTATGCATTTGAGCGAGACGGTCACGTGTGTTCAGGGCTTTTTCCGCATCCCAAGTGTCAATTGTGCCTAAATATGTTTTTACTTCTAAAATATCATTGTATTATAAACTGATGATAATAATATGAGTTTTATTGTCCCATCTGGCGTCTGCGACGAATAGGCGGTATAGGTGCCCATGTTTATATGAAAAATGAATGTGCCAACTTGCTTAGCACGTCGTAAAAAGCAACTAATGGGTTTGTAACCGTATAAGCGATGGGCTAGCCACCTATTATCTTTCACAATTCTCCATCTAAACCCTTGCTGATTGTGACGTTATGTATGTGTGTTAAATTCATTTATATTCCGTTAAAGATTGCGTCCCCGTCGATCGATTTCACATTTGGCCAGATCCTACATTTTGCGTAACAAGGAAAGAAAGGCAACCGTAAAAAGTTGGCTAGCAGATATTGATAAAGATGACATATCAGATAGGATACAAGGAAACGGATTTATGTCAGTGCTAACTTTGCCAAATATATAATTAAATATCTTTTCACTTATTTGTGCAGTTAAGTTTTTTAAAATTTTTAAAAATTTTAATACAGAGTTTTACACATCGTTTTTAATACATGAATTACAACATATACCAAAGATACGAGTACGCCAGTGTCGATTTTCCGTTAGGGCAGTGATGATACCGCTCGTCGAAATGCCGTTAGAATGGCACTCGCTTTTAGAGCTCTATAGCCATGTACATTTATGATGTCATAAAAGATTTTTGTTTGCGTGTAATATTAAAATCTTTTTATTGTGATGTGTAGATAATATATTCAAAATTTTTTTTCTGCTAGTCTACTATATTACAACAATATTTTTTCTTATCTTTGACAATGTTTGTTCTTTTAATTAGAATGAATTTAAGCCAAATTTTGTTTTCTTTTTTAATTGCTTAGAAAAAACATGAATTTAATGTCACAAGATATTAATAAATGATACTTATATCTTGTTTATATCTTCGACCAATAAAGAACGATAGAAGAAGCGCTACGCTACAAGCATAGAACCTAATAGTAACAGTAACATCGAAACCAAAACAAAATCGACTAATCAAGCAACTTATTGTAAAACCACGCACTCACTCACATACATGCCTATAAAATTATTTGCAATAAACAATATTGTTTAGGTGTCATATGTGTATATCATTGGATGTTTATGGGCTATTAAAGAAAGAAATAAAAAAGATGTATACGTAATTGCCTATCAAGAAGATGATCATGGTTTCCGCGTCACTTGAAATGTGCACTCTCTCTCTCTTTCACCGTTAGTCTGAGGTTCTATATGGTTGTTTCTTGTTTAATTACAGTGTAATACTCTGGTAATTTAATTTAAATTTTAATGCCCTTAACGAAAAATCGGTCAAGTTATAAAATTAAAAGAAATATTGAAAAAAAATTTTTAATTAACTGATCTCTTACTAAGAATATATATTTTAGATAATTATTTCAGATATTATTTAAATTATAAATTTGGAATATATGTAAAAATGCAATATATTCTTAAATACAATACAAAGTTAGGATTTAGAAAATGACTTGCGCATCGAACGGCGCATTTGCTTTCAACCATTGAAACTCTCACTAAGCGCTAGTATGTCTGAAGGCACTGGGACTGTCGCGTCACAGTGCTACGTTTCGTAGCGGCCATAACAATTTTCGCGCGCAAAACTTACAATTAATCGAAATAAAATTAATACTAAGCGTTTGCAGATAAATTGGGAGCAACGTGTAATTAATCGTTTAATGTAAACAATTCAAGCTAATCAATAAAATATGTGATATATGTAGTTATATAACTATCTTTTGTTTAGAATTAAAAATTAAATAATGGTTATGACGAATAATGTGGTTGAAGGTAAAAAAACTACGTGTTCTGTATGAATAGTAAAATATTTTAGAAGTGTAAAATTAAGGTGTCTTTGTGCAATTAGCGGATAGAAAAATAAAATTAATGCTTTCATATGCAAACTGTACTAAAATCTCAGGTATGTTTTACCTAAGCAAACATTTTATTAATTTATATAATTATTTAATGTAGTTAAATAACACTCTAAGAAAAATTACTGTGCTCTACGTAACAACTTTACTAACGTATCGATTGTAAATAATTACGCCTTTCATTTAATATTTACAAGCTATCTTCTCGCATGTTATTTATAATTCATCAAGTCTTAACATTTTACAAACAGTATAATTGTTATCTAATTAATGACTAAGCCAATTTTGTAGGAATGAGCCCCCTAATGTTTGGAAAATTTCTCGCACGCATAAATATATATATATATATATATATATATATATATATATATATATATATATATATATATATATATATATATATATATATATATATATATATATATATATATGTACAATGACATTTCATCCGTTACAGTGTGAAAGTCTAATGCTGAACATAGGCCTCAGCAGTAGCAAGATTTTTTTGAACCAGTGGTGAAGTAAAAAGTGACTTTCAATAAGAACATGTAATCTATATTGAATAAAAAAATTCTATTCTATTCTATAAGCATAAATACTCACGCCTGTCACCCAGAGGGGTAGGCAGAGACTACGAACTTCCATTTGGCACGATCCTGACATACCTCTTTCGCCTCTTTTACATCCATATATCTACGCGTACAAGCTCGTCGGTTAAGGGTACTCCTAATGTGGCCCTTTTTCAAAATACCGCCAATTTGGTCGATAAACAAAGCTATATTGAATGAAGATATGATTTTAGGTAATTATCTATCGGAGGCTGTGAGATTTTCCTAACATAATCCATAGCCTTCTCGTATGACACCCACGCCCACGATATGGAACGGATTCTGTTACGACGCCGTCATACAGTATTACATTTCTTTAATTACTTGAATTATATATATATCATTAAGAATGTTTTGATATTAAAATTTTTTAAGTACATTGAAATAACATCACTTGAGTTATTTTTATAATACTTTAGGTCACTCTCCTTAACTTAGTTCTTTAATTCAATTCTGTATAATAAAAGTTTCTGTATAATAAAAATTAGTAAAAATTAGTAATAATAAAATCTTTGCTTTTTAGGGTTCCGTAGTCAACTAGGAACCCTTCTAGTTTCGCCATGTCTGTTTGTCCGTCTGTCCGTCCTCGCTTAATCTCTGTGACCGTTAGCACTAGAAAGCTGAAATTTGGTACCAATATGTGTATCAATCACGCCGAAAAAGTGGTAAAATAAAAATAGGAAAAAATATTTTATTAGGGTAGCCCCCCTATATGTAAAGTGGGAAGTGATTTTTTTTTAATTTCAACCCTAAAGTGTGATATATTGTTGGAAAGGTATTTAAAAATGAATAGGGGTTTACTACAATCATTTTTTGATAATGTCGATAATTTCGGAAATAATCGCTCCAAAATTAAAAAACAATGTGCCCCCCCCCTCTAACTTTTGAACCATAGGTTTAGAAAATATGAAAAAAATCCGAAAAGTAGAACTTTATAAGGACTTTCTAGGAAAGTCATTTTGAACTTTGATGGAAACAACAGTACCCACTACCGGGAGCAGTTGCAGGAGCGCAGAGCGCTGCTGGAGCGCGAACATAATGGATACCCACCTTTAAACTCATAAGTGGGAACACTTATTGTGACGGACGGGAAACTACGGAACCCTACACTGAGCGTGGCCCGACACGCTCTTGGCCGGTTTTTATTTATCAAATTGTTGTCAAATTACACTCTCAAATCTATAAAGAGCTATATTCTTGAAGGAGACATCCTTCTCAGTCGTTGGGAAGTAGGCGGAGTAAGAGGTATATTTTTGAAAAACATGAAGTAAAGTAAAAGTAAAGATACAGCCTATATACGTCCTGGGCTCAGGCCTCCCCTCATTTCTGAGAGGGTTTAGGGCAAGAAAGTGTCCGCCGCGCGGCCCAAATGCGTGTTGACGAACTTCACATGTCTTCGAAAATATTTTTTTTTCTTATTCCTCAGACATGCAGGTTTCCTCACGATGTTTTCCTTCACCGCCGAGCACATGGTAAATCAGCACTTAAAATTGCAATTAACAATTTCATTGGTGCCGGCGGGGATCGAACCCTCGCGTTCTGTTATATTTACAGCGAGCGTTTACCACGACCACGGCTCTGCAAAACATAATAACAGACCATTAATTATAAGGTTTTTGATAATGCATTCTAACCATCACAAAATTTTTCACCTGCTACTATGAAGGGTTATTGTAACCGGCTAACCCAGATCGTCTGCCTCTTTGTTTCCCCTTTGTCTACTCCGGCTTGAGAAAGCTCAGATTTTGTAAAAGCGTTTGGTAAGCTTAATCAATATCTACAACGATGTAGAATAACAACGTGACACTCTTTTATTTTGAAACATTGTATGAATAAATTTTCTGTAAAATAATAATAACGTCTTTGTGAATTAAACGATTTAAACGGAATTTATCGCGCTTAATTATCGAAAAAATATTAAAATTCTGAAGGTAGCCAGGCTAACTGTGATATTGGAACGTCAGCCACCTTTGTGATCATGGGTGCTGTAAAGCACCTGAAACGTTGGGAATGAGAAATAAGCTAATTATACGCGATAAAATCAGTATACAAAGTCTTATACAATTTTTTTTTTCTTTAGCATGGGGTGGCAAACGAGCACACAGTCCACATGTAGGTAAGTGGATGATGTGGCCCATAGACATCCATATATATCCTCAATTAAGAATCAAAATGCAAATCCGTTGTCATCCCTGAGGACTAACATGGAATGCCTCGATTCCAATAAAAAAGGGTCTCCGGTTCTCCACACTCACTATAGGAAACACAGCAGCATTACGCTGGTATTCTGTGAGAGCGTGGTCCCGCCCCAGTTGAACCAACTCATTCCTGCTACAAATATAATGTAACGCAGCGTGACTCTACAAAGTAGAAAAATGTGTAGTAATATAGGAAATAAATAACATGTTTTCACAAAAGTAAATGTTGTTTCCGTCTATGATTAGAAGTAAAGACTTGCGAAGTTATACTAGTACGATATACTGTTAACTAGACAACGTGTTTATCATGATCGATTTAAGTCTGTCATGAAGATTTTAATCCCTGTTAAAAACAATGCCAGTTCAAAACTTATGCTGAGCACTTTTCCCCGAACTTTGCCTCTTTTCTCCTTGACATAATGTTTGTAACTGATGTAAAAACTTGTCGTACAAAATCTTACATCCTAAACTAAGTCGAGGGTGATATGTCAGCGTAATTTGGATGAAATAAACTTGGAGCGGATTCTAGAAAATGCTGCGAAGATTGATTATAGTGGTGTCGATAATGCGCCTACTGTTGAAAGACAGGTTGTTTTATTAAAATTAGTTGGAAAATAGTTATCTCTCACATTGACCTCCTCTCCCCCATAGTCACTTCAATCATGAACAATTCACTAAATACTACTTTTCCCTCTACTTGAAAAGATGCAGTTGTAGTTTATTTCACGAAAACAGTTGAACCGCTTTTGTTTTGCTAAATAAAGACCTATTACTATTCTGTTTTCCTTTCCAAAGTTCTAGAAAGATTTGTGCACATTCAACTAAACGTCTAACTTTTAAACTTAATCCTTTGCAATCCCGTTTTTGTCCTGGCTATAATACGACTACGGCATATCCATTAATGATATATGCTATTCGATAATTCTTCCGGATTGCTGCAGCATCTGGTGTACAATAAGCTGGCGTGTTGTCACCTCTCCTGTTTGCAATTTTCAGTAATTTTCAAGCCACAACCTGTCCTCTTTCTACTACCTGTATGCTGATGACCTGCAAATGTATATTGAGTCCTCTTTTCATGACTAGTCTAATGAAATTGTGACAACTTACGCTGATCTGACTTATATTTTGAACTATAGTAAATGTTATGGCTCAGTAATATTAACCCCTCAAATTGCAAGCGTCCAAATTTAACCACGGCGATTCCGTCAAATTTCAAGAGGTCAAATGTGACCGCACCCACTCACAGCAATTTAACCCATAAATACTTATGCTTAAAGACTACTTTTCTATGGAGAAGTTTGGCATTATAGAATCAATATGAAATTTTCTATTCATTAGTGGAATAAAAAGTCACTTAGTCTATGGATATTTATTCATAATCTACTTTCATTTCGTATTTTCCTGTGAATGTAATTGCGTTGATTTTTGGATTTTTCTAGCGTTTTATTAGTGTTTTAGTATAGTTTTTATTATAAAATTGTAATGGAAGGTTTTGTGTGAATATAATTTATCTTTTTACGTAAATAATTTTGAATAATATATAGAAATAATTGTGATATTCACGCTGCCGATATCCGCTTGGTATATACTTTTTGTTATCAAAATACAATAAAATTTTTTTGTCATTACAAACAAAAGTCAGGTTTTACTTCATTAAGTAAAACCTCACTTTTGTTTAGACCACAGGATAGAAAATTTTGTATACATTTTAAAATGCAAACTAAAAATGAGACGTAGACTCTAAATATAAGTTTTAATGATTTAAAGTGCTGTGGGTGGGTGTGGTCGCATGCGACTGCATGGGATTTTTATGGAGAAAACTTGGGCTTTTATCATTGGTAGTTCCCGATTCATTAAAAATTTACTGGCCTTGTCTAACCTTCATTATACTTTTATGTGCATCCCACATAATATTAAAATACTTGAATTACATTTCAACTCCTGTGTGCCTTTCACCAAATGGTAACAGTACAAAAATGATAACAGCTTTGAGCTCTTTTCG
Source organism: Parnassius smintheus behrii (assembly GCA_036936625.1). Taxonomy (NCBI): domain Eukaryota; kingdom Metazoa; phylum Arthropoda; class Insecta; order Lepidoptera; family Papilionidae; genus Parnassius; species Parnassius smintheus. The sequence goes on along the minus strand of JAUPFT010000023.1, from coordinate 25,547,384 downwards.
TTGTTTACGTAATTTTATTCACACAGTGTCTAAAACTACGCTTGCTTGGTCTTTACTTCGGCCCATTCTTTACTATGCTGATATTTCCTATTTTGAATTTACCGAAGAGCAGCTTAACAAGCTTAAACATATTCAATATTTATGTTTTAAAATCTCTATTTGGACACCCAAAATATGATCACAACTTTTCATTTTCAAGAATTTCGCAAACAACTCAAGTGGCTCCCGATTCATCCTTGCAAGAATTCTCACATTTTCCCTGCTTTGTACGACGTGATGTTTAATCACTCCACTGCTCGTTACTTAGAAGTCAGCTTTTAGTTCCTAGCACCTTTCTTTGATCTTCTATAAATCTATGTTTCTTTGTTCCTCCTTCTTTAGAAAATCCTTTACAATCACCGCTCTGCGCTTTTCGAATGCTTTCTTTTCTACACACATCGTGCTAAATCTCTTAGTACTTTAAAGTCTTTTTAAAACGTATTACTTAGGATATTATTAGAGAAATCAATTTACTTTTTAATTTATATACTGTAACCGCTATCTTTTTTAACTCACCAAAATTTTTCGCACAACTACTTGCACTTTTGGTTGTATCAACCCGCAATGCAATAGTTGTCTCGAAGAAATAATTTTAAGAGCGATAAGACCGCCTGATGTGAATATATTTGAAATTGTATTTCTATGCACATTCTGTATTTTAGTGTACATTATAGAATAAATAAATAAGTAAAAAGGATGTTAGAATTAATTTGCAATCATATTTTTTATTATTATTTTATAAAGAGTATAAAGAGTGTTTACATGATATGAACATACACAATATTTATTTTAATAATAAAAATGTATTTTTTAAATTATAATGAAACATTGAACTTTATAATATATTAATATTGCAAGCTCAAGTTGAAATAAAACCTTAAGCGACTGTTATTATCATAGTATTCATAAGAAATAGTAGGACTGAAGGTTTAAATCAGTATGTGGGAGGGGATTTGCTAGTAAAATTGCGATGAAACAACAAAAGTTCAACACGCAATCAACTGAAGGCAATGAAGTTTAAGCGACAATGAAATTAAAATGAAAACTTGGAAGAGGAAACAAGGAAACTTGGAAGAATAATTTAATTTAAATAAAATGGAAAGGCACGTGTTAAATGAATAAATGCATAAAGGCCCAAACTAGAAAAAATAACGTATGGCCAGCACTTTGTATTTTATCAGTAATTGAATCTCATCTACCTTTAACATACATAATACATGAAATACAAGTTTGTCTGTCAGACGTATTATGAAATAATGGTCTTATATAATGATATTCTGGAGTTATTATGTAAAATATTACTCACGCTGAATTGTCAGTAAAATGAAATAAAGAGAACGCCTTGTTGTAAAATATTATTCGTCAATCAATAAGGGAGGCGTTTGGACATGTATTGAATTTGTGTCACGAATATAGTTAAGACTATAGGTATAAATAACGCAAAGTTGCAAAGACTTTGTGGTTAATATTTGTAACTGGAATACGCCAATTCAACAAGTTATTGTCAGCACGTTGATTTGACATTGATTTGATACTGAAAGGCTGTGTTGCTCTATGAAGCAACATAAACTAGCTTTTCCCCGGTACAGAACTTATCTATCATTTTTTGTGTGCGGATATCTCTTAAAAATGAAAACAATAAACTAATAATTTCACACAGACAGATACATACATTATAACACTACCTTTTTGTAAATTTGACGTGACTGTTCACGAATGAACGATTCGGTTTTTTTGTAGAACATTGATTCAGCACGACAGATTCAGGCTAGTGTGCAGTGCGGCAGCAACTAGTTTTATTGTACGCATATTTTATAGGACCACGAGGACTTATTCTTTGACTATTGGAACGCCTGCGTATGGCCCTCCGGTCATGTTGTGGCCCGTGTCGCTCTATGCTGAAAATAAAGAATATATCGTTGTAATAAACAGAAAATATGTCGGTGTGATTAATCCTCAGGATCCTCAAATTATTCCTCGCAAGCAATTTTCAATATATAGAGCCTGCAACTTTAGTTTATTTGTATATTAAAAACAATTAAAACCAGTGGTGACTAAATTGGGAAAAATGTACAAGTACGAGTACCCTTTAGTTGAATATTAGTTGCTAGTTGTTACATCCAGTTGCTATACCCTACGTTACACATCCACAATTCATTTTATGAAATCAATATAAAGATATGCATAAATATCATACATGCACATTCATAGGAACATTTTTAACTAATTAAGCAAATTAAGGTTAAACACATATAGATGTTTGCCAAATGTTCAAAATGTATGGAAGTAAAATTATGTCCCTTTGTACTTTTGCTGGGCACAAGCCTCTTTTCATGTATGCGAAGGATCTGAAGTGTAAATTCTGTAGAACATGACCAACTAGAGTTATGAACCCTACTCTCCAGCACAATTCAAATTAGTAGTCGTAAATTTAATAGTTTAATTTATCACGTGCTCTATGGTAAATGAAAATATCATGTTTATATGTGTAGTATGCGATGCAGGCTCTACTACCAAAAAGGTTTCCAGAAAAACTGTTGAAATTATATTTTATCCTTAAATAAAAAACACGAGTTGCTCAGATTTATATAATATAGGTAATGTGACAAATAAGCGCGGAGTAAGCCCGATGTTAAAATAGTGCTTTGGCTACATATATCCACGATTAAAATAAAAAAATGCAGATATGTATTTACCCTTGAAAACTAAGATGGAATGCATTGTTACTTGTTAAAAAGTTTTCAGTCCTTGTCTCTCAATATACGACGCTACGATACGAATATAGTGGCTGATAAGGGCCTCCTCTCACTTACTATTTACAATGTTTTTGGACAGAGAAATGAAAAAAAAAATGACCGAAATTTTTAAACACCTTTACTGACAGGTTTTATTTCTACTGTTAGGATAACATTTTTAATCCAATTTTATCTTCTATTTTTAAAGGAGGATGAATAAACTACTCCTTACGTAATCAAAAGATTCACGCAGGCACCAATCGATTTAGGATTGCGTAGCTTCTAGTTGGCAACTAGCCAAATTATTTTGCCAAATTTTATGACATTGGTACTAGGATATAAATCTCATCGAAGACTCTCCAAGTCCATGCTCTCTAACAAAGCGTATTTTGTCACACTGAGGGATAGACATGTTGTATTTCCATGAACTTATTGTGTTAAAAACTTTTATTAAATTTCAGAAAATGTATTCAAAGGAGATTTATTATTTACTTTATTTTCTTACTTTGAGTTTTAATCCCGGCTGATGATAAGTGTGAGCGATTTAAAAACTAATTGCACTGGCGACTGTATTGGTGGTCTAATGGTTGTAAGCTCAACTGTTGATCTTGATGATAACTGAGGGTCAGGCTGAAATCATCCCTGACCATCAGTTATCATCAAGATCGGAACAAAAGTTAAAATTTTAATCTATGGTAACCGCGGTTAACTATGACATATGGACGTTGAACATCTCAGTCCCGCCCGTGACCATGAGTGCTGTAAAGCGTTCGAAACGTCGGGTATTTAAAAAGTTAAATATACGCGATAAATTTCGTAAAAACTAGTATTATTTTAATGAAATCATCCCCTTCCCCCAGCCTCGGGTCGCTAAATTACTTAGCGTGATTGGTCATCTCATCAGACTATGGGAGAAAGAGGGTGACTGTGCTTAAGCATACACTCGTGTACTACAATTTTGTCCTGCGTAAATGGCTAGTAAGATTGGCCACCAAACCGAAGTTTGGTATGGAAGATATTAAACGAACTATTTTTTTATAGGATATGATGACAAACGAGTACACAGTCCAACTGATGGTAAGTGGTTGCTGCGGCCCATAGACATCTACATCTATCCTCGATTACAAATCAAAATGCAGATGCGTTGTCACCTGTGAGAACTAAGATGGAATGCGTCGTTTCCAGTAAAAAGGATCTCCGCTTCTCTACACTCACCATACGAAACACAGCAGCATTAAGCTACTATTTCACGCTGGTATTCTGTGAGAGCGTGGTCCTTTCCCGGTTGAGCCGACCCATCCGTGCTACAACTATACTACAAATATAATTGCAGCATGGCTCTATCAAGTATAATATTGGAATGGAAACTTACTAAATCTTTGCGCACACTAATCTACACAATGCCCGAAACAATTTGGATGTGGATGATTTTCAATAATGATGAATTGAGGTAGGCTTTGTCTAAAATTAATTTATTTTAAATGTAATATATATAACGTCAATTTCAAAGTAAATCCTGCGCACGGCCGATCTAAATCAGTTATATATGTATGCGTATGTTAACCACGTGTTTTGTGTACGTGAAATTAGTGCTGAAGGAGAGGATATTCCGCCTTCATTGACCATCAGTTAGTTGTTTCTTGTCGCTTGTGGTCGATCGTTGATTTTTAGCTGACTCAAAAAAGGAAGAGGTTCACAATTTGACTGAAAAATATCGAAAAATATTTTTTTTTTATTTCTCGATTTTATTTTTATTTTTGATATGTTATTTTGAATACATTAGTGGCTGTAGGCAACGAGTTTTAACGAAACGAATACTCCGTTTTGACTGGATAAAATGTGAATTAATTTTGTTTTCGCGGCGTTCAGGATCAGCCCTACGTCGTAAGACCATTTCATTATTATGTATTATTTCATACAACCGAAAGAGATTTATACGCGAAATACCAAAAATGGCAATAGACTTGCTGCTGAAATTAAACCCAAGAGCGCTCGGTAAAAAAACTGCTACTGGATGTGTATGCTCATATTTAATAAAATACCCCAAAATATAAAAGACTTACCCCTTAATAGATTTAAAGACGCCCTTTACAGGTTTTTACAATGTGAATGACTACCTAAATTTGTAATGATGTGACATAACAGTTGTTCTACATTTTTAATTTTAATTATATTTAAATTCGTATGTATTAATATTAGTATTACTAATTTGTATACAATGACTATTTTATGATGAAAATTTAGATTGAATTTGATATTTTAACCTTTCAGCTGCGGAGACTCTAACCGTAATACTCCGTTGACTGCGGAGCTGTTTAATAAAATGGACGGTTGATTGGGCCCAATCCGTTTAAACGCAAATATCTTGATTTTGGTATATCGAATACTATAATATGTATACATTTCTGAATTCTCTATGAAATTTCCTATAAACGAGTACATATATTTAATAAAGTTTTAAAGTAATTAGTATAACCAAATATAATATAACCAGCACGTTAGTTCTAAGATAGCAGTTTGCTTCATACATATTAAAAAACGATTTTACACGTACTTAATAAGATTGATTTTGGTATGTCGAATACTATAATATGTATACATTTCTGAATTCTCTATGAAATTTCCTATAAACGAGTACATATATTTAATAAAGTTTTAAAGTAATTAGTATAACCAAATATAATATAACCAGCATGTTAGTTCTAAGATAGCAGTTTGCTTCATACATATTAAAAAACGATTTTACACGTACTTAATAAGATAAAACACAAAATGAGATTACAAATAAGAAGGTTACTTACCCAGCCATTGTTTTAACACAATTCACCACACAATAAATATAAATTAATACAAAATAATTACAAACAACTTCGTTGTTTGCGCGCGTCAATCATGGCTGACTCAAGGAACGGACGACATTTAAGAATGATTTAAATAAAATATACTACTAAAGTGTAAAAAGCTGTGAGGTTTTTATGCTAGCCTTTTTTATCCTATACACATTGACATATGGTAGAATGAGTTAGAAATAGCACATAATGCTTTGTTTCTTCATTAAAAGAGCGGGTAAAAAATGTCTAACACTTGGACGCCCGCAGCCAACGGAGATATTTTCGTGTCCAAGTCTTGGACATCCGCAGTTGAGAGGTTAATATAGTAAATTTAATTATAAAAATGTATTTGCATGCTATTCATAGATGGCTGAAAAAGCGAACTACCTTTTACAACAACCACCTAAATGTACCCTTTTTCAAAGCAAATAAATCTCCATTTCATTTAGATTGGTGAAATAATTTTGCAATTTATGTTATGCCACATATGTCGGTCTCTGCCGCCAATAGGCAGGTATCGTCTGCAAATTGATATATATTGCAGTTTTAATGACATTTGCAACATTATTAATAAGGGTCAAGTAATAAAAAGGCCCAAGCACAGAGCCCTTGGCAGTACCATGGGTGACGGTTTGCTCAATACAACACATACATCGCATCTTTGGACACTGAAGTCCATGAATCTGTACGGGCACAAATAAACTCCATACCAAGAATAGAAAGCCACACACAAGCCTCAGAGCCCAAACGACCCGCCAATACATAGATAGGCAGTGCACCGTTGCTATAAACCTCCACTTTATTAACAAATATTGTATATTACAAATTCTTCTTCTTTTTCTATTTGTTTTAGTTTGTATTCGTTTCAAATCAAATACAAATTTTCTAAAAATAAACGTAAATCACCCTTATACATAAAAATACATACTTTCATGATTTTATAATTTTTTTAAAAAGGTCACTCTTACAATATAACTGTTAGCGATTGGTTAACAAAAAGTCACTATTGGTAGCCTTCCCTCAGTTTATGGCTCGTTTCTCAGAAAACTGTTCTTGTATTTTTTTAAACATAGTCATGGTTGTCCGTGAAGAAGTAATCAATTTAAGACTTTGAGAATCGACTTAATACTCTAAAACAGTGCAAAGTTATTAAGAAATCACTTAACAAAATAAAATAATGCTCTTCCTGTAAAGTTGGAAAACATGCAGAAGTGACCTTTTATTCCCATTTGTGTGATATGCAGAGAGCATTTTCTTTAGCTTTAACATAATCTTCGCAAGAAATTCAGCAGAGGTTGAGAATGTTTTAATTATTTTACTAGTTGTTTCTTGTTAGTTGTGGTCCAACGTAGATTTTTAGCCGACTTCAAAAAAGGAGCAGGTCTACAAGTCGACTGCATAGTTTTTAATTTTTTTTTGCATGAATCTTCATCAATTGAGACCCGATTATGAAGACATTATTTCGTTTAATTCTTCTGATTGTGAACATACTCGTGAAATTTTATTTTAGCTAATTTGTTTTGGTTACTTCTTATGAAGGTCTGCAGTCCTTGGTGGCCACAAATGTCTCAAAATGAAAATGTACAAGTGACTAGATTCCGCGGCCCTTATGGATATGCAAGTCAATCGAACGAGTACAAGCAGAGCTTGATAAAATCGAGACTAACTTTAGGACAAAGGAGAATGTGATTACTTACCTACTTTCATATATTTTATATACGATAATTTAAAAAATACCCGTGTTACATATTGAAATACTACGCAAATATTTCTTTATAATTCTTACTTTAAGGATTTAAATATCAAAAAGTGCTTTGGAATCATTCCAAGGTTATAGGGTAAAATTTATTTTGAATGTGTTTTGCACATATTTTTCTAACGGCAAAATAGCCAAGATGTTTGCCAAAAGACCTCATAATTTGTTTTCATCAGGGTTATTGTTAAGGTCACGCATTGTAGCAAAAAGTATTGCGGAAAACCCTTGTTATATTTTTTTTTCGCAAAATGTGGATGCTTGTAGCACGGTATATCAGTTTTAAAGTATTTTTTCAGTTATGTAATATGCAATATGCATGCACATGACATGAAATATTAATTCAAAATTTTTAGTTTGTATTCGCAATAACGAATTTTTAACGAATTACCCAGTATAAAACGGCGGTAATATTTTCCTAAAGCGAAAAGGCACCCTCTAACCTTTACCTTCCCGTATACAATGCTATATTTATGCGACCTGATCATAAATATTGGCTAAACTAGATATAAAACTGAAAGTCGAAAATGTCAAATACTTAAACGTCTGAAGTGTTACTTAATCAATGTGTTTATGATAACTTAAATTCATACATGCTTAGTTTTAATGGAAATAAATAGATACTTGTTCGACTTTGCTGTCATATAACAATATGTAAAAACAGTACGTACAATTATAGAGGCTATCGGTCCGTGGGGTACACGTGCGGTGAAGTTCCTAATGGAACTCTATCAGCGACTGTTCGTTATTGCTGGTGATAAGAGGTCTGGTTCTTTTTACGCTCAAAGTCTAAGTACAGCCTATCAGCGAGGAAACGCAGCTAGCATTCTTGGTACTATATACCACGGGGAGAAGGACTTTATGATAATTCACGTTATTAGTTTTTGTTTTTTTGTTCATTAGTTTTTTGATTTTGTATATATTTTAATGTTATGCAAACAATACAATTGTATAAAAATCATATAATGATAATTTCTAAATAAATAGTAAGAGAGAATTAATACTCCAGCTTAAAATATCTTTTAAATTTTTGTCCATATTACATACCATTTAAGCACTAGTCTAATTTATTTTGGCGTCTATTTCAGGATTGGTTCGAGGGATTTTCTTAAATCCGCGGGAATAAGACTTCCTTAATGCGCTGTTTACAAGTACATCATTTAATTAGATTTCTCATTATGACAAAGGTTTTAATGTTTTAACAAGAAATTATTGTTAAGTAACAGGGAATAAATGATTTACTAGGCTTACTTAACAATCATTTTAGAATTATTGTTAAGTAAGCCGTGGTAGCTCGGATGGTTAACGCTCGCTGTAAATATAAGAAAACGCGAGTAGCCCGAGTCCGATCCCCGCTGGCACCAATGAAATTGTTAATTGCAGTTTTTAGTGCTGATTTACCACGTGCTCGACGGTCAAGAAAACATCGTTAGGATATCTATATAATTTTCTCATCTGGTTGGGTTCCATAATTATATAATTCCGAACGAAAATGATAAATATACATAAATAACAACGAAATAAATACATAAAAAATACATAAATAAATAAAAGCCCAACCAGATGGAAGCCCTCGGCAGGGGAGACCAAATGGCCGAGGGTTAGGGGGAAAGGGAAAGAAACCGGCAGACAATGCAGGCAGTATCGAGGAGCACCGCCTTCTGAATTTGAGCCCGGAGAAGTCCGTCACGGAGTCCCAGTCGCCTCAGATGATCCGAGAGGCTGACTGGGATTAGCCCGTTTGCAGAAACGGCTACAGGTATAATTTACCATTATTTTACAAAAAGAACTTATAAGCTAGGGTTAGTAAATAAATAAAAATTAAAAGGTTACATACTATATTACCATAATCCATCAACAAAAAAAAAATACTATTAATAAAACTATTTTATTGATATAACAATAAAACATTTTTCAACACACGATTTTGATTTTTTTAAAGTCGAAACTTTCTTTAACCACTACTGAAACTTATGTGTAAGACTCACCGTGAAGGTGTAAGAATATCCACTGCCCTATACGATATATCTCGTGGATGTCGTAGGAGGAGATAAATGGAAGTAAACCAGAAGATGAGCAGCTGCATCTTTTTAATAACAAATTAAACATTTAAAAAAAAACTTCTGTTGCCAACCCGCTTGTCAACCGTGACAACTATAACAAATATCCCTACTACGAAGCAATCTATGGGAGAGGTCTATATTCATCAGTAGAATAGGCTTTCTGGTCAGTACAGCGTATTTAATATGTACTTCCCACGCCTGGACACTGCTCTCGTTATTTCTGAGAGAATTTGGCAAAAAACTCATTGTATTTATTTGACGGCTCCGGAGCGCAGTGGCTTAGCAATGTGTTACGGCAATGAGGGCCGCGGGTTCGAATGCCACGTAAAAGAAATAGTATGGATTTCAAGTAATTGTTCTGGAGCTGAATGTATGTCCGCGTGCAATTCATATATGTAAACTGCATTCATGACACATGAAGTGTAGTGGTAGCGTCTTAAAAAATATAAACAATAATCATTGAAGTAACATGTACTTACGTACTAGAACAGCTATTTAAAACAAAATATACGCACTACATGTCTTCGCACATGCGCAGTAAAGAGTAGTGTGGCGCATGCGCGGTTGGTTTTTTGTCAAAGAATAAATAACCTAGGTAGAATGTTCAGTGTGTTATAATAGATTGTATTGTTAATTAGGTAAATTATACCGAGTAACATTTTTGAAGTGAAAATTTCTTTAGCGGCGTTGTACACTTTTTTTGTAATGGGTGCAAAAAATGTTAAACTCGCGTCAGGACACGTAACCTGATCGAAAATTAGTAAGACGTCGTCGAAATTATGGATGGAAGTTGATTTTTCTGAGAGATAAACTTTTTAATGTAATATACATTGTCATGTTTGTGTACGATAGCGCAATAAATAAATATTGTATTCTACCACATAAATGACAGTACTTTTATATTTGATAAATAAAGCAATTCGTGCAAAATTATTCCCTAACCATTCCAAAATATCAAAAATGCACAACGTTAATATTCAAGTTTTCACTTCTGCCGGCACTCCCGGAGTGCAACCCGTCGATTTTTTTATATAATCAACCAACCCGTTTCAACTCACTAGCGACTAGCGAGTGACTGAGTAAAGTGCGGCGACAACGCCCCAATTGATTGGGACAGCGTAACTAAATGCAGTGTCGCCTCCAGTACATAGTACATAATAGCTCAATTATAATAATGATAATATATCAATGATAATAAAATGGAATCATGTAGACCTCTCTTTAAAAAGCTAAATATTCTTATATAACCCTCCCTATATAATAATATGAAATTTTAACATTGACCAAAAAAATGCTAACCTCTCTGATCGTTGTGGTACAAGAAGGTACCCGTGGAAGTTATCTGTGCCCCACACAGCCACAACTTGTTTTGCTAGAAATAGTTATAACATGTCCGTTCGACTATTTAATTTACCTCCGAAACATATTCAAAACTTGACATTTAAACTTTAAAAAAATGTTTTTGGGATTCTGATTGAAAATTGTTCTTATGACATAAATGAATTTACCAAATTCTGCCGCGACAGTCACCTCAAGCGAATTGTTGTTGATGTATGAAATTTTAAATTGACAAATGATTTTGAGTTTGTAAGTTTGACATTATACTAGTTTGACATTATGTATCATGATATGTCTATGCCTGTATATTTTTCTTTTACTGTTTTATTCAAATTAATATGAAATAATATTGTAATTTTGTATTTTCTCAATTTTAATTATTCAATTGCACGTTGACGTAATATTTGCATACCGATAAAACGGTAAAACATGCATGTACACACTATGTTATAAGACCTAAAATGTACCATGTTTTATGCAAATAATTATTAAAATATTAAAAAAAATATATTAATATTAAATATTAATAATAGTAAAATCCTTTATTGCAGGCGATGTAGTCCAATTGTAATAGATACAAAAGAAAGTCTTAAAATCTATATCCGTTAACTTAGGTAAATAATTAAATAAACAGATGTTATTTCATATACCTGGGGTACCTGTCCGAGGCACAGGGTACATGGAAGTGCACATTCACCCAGTGCCTCATAAAAGCTCACTTGGATTTATTGCTTATTAAGTTAAATGGTCCACAAATTGGGGTAGCCCGGCTGACTAAATGCTCTCACTCATTAAGTAAGTCAGGAAGTCATTATCCAGCCTTGGGACTTGCATAGTCTGAAACTTTTTTTACCTAAAATTTTACATCCCATCACATCATGCCCACTGCTGAACACAGGTTACCTCAAAGTAAAGTAATATTATAAATAAGATTTTTGGTATAAGTATAAAATGTAATAAGTGAATGCGAGGCGAATGCTATATTTGATAACCTAAATGGGGTCAGTGAGTCACAAACACACACACACACACACACACACACACACACACATATATATATATATATATATATATATATATATATATATATATATATATATATATATATATATATATATATATATATATATATATATATATATAGAAAGAAAAAAATAGACAGGTGTCAACTATGTTTATTTTGTCTAAATATTTTAATAAAAATAACATTTTAATTGTAAAATTTTAGTGCACAAAGGAAATTTTTATTGTTGTCATAGATTTAAATAGTATAACAGTGGTTTATATAATATCTGAAATTAACTACGAGACATAAAAATTTTTCATGATTGTGACATAATATGCCAAATGTAACAAAACAATTCGCAACAAAGGATTTCTGAAATACTATATATTTGATTGACTGATGAAGAGCTATCGTACCGCAAAGCCACATAAGAGTTTGTCGGGATATTTTTCATATTTGCGCATGGGGATTTTGTTTTTGTTCCCACTACAGTACCTGTTCAGTATTTGAAAAGTTCTAGTCCGCGTATGATAACTTCAAGACACGTTTGCTAAGGCCGCCATCGTTTGTTCTAGCGACGCCATACGTTCGTGGATCTCTTACACTGCAGCTTCCAATTGCAGAACCGTCCTGTGACGCACCTACGTAACGACGCATGCGTCTTGTTACCAAGACAAGCAGCCTTCATATTTTGACTTTGACTTTTTTATATCTTCAGTGTAATTGTTAAGTTACTTTATTGTGTTTTTTTTAATTTGTTTTAAGTTATTCTTTTTTGTTATTGTATTTAACTGTTGTGAATGCAGTCCGTAACCCAATCTAGTGATGACACGGCAAACGCAACACTTATATGTACACAGTGCAACAAGTCATTCAAATCTTTAAAAGGCCTCAACATACACACTACAAAAACACACAGGAAATGTATTAGCCAAAACAGTTCACCTTTAGACATACACCCTTTTATTCCAAATACGCCTACTTTTGCAGCCAACTTTCCAACTCCTTTCCACACATATCTTAGCCATTTGAAAAATAGTATACAGACAGTTAAAAGAATCCCTCGAGGAGCTCGAATAACCGTTGCTACACATTTGTCACAATTAATCCAGAAATGTTACATAAGCAATTGTACTCAAGACTGGCAGAACCTATTTTTATTTTCATACAGCACACTACATATAACAAAAACTGATAAACCAAATTTATCCTTGACACAAAAGATTAAAAATAACTGTACTGTCAGCTCCTCACCTTCTCCCGCACCTCTAATCAAACATGATGCCCCTCGTAATCGCAACAAACTAATCGAAAACAAAATCTGTGACGGAGATCTCAAAGGTGCCGCTCGCCTTTTGTTCTCAAACGAGGTACTTTCACCAGATACCCCTGACACCCTTCAGGCCTTAGGGTCAAAACATCCTCTAGCTCCAGTAAACCCATATTTTTTCGACCGACCAACAGTAGGGCAAGCATGCCTTCAAATTCAAAACAAAGATGTAACGGATGCCATTTTATCTTTTAAACCAGGTTCGGCTGCAGGTTTGGATGGAATCTCACCGCAACATTTGAAAGACTTAACATCGCATTCTGTGGGTGATGCGGGTGAGCAACTTGTAAATTCAATCACTAAATTAATTAACTTTATGTATTCCGGTAATGTCAATCCAGAAATTGTTCCAATTCTTTTCGGCGCGAACCTCATTGCTCTCACCAAAAAGGACGGAGGGGTGAGACCAATTGCTGTTGGATCAACACTACGACGCCTGTCCTCCAAAATTGCTGTTCGACATATTTTACAGAAATTAAATTCGGAATTTGAACCCGTACAGTTAGGCTTCGGTGTAAAAGGAGGGTGTGAGGCAGCCGTCCATGCCCTACGTTCTTTCCTAACATATGGACATCCTGACGTGTTGCTCAAAATTGATGTCAAAAATGCTTTCAATTCGGTAAATAGGGGGACCCTACTGACTGAAATAAATCAACATATACCCGAAATATACAATTATCTTCTTCTCAGTTACGCTGACCCAACAAAATTGTTATATCGATCTAATGAATTATCCTCGGAAGTAGGTTGTCAACAAGGTGATCCCCTTGGACCAGCAATTTTTAGTTTGGCTATAAATCCCATAATCAAAAGTTTAAATTCTAAATTCAATATTTGGTATCTGGATGACGGAACCTTAGGAGGTGATATGGAAACTGTATTTTCTGACCTTTTTTCAATCAAAAATAAATTTGAAGCCATTGGTTTGGAGCTTAACTTTAGCAAATGCGAACTTTTTATAAATAACTGCAACTTAAATTTAAATGACGTAAAACACAAATTTAATACTTTGGCACCTAATATTAAAATAGTTAACAGTAATTCCCTTTACCTTTTAGGTTCTCCAATTTTTAACGAATCTATTTCTGAATATATTAATAATTCAATTGCTAAATTTCAAAATTCTTCTGACCGTCTCCTTGAAATTAGTCCACATTATGCACTTTGCATTTTAAAATCTTGCCTTTTTGTCCCGAAATTTACGTATGTGCTCCGTTGCTGCTCCTTTTGGAATCACCCAGACCTTTTGACACAAGTGGACAACTTAATCAAAATAAGTTTAGAATCGATTCTTAATATACACATGAACGAACAATCTTGGACCCAAGCATCCCTACCCATCCGTTATGGTGGTTTAGGAATTCGCAAAATTTCCAGTGTCTCTTTACCAGCCTTCCTATCTTCTGTCCACAGTTCAGCAAATCTCATAAGTAAAATTTTAAGGGCATCCCCTTCAAACTTTGAGATTGCTGGCCTGGAAGAAGCTAGAAACGCTTTCTTAATTACATGCCCTGGTCAAAATTTTCAATTTCCTCTAAATTCACAGAGGAGCTGGGACGACATAAACTGCAAATTGACTTATGACAATCTTTTGAGCTTTAGTACAGGTTCGGCGCGTGCTAGGCTTTTGGCCGTGGGTACGCGTGAGGCCGGCTACTGGCTTCACGCGTATCCTTCGTCAAATACAGGAACATTTCTTGAGCCTGACACGCTCCGAATCGCAACCTGTCTACGGCTTGGGGTTCCGGTCTGCGCTCCTCATAAATGTCCGTGTGGCAGTGACGTCGACAAGCTAGGATATCACGGGCTATCATGCCAAAAAAGTGCAGGTCGCTTCTCGAGACATGCAGCACTTAACGATATCATACGCCGGTCTCTTGCCACCGTCAACGTGCCAAGTCTACTTGAGCCGTCTGGTATTGCAAGAGACGATGGCAAGAGACCGGACGGTATGAGTTTGATTCCATGGAGGATGGGCCGGGTGCTGGTATGGGATGCAACCTGTTCAGACACGCTGGCCCCTTCCCATCTACGTGGAACCAACAACAGAGCTGGTGCGGCTTGTGAAGCGGCAGAAAAGGCTAAAGTTTGCAAATACAGGGGTCTAGGCTCCGAATATATTTTTGTCCCTTTCGGTGTCGAGACCCTTGGTCCGTGGGGTCCTAGCGCTATAAGCCTTTTTAAGGAAATAGCAAAAAGGTTAATCGACGTCACAGGAGACCGAAGAGCTGGCAGTTACCTCGGACAAAGAATTAGTCTAGCTATTCAACGGGGAAACGCTGCCAGTATCTTCGGAACCTTGCCTAAAGGACCTCTTTTTTAATAATTTAATTTAGTTATTATAATATATATGTTTATATATATATATATATATATATATATATATATATATATATATATATATATATATATATATATATATATATATATATATCGCACTTTATTTTGCGCTCTAGGCTTTTCTAGAGGCTTAAATAATAAGCTCTAATAACTGTCCTGCAATAATACTATAGACTCTATAATAGACGGCTCTGTAACGCAGTGGCTTAGCAATGAGTTGCTGAAGGCTGTGGGTTCCAATCCCGCACGGGATAAATGTTTGTATGGCCTACGAATAAATATACAGGGTTCGGATTTTTTCCCTTTTGAAATTTGTGTATGTAGACTTCCCCCTCGATACGGGAAAAATCTTAGCTGAGGTAAGGCTTAAAAAAACTACAGTAAAATACCATTTACTCAACAAGACTAGCCACTTGCGAGGTACAGGACAGTGCACGAATGTGTGTGCGAGCATGGGTGCACACTATAATAACTTACTCTGAAAGACTGATGGGACGAACAACTGACACGACCAGAGAGAGACCAGGCACAAGACCAACAGCGCCAACTTTCTGACTCCAGGCTTTCAGTGATAAAATCTTGGAAGAAAAATAACCGATTTTCACCCTCGATCTCATGGTCAGTATTCACGCTTCCTCACGTCCACGAGGAAATGTTTAACGAGGCAGTCAACTGCCTTGTTGGTCTAGAGTGGTCTGATAACTGCGTATTATACTACTGTTAAGGGCCGTGATAGCTCCGGGGCTAAACCATCGCAGTAAATTTTATAGTCCGCGAGCAACCTGGGTTCCATTCGGGCTGTCACCAATGTAATTGCATTTTAAATGCTGACCTACTTCGTGTTCGTCGTTAAAGGAAAACATCGTGAGGCAAATTAAAAAATATATATTTTTCTATATTAAGATTTTTGCCAATTCTGCAGCGCGGACATTTCCTTGCCCAGTGCCCAGTTGTGGGATTTATACAGGCCGTAACTTTACTCTTAACATGGAGGTAAATATAAATCACTACATACGGGGAATATGTAGTGATTTATATTTTAAATGCATACACGTGTAAATTGAAAAGTAAGCAATAGCGGAAGGATAACTTTATTAAAAGTGTTTCGGAAAACAAATTGTAGCCCGCCCTTTTACCTATAATAATGGACGCAAAGTGAATTTAAGGATATTGTTTCACGAGAGTTGAGATATTATGTTGTTTCTTTTAGTATATTAATTATTTTTTTATGTAATTACTCATTTTATTTGAATTTAGTAATTTCGATTATATGTTGAAACAAATGAATTTGTATTATGTTGCTGATGTGTTTTAGTGAACAAATATATAAGACGAAAAAATACATATAAAATAACTAATGACATATTTTTAACAATCCTATCCATCCATTACAGCCAAGAAAAGTCCACTTCTTAACATAGGCTTTGCCTCATAGGGGGTAGTTTGACATTATTGGCAGGCTTGGTGTTGGAGATTCTACTCCCACATATCACTGTGTGGATGTTGTAAAAGTCGGCAGAGAGAAATGTAACAGGTGATGGACAGTAGGTTTATCAAGCGCACATATACCTCAATGAAGCAACTGTAATACTTATACCTTATAATAATAATGTCCTCCAGACCGAATTTCGGTCACGGCGGCCAGCCTCAACGGAGGCTAGCCATCGGTACAGGACAGGATTACGGTGCCCAAGTGTATGCGCAAGCACAGGTGCACTCTCTATTCCCTCACTCTCATAATCCGATGGGACGGTAAACTGACACGACCGGAGAGAGATCAGGCGCAGGACCAACGGCTTTACGTGCTCACCGAGCCACGGAGGTGAGACACCGCCAACTTCCTGACTCCGAGCAACTACTGAGAATTTCTTGACGGAAAAACTCAATATTTTTTTTATAGGCTGAAATATATTAATCAATGAATAATAACTTCAGATGTTAGTGTTACTATACTTAGTGTCTAGAATTAAGGTAGCCTCGTCTTGAACCTAAGCAAATTTTTTTTCCAATTTTAATTTTATGAGTAACATGCATAAAAACTTTCAGTATCCCCTTTTTTGGTCGGTTAACAAGCTCTTGATTAAGCAATCTAGAGCTTGTGCACTTTAGATTGGCGGTTAAAAATATTAATCGTCTTAAATAACGTCATAAATTTAAAGAAAAACGTAGCGAATAAAGTAGAAAATACGAAATAATCTTCTCGATTTCATTCATAAGTAAGTAATTCAATCATCAGTAAAGATCCAAAGCGTAGCGATTACAGTAAATCGATTAATAATCTGAGTTAGGTCAAAAAATGAAGGAAGATGAACAATAAATTACTTTCTTTTGTTAGGCGAATTTACGAA
The DNA here is from genome assembly GCA_036936625.1 of Parnassius smintheus behrii. Classification (NCBI taxonomy): domain Eukaryota; kingdom Metazoa; phylum Arthropoda; class Insecta; order Lepidoptera; family Papilionidae; genus Parnassius; species Parnassius smintheus. The sequence continues at coordinate 25,529,601 of JAUPFT010000023.1, read as the reverse complement.
ATCGAAAGAAGTGAGAATATATTTGATTGTTCGTATTTTACTCACATTTCTTGGTTTTCAATTTGAATTATGGTATTTATAGGTCACTAACATTCGAAAGTATGTTATGCAGAATTATCAGCGCTGTAGATTACCTGACAGCATTACACTGAATCACACGCCCCATCACTTCATTTTTGAATTTATTTGCCAAAAATAGTCTTACTTCTTATAGTCTTCTTACGTGAAATTGGGTAATGAATGTATTGTGTAATTATCAGTGAATAAATGTAAATATTCTTTAATGAATATGAATGACAAAAGAGTACACAGTCTTCCTGATGGTAAGAGGATACTCTTGCCACTAGAAATCTATATCTATCTTCAATTGAGAATAAAAAAAACATATGCGTTGTCACCCCGAAATGTAAGATATATGTCGTTTCCTGTAAAAAGGGTCTCCGGTTCCTTTACGATAATAAACAGCATCATAAGCGTTACTTTACGCTGGTTTTCTGGGTGAGCGTGGTTCTTCCTCGGTCGATCCGACCCATTCCTGGTACTACAATTATATAGCTGCAGCATTGCTCTACCACGAATAAAATGTATTACAAAATTATAATTTTAAGTTTTCCACTTTTCGAAAAATGTTATAATGGTAACACAAGCTGTATATGCTGGGTAAGCATTTGCGTAGAGTTTTATAAATGTTGTTTCACTTTGCAGTTCTATGTAGCTCTTTCGTAACTGCTGTTGAAGCTGAACGAAAAACCTCATAAAATGTGCCATATTAATTAATATATAGCATAATGTTAGTAGAGTTACAGCCTAATATCATCATCAGTGTGAGGTTTATGGAACGATTACTTCAACTGCGCTAATACACCCACCTGTTGGCTGACGTCAAATGTCCTCAAAGTGTTAAAAAATTACAAATATGTGTTTATCAAAACTACGCATATAAATTACAAGTTACAAAGGTCATTTCTTATTTCACAAGTATATTTTTACACTTGTATTCGTGATTTGGTTCATCAAAAATCCCTTGTAAGTTACAATTTGTAAAACATCATAGCAAATCCAAAGAGTGTCCGGCAACTCTCCATTCCATCTTTCAAGTGTCACAAGAAGTAATGTAATATTTTTTAAATTTGATTGTCCTTTTTAAAATACGGTCAAGTGACTCAAGCGATGATGAAAATGTTATAAAAATGGAACCAAGAACATATGGAACAAGAATTGACTACGGTCATCTAGAGACGACCTATGAATTTAATGAAAGGATTAAAACTACTTTTTACCCATGGTCACGTCTCCTTGACCATGGGTGCTGGAAAGCGCCCGAAACGTCGGGAATTAAAAATGAAAGTAAAAGTAAAATAAACGCGATAAAATCCGTAAAAGTAGTTTTAATCAATGTGTAGTGTTCGCGTAAATATAAGAAATCATTATTTAATGAAAGGTTTCGACTTAAAGCTGAAGAATTCGAACAACTAATTAAAATTTTGGGTAGACATTTAGAAAGAAATACAAACAAAAATCAAGCCCTATCAACTAAATTAATATAAGAAATAGCTCTACATTAGTTCGGAACCAGAGCTCCATACCATGCTCTTTCTGACATACACGGCGTAAAAAAAAGCAGTGTAAGCAATGCGGTCCACAGTGTTGTAGCGGCACTCAATACCATAATGTTTGAAAACTACGTTAAATGGCCGAATAATATGCAGGAGGTAGTACAGAAGTTTCATATGTTGAAAGGAATGCCATTAATTTGTGGCTGTCTAGATGGTACCTTGATAAAAATTGATGCCCCACATCAACATGAAGAAGTATTTGTAGATCGACACGGAAATCATTCCATTAACTGTTTGGTTGTGTGCGAATCTTGACAAAAAGTTTTACTATTCCTATGCTAATTGGCCTGGAAGCACTCATGACAGGAGAGTTTTAAGAAACAGTCACAGCACGGGGGGTTCTACTTGGCGACTCTGCGTAACCTCTGAAGGAATGGCTAACTACTCCTATAGTAATAGATGGCAACGATGAAACATGAAAAACAGCCATGTTAAACGCATGGCTGTATGGTTTATTGTATGTGTGATGTATAGGGTTATTCAATAAAAAGCCAAAAAATTGGTGGGAAAAGAATGCGGCACACATTTTTGATTTTATAACTTACAAGTAGAACCTACAAGTGTTAAATTTTACAAGCCCTGTAGATTTTTTTGATTAACGTAATTTATACGAACTTGTAAAAACTTTCTTGTAAAGTGAAACTTGTGAACAAGTAGACTTGTGAATTTTGATAAATAGGGCACAGGTCTAAAGATTTTCCTAACATTTCCGTTTCGACTCTAATGACACCCGTGGAACAAAATGGGGTGACGGATTGACTCGAACAATATTGAATAAAAAAATATCTGTTGTTTTATTGAAATGTATCACATAATGGCAGTATGACTTACGAAAGGTATGGCAGTCAATTTAATGATGTAATTAAAAGTGATTTATATATCGTTCAAATGTATAAAATTACATGAAACACGCAAATTGTATTAATAAAACTTGCATGCACTTAAAAGGCATGCTTCGTAAAGCGTGTAAACTTTAAATAGTTAATAAAAGTAAAGTGTTCATGAAAAATGTTGCTTATCATTAATCCTTATCTCAGAAAATATTTGAAAAGTTTGGAAACGTTTAAATCATTTTATATGTAATAAAAGTTTCTTTTTTTTAATTTATAAAGCAGATAATATTTTGTTGTGTACTATGACCACTGCTAAGCATAGGTCTCATACCCTTATTTTTGAAGCATTTTAATACGAATGAATCCACTGCAGAACAAACATTGTCTAAATAGTGTTTTATCAGATTAGTAGTTTCACAACTGCGATGTTCTGCTGCCTGCACCTTTGTTTCATTCTATTTCCTATTAAAACGTTTGTTATATTTGTATGTTTTCTAATAATTTGCAAAAAATATCAATCTGTTATTAAACGGTTTAGTAGCATCGTGGCTAAGCGCTCTGGCGCTGTGGTGCCAAGGATTCGACTCACACATGAAACAAGAATTTGAACCTACAAATAACCGTTCTTAGTACGTATGTTTGTCCATGTTTAAATTAACGCCTCAATGATACAAGACAAAATTTTAGTGTGCAGGTAAGGTTATTAAAAAGAAAAAACTACCCTATTATGTTTAAGGAATGACAGATTTTCTTTAGGCTGCCTAAAAGTAAGACAATCCGTAACCTATATATCTCACTACTGAGCACAGGATTCCAATTTTGCAAAAGTTTGGAGGCAATTAAGAAAAAACTCTATTCAAGAGTGTGTTTGCTGACTTCATATCGATGATTTTGTTCATTACAGAAAACATGTAAAACGTCCATAATATTGCAATTACATTCATTACAGAATTTAAATGCCGCTGATAGGGATCGAACCCGAGTTGCTCGCGTCCTTCTTAAGGTTCAGTTGAAAAAATAATCATTATTATATAAGTATAGTTAAACTATAATATGCATAATATTATATGATAAGCATAAACAAATAGGTACTGATTATATATATATATATATATATATATATATATATATATATATAAATGATTTAATATTGACAAACCATCACTATCCCACAGCATCTTTCCGATCCGCTAAGCAAAGTCATTATACCTGCGGATATTCCGGTTACCCTTTCCTTTCGCGATTGTTCCAGTTACCATCAACTGTGAAGGATATAATGTAAGCCTGTATTACACCTCTCTGCAATTGGCTAGGTTTTGTACTCTGGTTATGTACTCGGATAATATCTTAGCGTTACTTATTACTATAGAAGAATAATAATTAATAGGTCCTTACATATGAAATTGGTATTTTGTACGGGAGGAATATAAAGTCAATTTTTTTTTGTAAAATATATTTAATTAATCAAAGTATGCACCGTTGTTATCTATGCGCTTTTGCCATCTCATAGGTAATTCATTGATCCCTTTATAAAAGAAACCAGGGGGGCGAGAATCAATAAACTCTTTGAAGGCGGCTTGGACTGCCGCATCAAAGTTGAATTTTTACCTTGTAAGAAGTTGTCCAAATTCCGGAAAAAATAGTAATATGTTGGAGCAAAGTCCGGAGAGTACGATGGATGTCACAGAAATGTAGCTCATCTAACTTGTTAGTTGTTTGTTGTGCGGTGTGTGGTCTTGCGTTGTCGTGAAGCATCAGTGGCCCAGAGCTATTGACCAATCTCGGTTGTTTAGCAGCTAGTTCTTCTTTCATGGTTTGCAGTTCCTGACAAAAGATATCTGCCGTAATCGTTTGGCCTGATTTGTGATTTGAAAGCTGAAGTGAACGACACCGGCGTTAGTCCACCAAACACTCACAAGTAACTTTTTATGAGTCAATTTTCGTTTAATGCAGAACTTGGCTGGGTCCCAGGGTTCAGCCATTGCGACGAGCGCTCCCGATTATCGTACAGTATCCACTTTTCGTCTCAAGTAATGATTCGATTTAAAATCCCTTCATTTTTGTGTTGGTTGAGCAAAGTAAGTAAAGTATAGTCAAAAATAAAGTAAAGTCGACGCGTGTTTGCAAGTTAGATTCACTCAATTAACCCATCCCATTAACCCATCGTTCAAATTTTTTTACTTTACCGATTTGCTTCAAGTGGATTAATACAGTTTTATCACTTATCCCGAAGCCTGCAGCTATCTATGAAATGCTTTGTGATGGATCCGCTTCTACAATTGCCTTTATTTCTTAATTTTCCACTTTAGTCTCCGGCCGTCCACGGGATTGGTTCTGAAGGTCGATATTTCCAGAACGAAAACGTTGAAACCAAAAACGTACTATGCTTTCTTTTGCGACACCAGCGCCGTACACATCATTAATCCCTCGAGCTGTTTCTGCAGCACTGGAGCCACGGTAGAACTCGTACTCGTAAATTTACCGATATTTCGTGTTTTCCATTGTGCGATAATAAGCGACGCAAAAGAAAAAAATAATGAGAAAAACAAATGAATGACTGTTTTCTAAACTCAAATATACCAGCTAAATGAATTTATAATTTTTTGATTTGGAATTCTTAACTAAAGAGGAGATATTTCAGATCAAAGTGGTCAAGTACGACAAAACGCTAATTTCATATGTAGGGACCCAATATTAATGTCACGTTTTGTAGATACATTAGGTAACCATATCTCGTATAAGTTAATTAAATGTTATAATAGGCGAATACAAAATACATCTGTAAATTAAGGGACAACTAATATTAACAATCCATAAAAATAAGAATAGACTATAATTATTTAAATATATGCTCTATAATAATGCGACGGAGCTTGTTAGGTGAGTCAAAGATTAGCTTTTACAAAGAAAACTGAATTTCTCTTATGAAAATTGAAAAAAATTGATTTCAATTTAAGCTGAACGTACAGCCGAATTTTCTTTGAATGCTAAAATTCTATTTCAATAGATTTAATGCTTGGATCGTAAAATATAAAATATGCTTACAGAATAATATAGCAGTAATTTTCTAAACTGCATAAGAATTTTGCTGGGATTATATAGCCGTTATTTTGCAATAAATTCACGAATGAATAAAATTGCGCTTGGAGTTGAAATTGCGTTAAACTTCGTAACTAAAAGTCGTAAAGTTGATTATTGTTAAATTTTACACCCAATCCTTGTATCGTTAAAATTTTGAATATGTATATCGATAAAATGATAAAATAATATTTGCTTTTGTTGTTAACTTGATATAAACTAGTGTATGTACATACAATACTTTATATCGTTTTGGGTTAACATTTATTTATACATATATATTAACATAATATACAGAAACAGTCTTATAGTAAGTTCTTACTAAGGTTCCTATTTCATAATTTGTTGAATTATTTTCCAGTGGAAAGGAAAATTTATGAAAATGACAAACTTAGTGCATACATTAATACTACAAATTAATAAATAATATTGTTACGGCCCTCAGTTACCCCGACAAAAGTCGACAGGATTAGGGCCCATCAGTAATTCAACTCGACGAGAAACCGAGGGGAGGGCCCAATGACCTATGGATAATTAATTTATAACGGCTGTATAAGCAAACACAAACTTACCGAATTACAGGTGTAGGGTCGACCACAAGGTGCCATCAGGGGCAAGTAAATGATATGTGTGAGTGGTGTAGGAAAGTGCGTAATGTAGCGCCTGCCATTATCGGAATTCAAAGTCTAACGTCACTTAGCGCAAACTATAATTCAGCGAGATCTCCACCCGGATCACAAAGTTTAGTGTTCAACCGATAAAGTAAGATTCCTTAGCACGATATCAAAACGCAACGCCACGCGTCGATGATAATTAATAGCAGTTGAAGTTAAAATAGTCACTCAAAACTCAAGAATAAGCCTCGTTGTCACGTATATTAACTAAACAAAACAACACAATGGAGGCCGTCGTAATGCGACGTAGCTATTCTTATGTAACTCGCGACCTCTAATCGACACAGTCGTAGCGTCCTAAGATTCTACCAGACTGGCAGGCACCGACGTAGGCGCAAGCGAATGCACCCTCCCGCGCAACGCTAAACCGGTTCCTCGCTCGGAACTAGCTCGGAACTACCATCTCGAGACGGCCGGCTGATGACTCGTATTTCTCCTACTCGGGGTACAAACTGGAATACTCCTTTGTGCTTCGGGCAGAAGTTTGCGTTTACGTCAGAGAGGACATCTGTTCTCGACGCCTCGGCAGACTTGAAGGTTCGGACCTGTCCATCCTTTGGCTACGCGTAGACAGCGACGACCATGCGCGCGTCTACGGGTGCCTCTATAGGTCCCATAGCGGTAATGCCGAAACAGACTGACTCTTTGACCACGTCCAAATGGCTACAGATTCGTTGCTACAGCAGATCCCCTCCGCAGAGATCGTGATCCTCGGCGACTTTAACGCCCATCACGCCGAATGGCTTGGTTCACGTTTAACCGATCATGCGGGAAGATCTGTTCATAATGTTGCCTTGGCATATGGTCTGACATAACTGGTTACTTCGCCTACGCGGATTCCAGATGTCGTGTGTGCACATTCCCTGTTGGACCTTCTGCTGACTTCTCACCCGGACGGATATCAGATTTCCGTCGAAGCCTCTTTAGGCTCCTCGGATCATTGTCTTGTCCGGAGTGTGGTGCCACTCACGCTGAAATCGCAGTTTCATTCTGCAGGCTGCCGCCGTGTTTGTCACTATAGGTCAGCCGATTGGGATGGGATGCGGTCTTTTTTTGCATCCTACCTCTAGGGACGGGTTTGCTTTTCGCCGGACGATCCCAACGTTGTTGCAGATTCTGTCGCTGATGTGGTACTTCAGGATATGGAACTTTTTATTCCTTCTCTGTGGTGCCCATTGGAGGCAAATCTCAGCCATGGTTTGGTCACTCCTGTAAAATAGCATCACGCTATAAGCAGGAGTGCTACTAAGCCTGAGCTGACGCATCAGCGTCCCGGGATGTAAACACCAGCGCTCTAAAAAAGAAGCGTAATTCCGCCTCTAGGTTCTTCGAAAGAGTCATTGCCAAGGCAAAGTCAGAGCACATAGGAAGAATTGGCGAGAAACTAGTTCACCTTCTTTCTGGAACCCGTGCATTCTGGTCTCTCGCAGGGGAATTTCTGTCAGCCATCTCTTCCATCTCTGCACAGGGAGGACGACTCACTGGCCCATACCGCAAAGGGGAAAGCCGATCTTCTAGGCTCTTTCTTTGCGTCGAGATCGACTCTTGATGACGGGGGGAGTACGCCGCCGACCATCCCGCGGTGTGAGTGCTCCATGCCAGAAGTGCAGTTCACACAGCGCTCGGTTCACAAAGCACTCCTCTCCCTGGACATCCACAAGTCGAATGGGCCTGACGGAATCCCCCCAATTGTGCTGAAGACATGTGCTCTAGAGTTGGCACCGGTTTTAACGCGTTTTTTCCGGTACTCCTACTCCCTAGGCGTAGTCCCAAAATCATGGAAGACGGCTTTCGTCAACCCGATCCCTAAAATAGGCGACCGCTCAGACCCTTCCAACTACCGGCCTATCGCCATCACCTCCTTGTTCCCCAAAACAATGGAGTCCATTGTAAACTGCCAGCTCATGAGGTACCTTGAGGATCACCAGCTGATTAGTGACCGCCAATACGGTTTTCGTCGTGGTCCATCAGCTGGTGATCTTCTGGTCTAGCTAACTCACAGATGGGCGGAGGAAGTAGAGTCCAAGGGGGAGGCATTGGCCGTTAGTTTGGACATTGCGAAGGCCTTCAATCAGGTTTGGCACAAAGCGCTTCTTTCAAAGCTCCCTTCCTATGGGCTTCCCAAGAAATTGTGCGATTGGATCACCAACTTTCTTGCAGATCGGAGCATAAAGGTCGTTGTAGACGGTGTAAGCTCCGACTGCAAGCCTATTAATGCTGGTGTTCCACAAGGCTGCGTGCTATCGCCAACGCTGTTTCTTCTGCATATCAATGATATGTTGCAAACCCGTAACATTCATTACTATGCAGATGATAGCACTGGTGATGCTCTTTACACCGGCCGAGCCAATATTTCTCGGGAAAACGTCTCTGAGTGCCGGGAAAAACTTGTGTCTGAAGTCGAGTCTTTGCTGAATAGAGTCTCGGATTGGGGGCGACTAAATATAGTTCAGTTTGACCCCCAGAAGACACAAGTTTGAGCGTTAACCGCTTAAAAGAACCCCTTTGTCGTATCTCCTCAGTTTCGAGGCACTCCCCTTGTTACCTCAGCCAGTATCAGAATCCTCGGCGTTGACATATCGAGTGACGTGCAGTTTCGTGGTCACTTGGAAGAGAAGGCCAAATTGGCCTCTAAAGAGCTTGGCGTGCTCAGCAGAGCGGGATAGTATTTCATGCCGGCACACCGCCTGCAACTTTACAAGGCGCAGGTTCGGCCGCACATGGAATACTGTTCCCATCTCTGGGCTGGAGCTCTCCAGTACCAGCTCCTTCCACTTGACCGCATCCAGCGCAGAGCGGCTCGAATCGTTGACGACCGTGTGCTTTTCGATCGGCTCGATTCACTGGCACCGCGAAGAGATGTTGCATCTCTTTGCATTTTATTTCGCAGAGAGTGCTCTAAGGAATTGTTCGGATTAATCCCAGCCGCCAAATTTCGTGAACGCACTACGTGGCAAACGTCCCGATACCATCCACACCATCTGGATGCTGGGCCGTCCACCACAGTACGTTTCAAAAGGAGTTTTCTTCCGCGTACAACCTCTCTGTGGAATAATTTACCACCGGCGATTTTTCCGGACCGATACGACCTGGGGACCTTCAAGAAAAGAGCTTACTCCTTTCTAAAGGGCCGGCAACGCACCTGCAATTCCCCTGGTGTTGCGGTTGATCATGGGCGGCGGTAGTCACTTAACATCAGGTGATCCGCATGCTCGTTTGCCCCCTCTTCTATAAAAAAAAAAACAATCGAGTGTTCTTTCGAAGTCAAATTGGGAGTCACTTGAGTTGCTTGCGAAACTGAGATATTCGGTAAAATTTCTTGAGCCCAAATATGAAACGGATACATTGATTTTGCAAGCGCTAAAGTTTATTAGGAACTTCCCTGTAGCAGCCAAAATAACAGACATCAGCGTAATCGAGTGTCGAGTAAAAGATTTTGTGGACATTTAAGCAAATGCATGGTGAAGTCCTTGCAGCTAACCACAGCGATATGCTTGGACCTTAATAAATGGTGATCAAATATGACGTCTAAGTTTTTGACAGTATTGGAAAAGGCTATAGGAGCGCAACTAAAACAAACAAGAGGTAGTGATGTAAATTCTAATTTATTACGCAAATGCCTAGTGCCTTTAATGAATGGCCTGCGATTTCCTGGAATTAACTAATAGTAGGAACGATGCAAACCATTTACAGATGCGGCTTAGATCCGCATTCATGGTTTCAGTTGCATTATTTGTATCACACACCGTAAAGTGACGATAGGTACTGCTGTAAGTTATCCGCGCAGAGATGGAAATTAGATGTAATAACACTCACACATTATTAAAAATAAATTTAAAAAAGTAGGCGGCGGCTCCAACGCGAAAGTAGAGGAAATGAACCGCAATATTTATTAATATTAATTATATTACAGTACTCATTATTTTATTATACGAGATGCGCGAGTATGTTGCGCAGAGGCAAAAATATCAGCTTTGCTTTTTGTTAACGCTTGATTTTAGTATCCATTTATTTCTCATACCGTGTGCTATATGTGAAACGTTTCTTAGGCAATAACCTCACTCACTATAACTGCGGAGATAATCGCTCGCCACTAAATTTCATAGTGACACTATTGAAATATCTAAGCGTAGCGTAATCTTAGCGTAGATCGGACTATAAGTGATAATTAAAAAGGTGAAGATATTCCGGGTTAACACTGACATCGAGACGTCAATTACGTCAGTCCACCGTGACCATGGGCGCTGGAAAGCATCCGAAATGTTGAGACTTACAAATTAAGTAAATAATTAAACGCGTTAAAATCCTTAAAAGTAGTTTTAATCAATGTATAGTGTTCACGTAAATATAAGAAATCATTACTATTGAAACTGCTATTTGCAATTATAGTTTAATTACTCCATGTTTGGCAAAGAATAAGGACCTACATTACAGAGGAGTTGATTAAAGTCCACCATCACGCTTTATTAAATACCATTACAGAAATAAGAAAAGAAATGTGATCAGCAGTGTAACTGTTACTTCAGTTTTAAAAATAAAATTAAATGATTATTTGTTTAAAAGTGTAAAGGATTTTGGCTTTTAAGTAAAGCTGACGGTTTTTATGTTAAAAATTAAGTACTTGTTTATAAATTAAGTTAAGTACTTGTTCTTAATCTTACATTATGATTTGAGAAAGATTATAACTTTGTTAAAAATTACCTAGGCTGCATTAATCTTAGATATTTGAGATGAGGAACATAGCTCCTAAATCCATGATATTAGTAATTGAAAGAAAAATATTCTTAGACTCTTATTCAGGCAAAAAACTATATATATATATATATATATATATATATATATATATATATATATATATATATACACATATATATATATATATATATATATATATATATATATATATATATATATATATATATATATATATATATATATATATAATAAAATAAATAAATAAGTCAATTTCTCATTAAGGTGTAATTATTGATAAGTTTTCAGAGGAAATGTGAAAAAATGTCAGAAATATTATTACTACACATCCATAACCCTTTGCATAATAATAATTACTCTATAGTATGAGGAGTTATACTTACACAACTTTACAGTTTATTTTAGAAATATGTTTTTATTAATTTGTTAGTATGATTCAATGCAATGTATTCATTTCTCTGCCCAACTCCTAAAGTATTATTTGTAGTTCTGAAGTATTCGCGTAACCTGGGCGCCCTCATCCATGGCGTTTCCTTCTTAGTATTTTTATTATAGTTGATTATATTTCAGAAATATGTATCTATTGTACAACAGCCTACTAAACTTTTACATATTTAAAATAGCCAAAGTTACGCTTAATATAGCCAACGAATATTATTTATAAAAATAATATTCGTCTAATGTTACGACCGTTTAAACAATTGATATTTTCAAGTAAGTAAAAACGGTTTTATAACAAAATAATGAATCAAGTTAATTACACCTAGCCAAAAAGAATTGTACCAGTACCATTAGTTATAAAATTTTAGAACTAGAACGTAACTAAAGCTTATAATTCTTTACAAACACATTGGATTCAGAACATAAATTTATTAATTTGTTTTAATGCTTATACACGAATATGCTTATAAACGATAGTTTCGTGGTCACTTGGAAGGGAAGGCCAAATTGGCCTCTAAAAAGCTTGGCGTGCTCAGCAGAGCGGGACAGTATTTCATGCCGGCACACCGCCTGCAACTTTACAAGGCGCAGGTTCGGCCGCACATGGAATACTGTTCCCATCTCTGGGCTGGGGCTCCCCAGTACCAGCTCCTTCCACTTGACCGCATCCAGCGCAGAGCGGCTCGAATCGTCGACGACGGAGTGCTTTCCGATCGGCTCGATTCACTGGCGTTGCGAAGAGATGTTGCATCTCTTTGCGTATTTTATCGCATCTATCACGGGGAGTGCTCTGAGGAATTGTTCGGATTAATCCCAGCCGCCAAATTTCGTGAACGCACGACACGGCAAACGTCCCGATACCATCCACACCATCTGGATGCTTGGCGGTCCACCACTGTACGTTTCACAAGGAGTTTTCTTCCACGTACAACCTCTCTGTGGAATAGTTTATCATCGGCGATTTTTCCGGACCGATACGACCTGGGGACCTTCAAGAAAAGAGCTTACTCCTTTCTAAAGGGCCGGCAACGCACCCGCAATTCTCCTGGTGTTGCGGTTGATCATGGGCAGCGGTAGTCACTTAACATCAGGTGAGCCGCATGCTCGTTTGCCCCCTCTTCTATAAAAAAAAAAAAAAAAAAAAAAAACACGAACGTATTTTAAGTTTATACGATAACTAGTGTAAATGTTATACCTATGTGATATATATCTTATTCCTTATATTTACTGCAGAAATGTAGCTCATATAACTCCAAACCAAGAAGTTCAGTTCTATTGTCTGAGAATTAACTAAGAAGTCTCTCAAAATAACCTCAAAGTCCGTAATTACATTTGCCAGCACGATTCCGGAGTAGCCAGTTTTCGGTTATTCTACAAGATGCATTCTACAGCGTATTGGCAAGTACTTATTTATTACTCTTCCTTCTACCATTTGATCACTCGAATCAAAAGGTTTGCATCTTTCGTAATATGTACCCTGTAGAATAATTTGCTAGCTTGGCCTATTGTAGCGGTTTATGATAATCCATTACGCCATTTCGTCCCATAGGTACCATAAGAGGTGACTGTAATGTATTTTTATATATTTCTTTTATAAAAAAAAACCGGCCAAGAGCGTGTCGGGCCACGCTCAGTATAGGGTTCCGTAGTTTCCCGTCCGTCACAATAAGTGTTCCCACTTAAGAGTTTAAAGGTGGGAATCCATTATGTTCGCGCTCCAGCAGCGCTCCGCGCTCCTGCAACTGCTCCCGGTAGTGGGTACGTGCGCGAACATGGAGCGTGCAACATTGCACGCTCCGCGGTAGGCGATGCCAAGGAGAGACCAACTTAACTATTCGATAAATACCCGACCCAATGTAATAAGTACCTACAGCGCCATCTCTCGGGGAATTGGGTTACTAATTAATACATAGACGTGCCAGAAGTTTTCGGTGGTAATTTTGGATTGCTAGAACCGATTTTAATAATTCTTTTTTTGTTTGAAAAAAGATACGTTCAGGATAATAAAATATGTAAACGAAGTTAAAAAAATGCTTGCTTAAACGATTATACTAAAGCTTAGTTCAGAAATTGTTTTGTACAACTTTTTGTCTTTTTTGTACAAAAACTGTTTCCAGCCAAGTTCAAAATGATTTTCCTAGAAAGTCCTTATAAAGTTCTACCTTTCAGATTTTTTTCATATTTTCTAAACCTATGGTTCAAAAGTTAGAGGGGGGGGGGGACACATTGTTTTTTACTTTTGGAGCGATTATTTCCGAAATTATTGACATTATCAAAAAATGATTTTAGTAAACCCCTATTAATTTTTAAATACCTTTCCAATAATATATCACACGTAAGTGTTGAAATTAAAAAAAAAATCACTTCCCATTTTACATATAGGGGGGCTACCCTAATAAAACATTTTTTTCCAATTTTTATTTTAGCACTTTGTCGGCGTGATTGATACACATATTGGTACCAAATTTCAGCTTTCTAGTGCTAACGGTCACAGAGATTAAGCGAGGACGGACAGACGGACAGACAGACATGGCGAAACTATAAGGGTTCCTAGTTAACTACGGAACCCTAAAAAGGTAACAAACGAAAAAACAGCCTAGCAAAAACATAAGAAAATGTTGTGGCCCATAAATATCTATACTCGATTAAGAATCAAAATTTGCTACCTGTGATGACTAAGATGGAATACCTCCTTACCATTAAAATGTGTCTCCTGTTCTCTACACTCACCATACGAAACATAGTAGCAATATTCTGCCATTTCACGCTCGTGTTCTGTGACAACGTGATTCTTCCTCAGTCAGGTCAACCTATTGGTACTACAGCCTTAATATAACTTCTGAGCAGAAAATGTTTGTAAAGATGTAATAAATATTGTAATTATATTTGCATATTATGTCCTACTATAGGACAAACAAAAGAGTTAGTCTTAATATGCACTTATCCATTAAAGTTATGTAAATACTCGTATGTAATATTACACAACATATCATATATAACATGTCTTGGGATTTATCGAGGTCTTAAAAATCCAATAACTTTCGGGCAAGTTATTTCATTATTGAAGTAAGTTTCAAAGGGTCGTACGCGATATTCGGGACAATATTGGGTTGAACTCATTTTAACAACGACTAAGTTCAGTTTTATTTTTTCGAAAAAATTTTTTTTGAATATTTTTAATGATTTCTCGAAAACTTTTAATGAATTATAATACTGTATTTAGTTCTGCCCAAGGTCTAGCTTTGCTTTAACGTACACATGATAATTATTAAATAAAGAAAAAAAGCATATAAATTATGTTGATGAAGTGAATGTGTTTGTATGTCTATCACTTTATTATAAAGTATTATTTTTAATAATGTAATAATATATATAGCTTGAAAAACTGACAATCAATAGGAAAGAAAGGTTTTCGAGTGGCAACCTAAGAAAGGTTTTCGAGAGGTAGCTTCTAAGCATATTGTAGAAAGTCGATAGATGCTCATGGCGCAAGACCGTGTTCTTGAAAGAATGTTCTGCAGAAAACTTAGACTTGAATGTAATAATGATGATGAACAATTACTTTATATGATTTGTATTATGGAAAATGTTGAAGTTAAATGCTGATGTTCGTAATAAAAATTTAAATTAGAGAAATCAAATTTCAAAAATTCATATTAATATAATGTAAGGAGGCTAGTGAAAGTATTATTATATATACCGAATATTCTTTTTTGGCCGTTCTATATTAAGAAATTCTTAACAGTAATAGTGTAACTTGTTTTTTTTTCTTTTACGAAACCGTCTGTAGCAGAAACCCTTGTTTAGATTTACTGAGTAAGATCGTGTCAACTGCCGTACGTTTGCATTCTCAGTTGTATCTATATAAATAATACAGTTATTATTTAAACTAAGCACCTACTTTTTATTATTATTTTGTTTAAAAATTTTGTGTTCTTTAAACGTATAATTTTGTAAACAAAGTGTTGTTGTCAGTTATAGTGATGTAGTAGGCAACTATAAAAACATGTACGACTTCCTTGTCTTATTTAATTCCTCTAGTTTATGTGACATAGTTAATGTATGCGTAAGTTAAAAAGAAGTAAAGTTAAGTAACAGCCTATATACATCTCACTGATGCTTTTCTGGGAAATGAGCACTTACAATTGCAATTAAGAATTTCATTGATGACAGCTGAGATCGAACCCGGGTTGCTCGCGTAGTATGAAATTGTCAAAAACTTAGCTCCTGAGATGAGTAAATCAGAAGTATATAGAATATAGAACCTAGTGTGGGGGTAGAGGATTGGATAATTTCATTGTCATCACAGATAAATTTTTATAAATTTTAGCTTGTTGGAAACAAATGAACGTATTGATATTCATTATTTTTATTTAATTTAATGATTGTAGCACGTTCAAAGTTTCAAATTTGCCTCATCTTGAGGATATTTGCTATACTCGTAGATGTCACGCTTGAATCCTTGGATGTTATGATTATAGCGTTCTGCTGCCGATCTCCTAATTCAATTTCTCTGTGTCGCCTCTTAAGTTACAGCCTATATACGTACCACTGCTGGGCACAGGCCTCCCCTCATTTCTGAGAGGGTTTTAGGGCAAGGAAGTGTCCGCCGCGCTGCCCCAATGCGTGTTGGCGAACTTCACATGTCTTCGAAATATTTTTTTTCCTTATTCCTCAGACGTGTAGGTTTCCTCGCGATGTTTTCCTTCACCGCCGAGCACGTGGTAAATCAGCACTTAAAATCGCAATTAACAATTTCATTGGTGCCGGCGGGAATCGAACCCGGGTTATTCGCGTTCTGTTATATTTACAGCGAGCGTTAACCATCTGAGCTACCACGCCTCTTACGGCACCCATTATTTAGGGTAGTGGATTTTTTCTTATTTGTTAGGATATTATTGAAATATATATTTTATAACATATAAAATTGTTTGTGCTTCTATTAGTGACCGTGTAACTCCGAATGACTTAATCGGTTAAGGGACATAATATGTACACATTTTTTTTGTTGAAAATATTGTTCATAGCCATGCCAGGAGCCGATAGGTGGGTAGTTAGGTCTAGTTATTAAAAAAATTATATTTACGGACTTAACTTATATTCTTATCGCGTTAACTACCGAGGCCAAAATAACGCTAAATTGCTAGTTGTATAATAGGTATGTATATACAAACGTTGATTACTATAACTTCGGTTAATTTCAAGTCCACTGATGAACTTTGGGATCCTAGGCCTTCCCCATTGATTACCACAAAAGCACAGTGTGTTATCTGCATACATCGACTGCCTGATCTATCCCCTATATACTGGATATATACAGCCTTATACCAGCCACTATCCGATATACTTTTCTATTAAAAAACTAACTACTTTACCATTTAAGGAAGGATTTGGAAGAACTTTTGAATGGCGCATTGGCGATCACTGTAATAGGTTTGTTACACCTTTGTTGCCACCTCCCATCGCTAGTCCCTCATCTATGTAACCACTAACACAGGACTACGCTAATTCACAATTTACCCGGCCATTACATTGTGTTTTTTTATTTTATTTATTTTTATTTTATTTAAATAAGGATAACAATAGCGTAATTCACTAAATAACTACAATTTCAAATTTACTTCAAGTATGCCTATAACAGTTATTCACATATTAAATATAAGAGTAAGCTATTATTAAGATAATAAATTAAACAAATTAAAACAACTTAATAAAATAACAGTAATAAAATTAAGTAAAATTAAGTAATTTTAGGTTTACTAACACTAAGATATTAGGTCTTTCTGACAAATTGATATGTGATTTACTTTTCGAGTTAATTTTATAATTCATTTATTTATGATTAAAACTACTTTTACGGATTTTATCGCGTTTATTTTTACTTTTTATTTTTAATTCCCGACGTTTCGGGCGCTTTCCAGCACCCATGGTCACGGGGGACTGAGATGGCTGACGTCCCGATGTCATTGTTAAACCCGGAGTACCTTCAGCTTTTTTAATTATTGTTTATGGTCCGATCTATGCAAAATGAACTGAATATGTCCTGAGGTCTTGCAAAGGTATGCTTGGGTTTAGTTTTAATTTTATTGATTATAGGATCCCAAGCAGGTGGTAGTACCCAGCCTCCTTCTCTATTGAAATTAGGATGTTTTTTAATTTCAATAGCCTCACGTATCATCCTTGGTAGGAATCGGTGTTCTTTCGCGAGGCGGACCATAAACAATAATTAAAAAAGCTGAAGGTACTCCGGGTTTAACAATGACATCGGGACGTCAGTCATCACAGTCCCCCGTGACCATGGGTGCTGGAAAGCGCCCGAAACGTCGGGAATTAAAAACAAAAAGTAAAAATAAACGCGATAAAATCCGTAAAAGTAGTTTTAATCATGTGCAATGTTCGCTTAAATATAAGAAATCATCATTTATTTATATCATGGCAAAATATATTCTATATATCATTACATATATACATACAAGTGTACGTACACACGATGTACATAAATATTATAAAAATATATTAAAAGATATAAATAACTCACTTGACATAGCTACCTAAAGTAAGTGTTTCTTCTTAATGTAGCTTACCGGCATCCTACGTTTACAAATAAAGGTAAATTAAACAATAGAAGCTGTGTTTAATATGCATGTACGTACCTTGTTTCTAAAATCACTTTTACTGCCTATAAAGGGATCGATGGTATTAAATGTTTTGTTATAATTTGATAGCAAACGTGTTGAGATACTATTTTTGAATGACTTTTTTATAGAATAAGGTTGACAAACGAGGACACAATCCAATTGATAATAAGTGGATGCTGTGGCCCATAGACAAATTGCGGAATGTTTTTGTTGCATTTTAAAAAACATTTTATTATTCGTTAAAGAAGCAATTTAAATTAATCAGATCTAAGTAAATTGTTCGTAAAAAATGAACAAGTTACTTTTCATGGAGTTTCAAAATTCGAACGCTCCGGAAAGTTTCGTAATAAAATTGAAACTCGAATTGTGGAAATGATAGTCGACAAAACATTTTGTTTTACAGATTCTGACAAAAACACGGGCAAACACTATTTGAATTTTAAATTCCTTTTCAATGGATTTTGTGCATGAGCTCGTATAAAATACGTCAATAAAGATCAATCTATAATGTAAAATGTTTGAGCTATATTTTGCAGAAATAAAAATAACTTCGTTTTGATTTCTCGTTTATGAAACTAAGAATAAGGGTGGTCGTTTATATGTATCCCACTCGTGGGCATAGAGGTCATCTTTTTATTAAAAGTTTTAAAAATGTGCCTTTAAGGAATTTCATCGGTGCTGAAAGAAAGCGAATTCGCCAACTATGAATTTTTATATTTATAATATAGTCAAGCACTTATCTCCTGAGCTACCACTATTGAATGATACTAAAATAGATATATTTAATATATTTATTTTAGTATCATTTAATAAAAGAAACTATATGTTTATGGGTTTTATTTAAATTATTAACATTTTTAGTCACGTATTGTTGGCAAAGAAATGTAATCCAGCAGTATAAAAAGATAGTTGGTCAACAAACCATGGCTAGCAAACATTATTAAATCAATGAATTTTTGACTATCTGGATAGCTGTAAAAAATTTAGTACAGTATATTAATTATATAAGCTGCATTGATTGATTTATGTTTATAAAATTTTGATAATTATATGGAGGAGGGAAGCAGGAGAAGTACCTTCTACCCTTTCCCCTTAGCGGAAATGTATAATTTATGAGTAATGATTTTTTTTGTAAAATCATAACCTCACACGGCATAGAAATATTGACCCGAAGTTAGTTCTGCAACAGCTTCAGCGCTGCGGGAAGTGCAGCCCCTTCGCCCTTGAGTAGCAAATTACAGGCACCCATGGGTGCCCGTAATTTGCTACGCCGCCGCGGTCGCGTACGCTCCGCGCCTATGGCTTTACAAAAACACTCAAGGGGTAGGGTAGACAGACTACGTGGAGTCGTGCTGATTCGGTTTTAGAACAGATTCGACCAATCTTATCTATAAAGTCAGGTTGCCCTAAATTCTGCTACGAGTATTATAATGGTAAACGAAACAATGTAATTTGAATTGTTATAAATGTATTAATACATAATTTTAGTTATAATAATAAAATACATTGCTTATAGAAAAATGTTCTTTGCTAATCAATCGCGAATCTTGCTGATTAAGTAATTATTTTGCGGATCGACTGTTTAGTAGGCAAACTCATATTATTGTAAGTTGCCTATTTATGACAAAATTTACTGAACATTAACAAGATTATTTGCGAAACAAGAATTGCCGATTGATTTTTTTAATTACTAACAGAATATTTGAATGCTAACCAAATTATTTAAACGCTGTTTATTGTGGCTAACCAAATTCTGTTACGGCAAAACATTTAATTACTTCTTTGTTTATTGTCAAGCAAATTCAAAGTACTTATACACACTGCAGTATATAGCAAATAGATTGTACTTATATAAAGATTTATTTCGGCGCATAAATATCCAAATGCGTCTCAAGATAGTCAATGGACTTAAGTCAAAGATTTTTATGTAAAGTACATGTGAATTGTGGAGAGATTTTCTTTCAGTTATATTAACGTGCGAGCATCCAAAGTTAAACGCAGGTTAAACTTAAAATTTTTGAATGCACAGATATCTTTTTACGACATTTCTCTACAACAAAGTGCATGTAAGTAATTCAGCACTTTAAATAGCAAGTAATATTTTTAGCCATGTCGGCATTTGTACCGTACAAACTGAGGTTGCTCGAGTAACATAAAATTTAAGTCAGTTGCCACGCCCCGGACTGGTTTTCTTGAAAAGTGACGGAAAGCGACAAATCGCACAAGCAGACACTCAGCGAGTCTCCGCCCATTTGTTGTTGAAATATTATTCAGTTGAACGGTTTGCTTCTTCGTTCGTAATATGCGTACAGCAATGAAGTGGATTAATTTGCTAGCGTCTGGTTTCCTTCTGATTAAATTGTAAATGTTCAAGATAAAAGTTACGTCTTTTGCTAAGCTAATTCTGTGCGCTTTTACAGTGCACTCACAAAACCACTTGAAATCGGGTGGGGTAGCAATTAAGACCCGGCGTATATTATAATAGCAGAGCTAAGTTAACATGGCCATAAACATCACAAAGTAATATCAATTAATATGACAGCTCTTTTTAAAGAGAATTATAAGTAAGGTGAAGTGGCCAATCATTTTGCTCAAACTTAAATTGCGTAAGCACAATGTAGGGTGGCAAGAAAAAAAGGCCGTCATCGGCACGTTTAGAAGGTAGATTGGCGACTGCAGTGCTGATCTTTTGTACCTTAAACTCTAATAATCAGTCTAGATAGTTTTTTACTTATTTGTTTATTTAAAAATATTATAATTTAATTTTTGTTTTGGCGTCACCTGAAATGTAGCCTCTGAGCAACAAAAGAAAAACACACTACGTGTTTTTCTTTTGTTGCTCAGAGGTAATTAATAGCAAAACATTGTAGTTCTTGGATTCTTATCCCAATAGAAGGTATTTGTGTAAGATTGTAAAATGATCTGGTGCTTGTTTCCATGTTTGGCACTGTATCGGAGTAACTAGGTATTTATAGGCGTGTATATGAGGCACTGGAACGTCCACTGTAAAGTTAGCTTTCAACATAATTCGAAGGTTAACTACGTAATAAAACTTTTCAGTGTAGGAGGCCGCCATAGTTGACTATTTCAGTGTTCGTGGTGGCGGGGGGAGGGAACGATCCTGAGTGGTCCACTGATGTTGTGGTAAAAAGGCCATAACTATTGAGGAATGGTGTATTATCCTCACCAGAAGGGCGGTAGGCACTGGCCGAACCGCGGTGTTGTGCGAACGCAAGTGCGACAAAGAAAGGTTACGTCTTTGACCCTGTGTATGTATGCGTAGTCATTGCTCCATGAAAAAAGGTGATAAAACTTATTTGCTACCTCAGAGTCTGACTGGGATGGCTCTCGACATTAATTACATATCTATATATTAAATTGTAAGTTCCGATTTGACGGATAAGAAAGAATTAATAAAAAAGTTTTTGACACGACAAGTATGCTAAATTCTATAGCAGCTTGCCATAAAAAAGAGGTTACTCCAAAAGAAAATCACTGAATAATATTATATGAACGAAAATGTTTTACATCGTATAACGTTTTATGAATATCTGGACATTCATTCATGTTCGACCGTGATCTGTGAGCAATTTTGACTTAAAATAGAATTTCCATTTCCCTATGTATAAAATAGAAAGCCACATAGCGGCATTCAATACCATTATATAATTCCCAATGGAACTTGATTCAATTGATATATATTTTAACGAAAACTGAATATGTAATATTAAAATCTGTTATTTCACATATTAACTTTATAATATTAAAAGTGACACAATTCGTTGAATTTTAGTAAGACTTTAACCGCATAATCCACAACACCCGTGTGTATCATAAAGGCGACTGAAGGAAACTAAAACAGGATATGGATAGCAGCATCTTCCCCTTAAGAGGTCACAAGTAGGAGCTATTTTATATAGGATAAGGTTACAAACGAGCACGCAGGCCACCTGATGGTAAGTGGTTGCTGTGGCTCATAGACATCTACGTCGATCCTCGACTACGAATCAAAATGCAGAAGCGTTGTCACCCGTGAGAAGTAAGATGGAATGCCTCGTTTTTAGTAAAGAGAAAAGAAAAAGAAGGGTCTCCGGTTCTCTACACTCACCATACGAAACACAGCAGCATTATGCTACTATTTTACGCTGGTATTCTGTGACAGCGTGGTCCTTCCCCGGTCCAGCCAATCTATTCGTGCTACAACTATAATACTAATATAACTGCAGCATGGCTCTACCACGTATAAATATTCTCCTACTGGGCAAATTATAGAGGAAACCTATGTAAAACTGTAGGTTATAATTATATTAGAGTCGAAATGTTTTATTCACTTTTCTTATGGATATTGTAATATACAACTTGTTAGTAAAACTAGGATCTAAGAGACAGAACGATCGGAACAAAGCTTGAAAGATTTTTTTAAACGACGGAAATTCAATTAATTTCATTTCAATAATACCAGGACATTAACACAAATATGTTTATTTTCTGTTTCTTATCGTTTTTATATATTCGCGCGATCCATTTGAACAGGATAAAAATTCACATCATTCCTATGCAAAGTAAATATTTTATAAATTTTAGACGCTCAAGGTACGCTTACTTTCTAAACTTTTAATTGCAGCATACATAATTGCAATATAATTGTTACACCACACACAATTCACTTATAATAATATAATTTTTATATGAATTTCAATAATTATTTATTGTATGTTCGGATAGGAAGTACGGACTTTAAAAATACATTTTATTTATAAATTAGATATTTTATAGATAATAGAAAAAGGAGTCTTTTTAAAGTAATGAACGTGCATGTTGTAATTTATGATAGAAAGGAAAATATTAAATCTTTTTATCTGTGTAAAATATGTGTAATGAAGGGACATACTCTCTTTGTGAAATAAGTAATTATTTCAAAATTTTTTTTTGTAATTCATTAAGTTTTAAATTTATAATCGGACTTTTGTTGTAAAATTCAGAATCATCCGTGTTAATCAACAAAAACGAGTTGGAGTATTTCAAACATTTTATAGATAAATATTATCTTAAAATGAGTAACTTTTGTTAATACCATTTTCTAAATTTGTAGAGATTCTAGATTTGTTCAGATTTGATAATAATAATGAAAGTAGTATTCAAGCCAAATGGAATTTGAATTTCAAATATGCTTTACAACGGACTTTGGTATTCTATGATTAATATTCGAAGTGAGTCGAATAGAACGTAGAAGAATAAAAGTGAGTCAGATAGTATTTGATTGGCATTATATTGTATATTTACTTAAATAGAATTGTAGCTTTAAGATGTTTTTTTTTGTCTTTGGGACTGAAGGAAATTATGACGACATTGAACATAACATACTATTTAGATTTTATTGAAAAATTGAAAAAATCTTTATTGCTACAAAAACGAATTTATACATATCAATGTGATCCTAACTCCTGTAAAAGATTAACCTTAGTAACAAGAGCTAGTTCCTATATATATATATATATATATATATATATATATATATATATATATATATATATACGTACGTGCGCGCCGTGTGTGATTTTATATTTTAGTATTTGTGTTTCTATACTAAATATTATAAAGAGGAAAGATTTTTGTTTGTTTGTTTATTTGTTCGTTTGTTCGTACCGAATAAGCAACAAAACTACTGAACCAATTTTAACCGTTTTTCACCAATACAAAGATAAATTAAAAATAATGTAACTCAAAGTAGCAAAATATTGCCTAAATTCATTATTTCCGTGCGCTGAAAAACTATTGATGATACATAATAACTATGTACTCAACGTGAGATATAAGGAAACAGTCAAGGTGGTCAAATATTTTGAAATATCCAAAGTATCAGTAACATTCAAACATCCTTAGTGGTCAAATTATTGAGAACAATAATCTTGCTCAAATACATATGTCGAAACACGTACGTCAAATATAAGCAATGGTATCCAAGCAGCTAAAGTATTCAAAGTTGTAGAATTTTTGAATTTAGTGATTTAAATTTAGAATACTTGATTACCTGACGATACAATATTGCATTTCTAATAATTTTAAAATTCAATCCACAAATTTAATACAACAGCGAGAAAATGAAGAAAATTTTCTATGTTTTCTTAATATAAATTCTAAAATAACATTGATGAATAAAATGAAACCAGACACAAATGATATCCTTATTTTTATTTAAATAAAATTCAATAAAACTTTGCGTTGCTGTGTCATTTATGAAAAACAGTATGGTAGGTATTAAAATTTAAAGGTAAAAGACAAAGATGTTTTATAGGTACAGATACCGTGTTGCTAACACATCGCACCGTTCACAGTGACGCCAGTCTTTGATACATGTGTGCGTGAGTACCACGTGGCGCGCATATCTTACGTACCGTGCCTGCATTAATGTGCGTGACTTCGGTAATAACAGTGCAAATCGATTACCCAAAAATTTGGGAGATTTTACATTTCATTTATATTGACCTTATTATTTTTATTTTTATTATGACCTGAGTGTAAAATTTATATGCGAAGCGTGTGCATTTGTGTGCGTGTGTGTATAGAGATATACACATACAAGGGATATGGTTGGTTATGTGTGTTTTATGTAGATATGAAAATCGCACCAAAATAGTGAAGATAAGTAATAAAACCTATAGTTAATGTAACAGTTAAAAACAAATAAAAAATCACAGCAGATATTTATGTACCTATATCTACTGTGATTTTTTATTTATATATTTAACCAGTCTATTATTATTGAATATATATAGAGTACTACACCTTTGTACTGTAGAACCCAAATATTGCCGCTTTTTACGAAGACATGAATGACGTACAAAAGTTTGGTTAAGTGTAAACTTCGGCAAAGAGATACCAAATGTTTTTTTATAATTCATATATCGATCCAGTTTCATGACTAGATCAAATCCTTGCATGAAATTAGTTAAATACTGTCACTGGATTTTACTTTCCTTTTTTACTGGAAGAAGATAAAATTTTGTAAAACTTAGTGTGTTTAAAAGCTACATTTTATACTGTAAAAACTGTAAATAAATAAATAAACATATAAGATCAACATTTTTTATTTATGTAAATTATAATTTTATTTAAAAACCTTGAAATTGTAGTTGTTTTCGGTACAGTTACCTTTTCGATGGAATATTTTTGTAAATATTTTCTGTCTTCGCTACATGAAACAGCCTGATTTTTACATATCCATCCACTATTAATTTGAAAATATTATTTTCATGATAATGCCCATAAAGATGATCTGTTTCACTAAAGTTGAATATACTTTTACTCACTAAGTGTGTCATTATTTTAATTATCAGAAGTTTGTAATCTTTTTCTGTAGTTATTTGCTTTTCTTTTAATGTTTTACTTAAAATTGCCTCTGACAGCCAGCATACAGTAAAAACATTTTGTGACGAATAATCAGTCCTTCCTTGTCACGTAGTCCAACTAGCTTATGAAAATCTAATTTTTCTTTACTTATTAGACTGTCGATGCAGGGCATGCATTTAATTTTCCAACTCAATTACCTCACAATGATCACAAGAATGACAGATTGATTTTTCAAACCGGTTCACAATCGGCTTTTTGAGGGTTAAATTACACACTCCCGCTCGTTCTCGCTCTAGTAAATGACGGTTCTAAGTGACCAAGAAGGATAGATTCACAGGAAAGTGCGATCCGTGCTGCCAGATCTATTTCGACCCGAAGCCTTAAAACGGTTTAACTTGGTTAAAACCTGTAAAATTAGACGGTTTAAAAAAATTTTTTTGGGGCAATAAGTTTTTTCTCTTTGGTAATGAATAAACCACAGATAGTCCCATAATATATTATAATAGTGCATTTTTCTGAGATATAATTAGTACATTTTCCAAAATAATAATTCGAGGTAATCATCTTAGGTAGGTATTTACTTTTTTTAAAATATTAATTACACAAATAATTATTATAATAATATAATTTAATCACACAACTAAATCCCTCATTAGTAATGTAATGGTAAAAGAATTTTAAAATCAGTCAAGTAATTTTGAGATTAGCCAAAAAACATATTCATAGAAAGTAGCGCCATCTATAATAAAATAAATTATACATTAGACATCTGTAATTATACATAACATTCTAGTGGTAAAAGAATTTTCAAAATCGGTCAAGTACTTTACGAGTTTAGCTAAAAAACATATTCGTTGATAGTAGTGCCCACTAATTAAAATGCATCCTACGTTTCACAGTAATAATAGCATTCTAATGGTGAAAGAATTTTTTAAATAGGTCAAGGAGTTTTTGAGCACCATTCCGAAAAGCGATTCAGCTTAGCCAACCGCACACACAGTAAAAACATAACTATCCTTTTTCAGCCGTAGTCGGATAAAAAAACGGTTGACACCGATTGCGTATCGGCTGCTTTAGATAAATATCCGTTGTCAACAGTTGATTTACATCTATTCATGACATTAAAATAGGGAAAAACATTTCATACGGTAGGCAACACTCGAATATTATTGCGCAGTATTACTACTTGTATTGACATTCAGCTTTCATATTATTTTATAATGAAATACACCAGAAAATTGTATACTTACTTATGAAAAGTGATGTTCTTTTCCTTATCTTTTTTCCAAGAGTAATTTTTACATGATTTCACGGCACAAACAGTCATTTTGCGAAATTAAAAATACCGGTGCGTGATGTACGTTCACAGTGAACGTCGCTGGCGTAATGGCGGAACGATCGAACGAATACGCCAATATTGGCGCCTTTTAAATGGAAGCGTTTTAGGCGCGCGTACACGGTATCTGTACCTATAAAACATCTTTGGTAAAAGAAATGACCTCTCTATGAACTCTAAAATATTTAAATCTGAGATTTAAATGGCAATCCATGGTATAATTTTTTTCATAAGAGTTTGTGATCATCAAAATTTTGTCTATATTATATTATATATAATTTTATCAATATAATATATTCTATTATATATAATTTTATCATCTTTAAATTAAAATAATATCCTTTCGATTTGACCAAGCTACAAGACAAGCTTCCAAATATTTTAGAAAAATATCAAATGAGTATCAGTATTTACCTATCTACACTACATATAAAAAGTACACTGTAGTATACCTTACGGGTATCAGTCATGGGTCTGGAAAGGTTAACCGATAGGATTGTATTTGTAAGTATTCGGATATAGTATGTGCCATAAGTCAAGTGTTCACTGCTGAGCATAGGCCTCCTCCACGAGTAAAAAAATGAAATAATTTGATTAAATCTAACGAATTCTTTTCGCACTGTAAACTCAATTAAAACAATTCAACGGTATTTCATTTTATTTAAAATATATTTAAAATAAGTAATAACACAATATATAAATAAAGTAAAATAAGAAACGAGATATATCCTCCTTCGGCATTAAGTACGCCACTAAGCCGATTGCACCATATTGTAACAAAAAATACTTCCTCTCATGGATTCCCATGTTTTTAGAACATGTCGCCTTAAATTTTTGATAGACCTTATTTCAGTATTATTCCAAAGTTGTATTATTAATTTTCAACATTTACAAGTTTTCCATTGGATTTAAGTCCGGACTGTGAGCAGGAAAAGTTTCTGCTTTCGCTTAACAAGTTTAATGGCTGCCGATCAATGGTGAAATTCTCCCGGGTTCCAATATATTTTTATATCAAGTTACAATGTTTTATCAATCTATTCGATGTTTATATGTGTTGCTCAATATTCGGATTATTATTATTCCTTCAAAATTGACAGTCCCCACGCGGACTTGTCGGCACTGCTCATAGTGTTTTGACAGGAATGCCGTTTGACTCCTCGGGGAGTAACTCCAGAAGCGGAGTCCAACGGCACTGCTATTATGAACTTAATACTATGATGGCGCGCAAATCCACGCGGCGTCATACTTTTTGTACCGAAATGATCAAACAAACATTCACTTATATAGCTCGTGCAAAATCGATTGAGAAAAACGAACATTGACCTTTCGGTCGTTTAACCAATATATAGGCATAACGATTTCTTTTATTTACGCGAACACTACACATAATTAAAACTACTTTTACGGATATTATCGCGTTTAACAATGACCTCGGGACGTCAGTCATCTCAGTCCCCGTGACCTGGGTGCTGGAAAGCGCCCGAAACGTCGGGAATTAAAAATAAAAATAATTAAAAGTAAAAATAAAAGCGATAAAATCCGTAAAAGTAGTTTTAATCAATATATAGGCACTTTTTATATGTAGTACTTTCTTTATTTATAATGATATTTTTTTACTTTTTTATATTGATTGATATAATATGTATTTATTAACTATTATTAAAATGTTATGCAAAAGATCGCTGTAGAAGAAAAATCATCTATTGTTATAAAGTAGGTACTTTATTCATTTAACAACAAAAATCATTAATTTATAACACAAAAGATTGACGAAGATCAACGAAAAGATTGAAAAAGAAGAAAGACACAAAAGATTCGAGTCATAATGACACCGAATAAGTACGTACTTATTCAAAAGATAAAACTTAATTTTCAATATTATATAAGAACTTTATTTTTATTCGGTGCATGCGGGCCGGCCCAAAAAAAGTGACGCATCTCTGGCTGCCATTGTCACGTTTCTTTTAGAACGAACTGACGTAACGCGCGTTTTGTTTATTTTATAGAGATGAATTTGTAAAAACTCAATATGGTGGTTATACTGCTTCAAATATTTTTTTTAAATATGACACTGTTATTAAACGAATTGCTGTGTTACTTACCATAAATTGAAATATAAAATATAACACATTTTTCGCGATGTACCGTAAAATTTTACAATGTTTATAGGAACCACAGACAATACTATTTAAGAAACAAAAAAAAACAACAAAACATATGTGATGACCTAGAAGTGTGAATAATATCAATATTTAAATATTGTTATCACATCTAAATTGAGATTTTTTACGTTATGCCTTTTGACACTCGGCTCGAATCTGAGGTCATCATCCGTTTTTCTCAAAAATTCACTATTTCTTGTCATTATAATTATGTTGACCTCATTTTTATGTCGTAGACAAAAAAACAAATTAAACAATTCAACAAATTAAACAAAATTTATTATAAAATGCTACGTTTATTTGAGTAATGCTTTGGGAACATCATATTATATTGGCCTCACGGTATGACTTAGGTGCTCACAACTATTATTTTTAAACGAATGTTATTCTTATAACATTATGAAGAAAACGAAAGATACAAAAGACATAGCAAAAAGAAACCTCAAAAAATCAATTATTTTTACCTAGCTGGGGTTCATATACAGAAAAATTTTTCTTGATTACTAAATCCAGGTTGACCTTCACATAACAAACAGTGGAAAGTAGTTTGTTTTCGTATTTTTTAGAAACCGAATAAAAGCGACACACCTTTCTCTTTATTCGATTGGTAACTCTTACTTCACCTGGTGCATCTACTTTGTTTTCAACAGTTGTAGCGCCAATTTTAGTCAATTTTAACCATTATTACGGTTTGGAGGTTCGATGTTAGATGGTGGCAGCACTTCTTCAGACAACGACATGCGAAAATCATATATGTTCAAATGTTTTCCTGAGTATCTATTATATAATTTGTGGGTAAGCATTCAAAACTTGCATTTGAAGTATGTGCACAAACATTTGTTTTGTACTAGCGTAGCGTTTTTCTTTCACGAGGGTAATATGAAAGCGTCTGGTCTTGTCTATCAACTCCGCACATGTACTTGTTATATTCTGCTAGAACCCTTGGTTTTTGTTTCTCTTTGCCTTTATAGTTTGACATCTATGATTTTCAATAATGATAATTTAGACGACAGTTTTTTTTCCCTCGGCGACTTAGATGGATTGAGCAGTAATGACAGTTATCATAGCATTCCTTCTTTAAGTGAAACTCTTGATTCTCATTTCTCAGATACTCTGAAAAACTTTAATGTTGTTCATATAAATGGCCAGAGTATTCCCGCACATTATCCTGACATGTTGTCCTCATTTTATAATGAAAATATACATGCAATATTAGTTTCTGAATCTTGGTTAAAACCGTGTTTGCCTTCAATATCTTACTCTCTTCCCGGATTCCACTTGATTCGCAACGACCGCCTTGGGCGCGCTGGCGGTGGCGTGGCGATTTATTTAAGATCACACATTCCTTACACAGTTTTAAATACTTCGCAACCAGTGTCTAGCGCCGGCCCTGAACACCTATTCATCGAAATATTGTTTGGACATTCAAAACTTCTTCTCGGTGTCTATTACAGTCCAAATGTTACAATTGATTATTTTTCAGCTTTTGAAATTCTATTAGAACAATACTCCTCGCTTTATAATCACACTATTGTCATGGGAGATTTCAATACTTGTCTTCTCAAAAATGATGCTAGAGCATCCCGTCTGAAATCTCTTGTTAATGGCATTAACTTACATATTCTCCCACTTTCAGCAACTCATGCTTTTCCTAATTGTGTACCTTCTCTCCTTGATTTAATACTTGTTTCTTCCATTGACCATGTTGCAAAACATGGTCAATGCAATGCCTCCGCTTTTTCTTACCATGATCTACTTTACCTGTCCTATAAATTAAAACCTCCTAAGGCTAAGCGAAGGATCCTTCTCCGGCGCAATTTTAGTAGAATGGACCTGGGTAAGTTGCGAGAAGATACTGCTAAGGTTGACTGGTCAGTAGTTGCGAATGCTGGTTCGGTTGATGAGCAGATATCTATATTTAACAGCATACTTACACAACTGTATGACATTCACGCTCCAATTCGTCCAGTTCGAATGAAGCATCTTCCTGCCCCCTGGCTCACTGCCGATATAAAAAAACTTCAAGAAAAAAAGAACATAGCGAAATCTAAATATCGTATGAATCCTAATGATTCTAACCGAGAGAAATATAACAGGGCACGAAATCGCTGCAATATGGTGTGTAGAGATAGTCAACGACGCCATATCCATAAATCTGTTGTTGAGGAAGATAACTCAACTAAAGTTTGGAACTTTCTCAAATCTTTAGGGGTTGGAAAAGCAAAGCGTAATGTAGAATCTCTTAATTTGAATTTAAATAAGCTTAATGCTCATTTCCTCTCTAGCGCCACTATAGACAGTGCTACGAAGAAAAATACACTTGCTCAACTTTCTGCTTTATCAACTCCCAATTTTTCCTCTTTTGTCTTTAGCCAAGTTACTGTCAGTGATGTTAAGAAGAATATATTAGCCATTACTTCCGACGCAGTTGGTTCTGACAGCATTAGTCGTAAGATGATTATCCCAATACTCAATCTTTTAGCTCCTATACTTACACTTATTTTAAACCGTTCCCTTGACACCAGTGTCTTTCCCTCACCCTGGAAAGACGGCCTAGTAACTCCACTCCCTAAAAAATCTAATCCGACATATGAAGATTACCGTCCTATATCCATCCTTTCCTTTCTCTCTAAAGTACTCGAGCGCCTAATATACCAACAGCTGAGCAAATTCCTGTCCAATCATAACCTTTTGAATTCATTCCAATCTGGTTTCCGTCCCGGTCATAGTACGACTACGGCTTTGGTTAGAATCACTGATGATATTCGCCTGGGCATGGATAGTCAGCAGGTTACAGTATTGACATTGCTTGACTTTAGTAATGCCTTCAATACTGTAGACTTTGATGTTTTACTCGCTGTCCTAAGTTCTCTTAACATATCTCCTGAAGTAATTGGTTGGTTTCATAGTTACTTGCAAGGGCGCCGGCAACGTGTACAAATTCAAGACATGTTTTCTGACTGGTCTGCTGTCAAAGCTGGCGTCCCACAAGGTGGCGTGTTGTCTCCTCTATTGTTCTCTATTTTCATCAATTCGATCTGTTCCCACATAACTTCTCTTTACCACCTTTATGCAGACGATTTACAAATCTACTCTCAATGTAAGATTGTGGATCTCCCCAATACAATTAGATTAATTAATGAAGATCTTATTCGTATTTCTCATTGGTGTAATTCATTTGGGCTTAAAGTTAATCCACTGAAGACTCAAGCCATTATTATTGGGAGTTCGAAATTAATCTCTCGGTTAACTTTGTCGCTGCTCCCGCCAATCATATTCGATGGGACACTTATCCCATACAGTGACAAAGTTAAGAATTTAGGCATTATGTTCGATCAGACTTTGTCATGGGGACCGCAAGTTAGTGAAATAAGTAAAAAAATGTTTGCCGCAGTTGGTTCACTTCGAAGATTACGCAATGTTCTCCCCATTCCTACTAAAGTTGCGCTGGCTCAGTCTCTTCTTTTACCGATCCTTGACTACGCGGACACTTGTTATCTTGACCTAACATACGAGCAACTTAATAAACTTGAGCGGCTTCAAAATTATTGCATAAGGTTTATATTTGGGTTACGAAAGTATGACCACATATCCGAATTCCGCCTTAAGCTCAAGTGGCTCCCGATTCATCTTCGCAGGAATACTCACATTCTTCATCTTCTTTACTGCATTCTGTTCAATCCGACCACTCCTTCTTATTTGAAAGACCGATTTATATATTTAAGTAGTTTACGATCTCAAAATAATCTCCTTCTAAGTACCCCTAGACATTCCTCTTCCTTCTATTCTAATTCTTTTACGGTTACCGCTATACGACTATGGAATTCTCTCCCCTTACATATTAAAAAATCTAAATCTCTTCCTATATTTAAAAATAAATTAAAACTTTATTACCTTTCCTCTTAAGTTACTACCTGTCGTCATTCATTTTTTCTTTAATCATTTATGTTCTTCTATTCATCTTTCTTTATCATATTCTGTACACCCCTTCCGCTATCTTTAAAATAGTATCCTCTGCCCTAAGGTTGCCTGGAAGAGATCGCTGTTTTAGCGATAAGGCCGCCTGTTGTACCAATGTCCCATTAAATATATAAATAATGTAATATGTTCCTTGGTGTACAATAAAGTATATTTTACTTTTACTTTTACTTTTTGCCTCTTTTGTTTGGGACCGTCACGATTTCATGGTGAAATTCTATACTTATGTATAGAATGTACCGTTTATCTCTGAAGCAGCCAATATGAAAACCACGATGTATATCATCGTGGTGACTTATTTTCACCTTTTTCAAGCTTACTATATACAATATAAGGGTTGTTGTCTAGCTTCTTTTGAAATGTCCCTGAACAATAAGTTTTTCTTCCCAGTAATTTTAAAGCCAAATTGTAACCACTGTAAAAGTTATCCAAGAAAACGGAATGTCCTTTATCTAGAAAGTAGTTTAGCAACTGTATGACAATATTCAGTGTGTCTCTTGCCTCCTGTGACGTCACTAGATCCACCAAATAGATGTATTCTTGGAATCAAGCCGTTAGGGTCCGTCAGTAAGTATAACTCCATACCATATTTATGACGTTTATTTTTATGCATTGGTTAAAAAATAAATGACCTCGCCACAAGAC
Source organism: Parnassius smintheus behrii (assembly GCA_036936625.1). Classification (NCBI taxonomy): domain Eukaryota; kingdom Metazoa; phylum Arthropoda; class Insecta; order Lepidoptera; family Papilionidae; genus Parnassius; species Parnassius smintheus. The sequence goes on along the minus strand of JAUPFT010000023.1, from coordinate 25,496,137 downwards.
CATACTTTCATCCAAAGTAAGATTTTTTAAGCACTAATTATAATTTTCATTTTGTCATAGAATCGTTTTATAAGTTCTTGTACTTTTTCAGACCGCCAGTCTCGGAATGGGAGAAATGTAGACATCTTAGCAATAACATAAATTTATTACGAGACATATATTTTCTGAAAGCTGGAATGTTTATCAGTTGATGAGTTTTCCAATAATCCGCAACATGCGTATGATTCCCATGCGTAAAATAAGGCCCAAAAACTTTCGTATCTCAGGTATAGATGTATTTTTACATTATGTGATCCGAGATTTTCTCTTTACATTTGGTTGTTGTAAAATGTGCACGGCATGTTTATTTGTTTGACAAATACTGTAGGTATTCATTTTCTAAGAAAAGATTCAAGAAGGCTACTGGCTAAAGGTTAGGAGGCAAGTTTGCTTGAAGACCAGGTTGACCCGTAAAGTTAAAGTTTTGCATTCCTACGTGTGTTTCTAACCATGATAATATCTGCTTCTTTTTTTGTTCTGTTCTGGTAGTGCGCGATTGCCTGGTTAAAAGCGATATCAAAGAATGCTGATTTTGTTCGTTTTGAAGCACGTTAATCGAAGGAGCTTCTTGAATGACCGAGAATTGACTACTACATATCTGGTTGGGGCAAAGTCAAAGGCTCACTTGCGATTATACAAGAGAGATCATCTACATTACTGTAGTTTTCAGGAGGTATTGCTTCACTCTCAGTTTGACTTATTCCTTAATAATAAGAATCTGATGCCGATTGGCAACGATATACAGTATTTCTGTAAAGACAAAATTATCATTAGAATCAAACCTATGGAACAGAAATCTCAAAAGCATGGTGAGTAAAAGTCGACTTACGGATGACGGAGTTACATAGACGCCTTCTTCTTTTAAGTGAACTTTTTTAAGTGATATTATTTGAAGTTAATATGAAATGAATTCATATTCACTGTTTTAATGATAATAATAAACTAGCTGAATGTAAACCTGGATAAGATCTATTAATGGGGTGTATGTAATACATATGAATTTTTCTTCAAGTTTGTCGGATAAAATTATAGCCTAGGTCTCTCTTGGTATTGCTCTCCATCTGTTTGTAAAATTTTATCACATACCTATTGACTTATATATTACTAGCGTAAGGACTACGCCGACCGCGTAACTAAATGGGATCAGTTCGCTGGCCCTTAAATTACAGTTTAGGGCCAACGCGACTCGGTCGACAGTAGTGCGCGCGCGGGGCAGATTTGCCTGTCATACATATGCCTAGTTACGTGGTAAAATCACGCAAAAATTGCGATACAAATATGAAAAAGCAACATGGGATATCGTATCATCGGTAAATAGCCATATAATAATTTGGTCACAATTAAATTATTATATAAATGCATTTTTAAAGATTTATTTTACAGTTAGTCAGTTTAGTAACGTTACCAAAATTAGGTCAGGGTTCGATTCAGGACCTCAAAAATATTGTACTATTTGTCAAAAATTATATCACGTTTTTTATGTTTTTTTCCCACGTGCCGAAATTTTGGCGTCACACGTCTAGTTTATCACATGCCTAAAGAACTTAATGTGAGTTAAATTTTGAATATTGGCAAATAATATATTTTATATTCAAAAATTGTAAAACGAAAAGAGTACAAAATAAACGATACCTACATAATTGAAACTGAAAATCTGATTCATAAAACATTCTGAAATTCTGTTTTCGAACCGATTGCTTCTGGAGCATAGAGTTTTTATCGTGGTAGCCTCACATTATAGTTGTATCAATAATGCAACATAAATGCATCGATCAAGAACAAATTGATTAGAAAGGGAGCTAAAGCTAATTTTATTAAAAAAACGCGGTACTCATATATAATACAGAAATTCTCCATATCGTAGGGTTAATATCAAAAAATAAAGGATCCAATAATAATACTAGTCGGTCGATCTTATGGTAAAATTATGGTATTTTCGCTTAGTATTATTACGATACTACTACTACAGACATACTACACACTGAAATAATGGTGCAAATTGGATAATTATATTATGAAATCCGACCCTGGTTACATCGTGTTGTGACGCTTGTAATATGACAGCTGCGGAACTTTTTTATATGAAGAATTTATGAGCAAAATATTAAAATGCACGTATCCTTCCTTTTGAAATCACAGCACATAACTGATTGTGATAAAACTTTACAAACAGGTATCCACCAAAGATTAGACCTAACAGGGAGATAAACAGCCAGACAAAATTTTTAAAATTGGTTGCTTTTGTTTCAATAATTTCCTTAATTATTAATAGAAACCATATTGCCGACATAATACATCAATATATATATATATATATATATAAGGTAGTGTCGCCGAATATGGCCCGGTTCCTAGGATAGCCCACTTTAAAAAAAATACAGTTATGATTATTCGAAACATTTGAAATTTCGCGGATTTATGCTACTAGTACCTTAAAGAATAATGCAAGTGTGTTTCATTACCGGCGCGTTGCCATTTTGAAGACAAATGACAGTTTGCTTGATCATGTCAACACGATGCACGTTTAATAACCTCCATTATCTAAATCCTTTTGAAAATTAACAAATTTTAAACAAATCTCTTTGCTCTAAACTGTGATAATTCATATTAAATCTATTTATCAGTGAATTACAGGTGAGTGTTATTATTTTATTTCCTTTTTTGTATTTTTACGAGATTATACTCAACCCGGGTGTAATTTCCTATCATGGCCCATAGCCTAATTCCCAAACATAGCCCGGGCCTTTCTAGGATTATTGAAATGTAGTGTGAGTATATTTTTGTGTTTGTATGTTTGGTTTTTTTTAAGTTTGAGTCGTTGTTGAGATGGAATAAGAATATATTAAATTTGAAGTAAGCAATTTATTTAAATTACTTTTGACGTACTAAATTTTTCGTTTTTTTTTTCTATTTTTTATCGCAGATTAAAATGAAGCCATACATACTAAAGAACGGCGCGGGGAACGGGGGGATGCACATAAACACAGTTGAAATCCGCCCTTCAGCTAGTGAAAAGCTGCCAATTGTCACAGCGAAAAGTTGCTGAAAAACATATGGCATACCAAGGCGAACTACTACACATATACTACACGTATAAACCACGACCACACGGTTGGTATTGTCATGGCTGCAAGGTTATTTGATGATATGCGCCAATGCCAAAAATGGTATGATGAAGTTTGTGTGGGTTTAACCAAAGACGATGAGGAGCAATTCATATATACATAGTGCAATTAAAGTTCTGATTAAGCTGTTATGTAAATTCACTTTTTAAATTCTTTTCAGTTATTTTAGAAGTGTACACACTCAATTAAATACAGTAGCGTCTAATTCATTTTAATTATCTAAGTATATTTTGATTAACCTCAAAGGTAATTTTCAGTATTCCTTAGATGGCCCACCTGTGAATGACATTAATAAAAAATTTATAAAAAGAAACTGATTTATTTTTATTGTTGATAAATTACTTTCAAAGGTGATCACAAAGTTCAATTTTATTTTATTTGGTAGTTTGTTATTATTTTATAGTTGATTTTCATTTTGATAGATTTAAGATGGCCCACATTTAAATTTTTGGTTGATTTTTTAACTTTTATGAATATAATTATGAGAAGGATGTGTTTTTATTTTGATGATTTATATTAAAAGTGTTTACGTGTTTCTAATGCATATATTTTCGTTAATATTTTTCGGGCCATCTTAAGAGACCAGCTTCCCAAGATAGCCCAACAGCAAGTTTCTGAAAAGTGTTTACATTTGTGTTAAAACACCAAAAGCTGTACTACTTTTTTAGACATCTATTTTCTCAAATAAATATATTACAACTTCCATTACGTTTTTTCTTTATTTTACTTATCTGCAAGATTTTACGAGGTTTTGAAATTAAGTGGGCCTTCATTGGCGCCTGTACCTTATATATATATATATATATATATATATATATATATATATATATATATATATATATATATATATATATATATATATATATATATATTAGTACCCGGTTGACCGAGCTTTGCTCGGTATTTTTCGCTCGATTTTTTTAATTCGTGTGTTTTGGAAATTATATTTAGATACAAATTACATACTGATGAATTATAAATAATATTTTTTGATCTTAGCGACATAACAGAAAAAACTGAACTGGTTATTTGAATAAAAAATCATGAGTGCAATTATTTTTATTTAAATTTTCGTGTTTTTAAAAAATACTAAAAAAAGGGCTCGAAAAAAATATATTTTCTCAAAAAAGAAAGAAACTTGAAAAAAAAAATAAAAAAGTCGGTCGGTCGGTCTGGGCTCGAACCGGGGTTTTACGATTTTGTGACCGCCCATTATACCAATAAGCTATTTATAATCATTACTAAACTGTCAAAATTTACCTTCTTATTCTAACTATATTGTAGCAGTTTTTAATTGCCTAAAAACACGGACAAAAAGACATTTTCTAAAAATAAATCTTAGCTAGATCGATTTATTATCCCCGAAACTCCCTGGACACTAAATTTTATGAAAATCGTTGGAGCCGTTTCCGAGATCCCGATTATATATATATATACATATATACAAGAATTGCTCGTTTAATAGTATAGGATTTTATCCCTCTTCGATTAAATGAAGACTGCATAATATTTTTATAGTAAGATTTCGAATTCATATTTTGTAATTCGTAATATGTGTACCAATATAATATTTTATTTATTTAATTTTATTTTTATGTAATGGAAAATCAACAGCTTACAAATCTTAAATAAACAACATGTTAAATTTACAAGAAGCCAATAACAGGTTCTCACTAATAGAAATACACTAACATAATCTTTCGTCGTTTAAAGGACATAGCACAATTATGAACAACAAAAAATTGAGTCTAATTTGAATGCACAACATCATAAATTTAATAAGTGAAACTTACAATAATAGCCACAAAGGAAGATAAAAGCAGGGCTAAACGCACAGCAAAATTGTTCTTAAAGTAAATTAAATTACGACACAAAAAAATCTCGACTTAATGCCCGCCTTGCCGATACATAGCTAGTATTAAACAAACCAAAATCATGCTTTTTCCACAGATTATTAAAAATATTACTAAACGGATATAAGAAAGTATTTCTTCCGTAATTAGTTAATGAAGCTGGTAAGTAGAGTAATGCATTCGTTCTAAGGTTAACCGTAGGTGTTCTCAGTGATATTTGCGATAGCAGATCTAAGCAGTCAACATTGCCAGAACAAATTTTCAATAAAAATACAATATCAGCAATCTCCCGACGCTTTATCAAAGGTAACAGATGATGTTGTTTGCATAAGGATATATAGTCTTCTGAACGGTATTTTCTATGGGTACGATAGCAAAGATATCGTATGAATTTACGTTGAATACTTTCAATCCGTGAAATGTATGTATCATACATTGGATTCCAGACTTGCGAAGCGTATTCAAGCGTACTGCGCACGTAAGTGTAGTACAATATTTTAATTGTTTTAATGTTATTAAACTCCTTAGCAGTACGCATGACAAAACCTAACGCCTTAGATGCCCTAGCTATGATGTTGTCAACATGGTTGTTGAATAATAACTTGAATGCCCTTGAAGAAACCATGTTGAGACTGGCTTATGCTTTGTTTGAGTAACGGATACACCTGCTCATAAACCAACTTTTCAAAGACTTTGGAAATAATGCACAACTTAGAAATTGGCCTATAATTAGTGACATCAGTCCTAAGACCCTTCTTGTGCACATGGGTGATATGCACGTTTCCAAATATTAGGAACTGAGCATACATCCAACGATTTAGGAAATAGCAAACTTATTGGTAATAAGAAAAATGGCTGGTAGGTTATCAGGTCCAGCAGATTTAGATGGATCAAGAGCTTTCAACAACCGACATACGTATTTAGGGTTAACTTCTATTTTTGACATATTTGCAGTTGATGTTGATGTCACATTAGAAATATTTGGAAGAGTTGATTGAGCGCCCTGGTATAAAAAATTTGACTTGAAATAAGTTGCAAATGCGTCACTAATAGACTGAGCTGTGTTGTAGATTACACTACCTAAATTGAGACTACTCGGAATAGAGTAAGTTTTTGATTTACGTTTAACATATGACTAGAAATATTTAGGATTTTTTCTATTGAACTTTCAACGGTTGATATGTAGCTTTTATGACACATAATTTCCAAATATTTGACACGAGTGCGTAGTATTATATACGATTCTTCATCGGATCTATTACCGTAGGTCCTGAATTTACGAAGATACTTATGTTTTTCTTTAATTGCTCTCTTTAATACTGGGGAATACCATGTATGGTAGGACTCCGGTTTAATTATTTTTGACGGTATATGCTTATCTCTTAATTTCTCAAATATTTCATAAAAATATTTAATGGAATCATTAAGAGATTTCGAAGAGAATTCGGTTCGCCAATCAATTTCAGAATATTTTTCATTAATTGATTGATAATCACCTTTATTAAATAGAAACTTAATAAACGGAGTTGTTTTAAGTATGCTTAGCTCATAAAAACGTACTTACATTACTAACGCTCCGTGAAAGGGATCTACTGGTACCAAAGAGTCGTCACTACAATCGGATACGGCTACATCACAGATAGATAATACAAGGTCGAGTGTCTTACGATATTTATTGCGTATACCATTATATTGGCAAAAGTTAAGTGCATTAATTTCGTCAACTAGTAACTGTTCGTGGTGCGCACTATAGTTAATTGGCTCATAGTAATAATCACAACAGTTGGAACAGTTGGAAGCGGGTATCCATTTTATGCTGCTTAAATTAAAGTCACCCACTATAAGATACTTATCCGTGGGATATTTTAAGACTGTATCATTTAATTTCGTAAAAAAATTTAATAACTGGTCCGAAAAACTAAAGCTTCCATGTAAATTACATAAATATAAAATACAAATATGCAGAGAAGTAGGCATTTTACTATCGCTTTTTCTGACAGTCAATGACAGGCAATGAGAACACCGCCCCCCTACACTTGGCCCATCCCAGCGTGATCACGATCGCGGCGCCACACAACATAATGACTATCAAATAACTCAGAGTTCGAAATACCATCCAGAAGCCACGTTTCAGTTATAACAATGACAGCGTATTTAGACAGGCAGGTTTTACATTAGAAATCAGATGTTTTAGTACGCAGACCTCGTGCATTCTGGCAATAAATATTTAATAAAGAACTATTCGTGTTATTAATTAAATTGTTAGCCATTATGAATCATTAAATTAAAAATAAAATATAAACAAAGTATAAATAAAATTATAAAACTAGACAATATGCAGAAAGTCTTAAAATAACAACTAAAATTCCTTATTTTGATTTTAATTACAAACTCGAATAGTAAATCAACATGGTAACTAATTATCACGTTAAAACATTGCTGTAATAGTAAATATGTAATTAAAAAAATAATAGTATCAATATCATTCAATAACATAATGCAAAAAAGAATAACGAGAAAGCCAAGTCTAGTATTAAAAGAATTGATTAAAGTGTAATGAAAAAGCAGGTTTTTAAGAACATAAATGTTGATGCAACGAAAAATTAATGTTATTAAACTAAGCGGAATGCATAAAGTCTTAAAATAACTACTTAAAATATATTATTTGTATTAGGGTTAATAGCATGATAAGAAAGCAAACCAACACAAAAAAATTAATAAATCAAAACATTTTTGCAGCGTGGAAAAAATATAATCAATATCATTCTGTACCAAATAGGATATAAGAGCGAAAAGAGCGAGCACAATATGCATACGGTTACCTAAAATATATCGATAAGGCGGGTAGAAACAATTATGCGTCAAGCAATATATCGAACAAAGAGTTTTAAAAAAAACACAAAATAACAACAGCGATACATCGGCAAAGCAGGGATCTTAAACATTTCATTGCAAATGTAATTTACAGCAGAAGCAATTAAGCAATACGTAATTAAGCTGAGACATAAGTTAAGCAAATTATACGTTTGGAGGCAGATTAAGCTAACTTGTTTAAATCACTATCACTTGTGATAATCATAACCCTCGTAGTATCGTTTTTTCTAACATGAATTTTACAATACTTTACCCAAACGTATTGATAAGCCTTATCTTTACAAATAGCTTTGGTTCTAGTTAACAAGGCCATAGAATACGGTGTTAAGTGATCATTAACATACAGCTATTGTTCGTTACCCACAAACCCAATGTCCTTCGTCGTCATAAACTTCTTACTTCGCGTCGCAGCGACAAATTCTTCCTTTATGTAGCGGTTGATGAAGTTGATAATAATAGATTTATCCTTACCAAAATGTGTCGGCACCCTTGCTATGTAATTTATTTGATGTTTCGGGATCGTGTAACCAACCTGCGTGCATATGTTATCTACTATTGAAAAAAGGTTTTCATCTCTCTTTAGGGCAACTCCCTTTCGGGAGTCGGCTCGACATTGTTAAGTCGAGACCATTGTTCCTTAGTAGCTAACTCCTTTTTCAGGGCCACTATTTCAGAGAGGGTCGAGTCAAATATTTCTTTTATTTGCTCCATATTAGATATCTTGGATTCAAGATCAGTTATTCTGGACTCACAGTTAATTATTTTTTCACTATTAAATTCGCAGGATGATTTGAGCTCTTCTATTTCACGCCTAATGCTTTTCACGTCATTAATGAGTGCTGGTAGACAGTGAAGCTGTAGTTTTAGGTCACGTATTTCCTGCAGAACCAAATCAATCGAAGCACCCCCATCATTGGTAGGGATCGACGGCGACGTGGTTGGCGGTGGCGTTGAAGGGGCGCATAGAATGTTCCGACAATGAGAACACCTCCACGCAGTCCTTCGGTCAGCACCCAACTTTCTATACCCAGCTTCTGTTATATTAGAGCAGCCAAAACAAACTTGCTTTTTATACGATCCACACTTAACGCCATCATTAAAATCCGTATTGCATAGTGCACAATGCATTATTATTAAGAAATACTTTCGACGTAAACAAATAAGATATTCTAATGTAAAAAAAAGCTGATAAAAAATGAACTAAGAAGAACGTGTTTGTAACTCCTGACGCTCAGAACTCGTTTCAATTAATACTGACACGTGCTATCTCTAAGTGTAAACAACGACAACGAAATAATATATCGTATAATTTACAAAATTAAAGATATTTTTCATAATATGTTTTTTTATTTAAAAAAACATTCTCCCACAGTAGATTGTCTCCTGATCGTGAATGCGATTTTTATATATGAATTTCCCACATGGATAAACATCCAGACTCGGATGAATTATTTTGTATGCCATAGCAACCCTTGTTTCGTTCGAGATTCCAACCCGCGGTCCTGAAGCGCGACAACCAAACGCTTAGCCCCTATAATATAGAGTCGTCATTTAACGGCGTGACTGAGTGATCACAGTACTTTACTATTAAGTCGAGGGTCTAATACTACCAAATGACTATTTTATACGTAGTAGAGCCATACTGCAGTTATATTAGTAGCATAGTTGTAGCACGAATGGGTCGGCTTGACCGGGGAAGAACAACGCTCTCACAGAATACCAGCGTAAAATAGTAGCATAATGCTGCTGTGTTTCGTATGGTGAGTGTAGGGAACCGGAGACCCTTTTTACTGGAAACGAGGCACTCTATCTTAGTCCTTACGGGTGATAACGCATCTGTATTTTGATTTGCAAGCGAGGATAAATGTAGATGTCTATGGGCCACTGCAACCACTTACCATCAGGTGGACTGTGTGCTCGTTTGTCAACCTATCCTATAAAAAAACTGAGGCTAATTAAATAAGTAAATAAACTTTTAAATCTAACCAAAAAAAACGGTAAAAGTAAAAACAAAATTAAAATATGATTGTAGTTATAAAATTTATATATTTTTACTTCTTAATCAATTAATAACTTAATCATTCGAATCTGATAATCTGTTTCTGTAGTGATTACTCAAGCGATGGTTACATTTGTGGTAGTAATTACGAGGCAATCGCCATCTCCCAATCTTCCATCGGAATTTCATAACACTAATTGATTTTTACATAATACTACGAGTATGTGCCATGTGTCAATACGAATATAAAGTTATTTCCTGATTGACATGTATAGTAAAGATTAAATACGTGAAATAGACAACTTTGTTATCCAAAAAAATCCTTATACAATTTTAATTTTTTAATAATATTTTCTATTTGGAGAGCCACCTAAGGACGAAGATGGGTAAGTTCGGCCCTGCTTAATGGATTGAAAATTATTGAATTGCTTTGATCTTTCTTTTTGACTTATAGAAAATCCCACAAACAAACTTATTTTCCTTTTTTGTCGTCGTTTTGTATGAGTATCGATAGTTGTACCAGAAAAAAAATCCAAATCAATTATCGTCACAAAATGCTTAGAATTTTTACAATAACAGAATATATGAGTAGAGAACACGCAAATAAAGCCACGGGAAAGCCACAAATTACAACACTGAGGTCCACTAATTTTATTTATTACATTAACATCATAAATAGTTTTATGAAAATATAAACTGAACAAAACATGTCAATGACGTCAAGTATAAAATAAGAGTAAGTGAAATAATTACTGAGTTGCATTAGAAGGAACATTGATAATTTAATATGAAGTACATATATTGTACATTTTTTATAAAAAATGTTAGCGCAAAATAAATTGTGCCCTATCGTAAGATAAAGTAACTTTTCCTGTTGTGTCCCGCATTTTGAGTACTTTAACTGCTTCGCTAACTTTGGCGTTTTGTTTTTTACTGTATTAAGGTCGGTTTGGAATACATAGAACGTCGAATATATGGTTGCACTATTAATAGTCCGGGAGATAGCGTTGCAACTTTTCTAAGAATTTTATTAGACTTTATTGTAAACTAGACTTCACCATAATTTTATGTATTGTAAGACATTCACAAATAGAAGATTCAGATGCCGCCGTCCAACTAAATTCTAGAAATTTGAAATAATTACAAAAAAGCAGAAGGAGGATGAATTAAAAACATTTTCTCTTTTAATGATTTATTAATCGTCCACTTCATTATAAACAAATAAAATATCGTCTAAAAACGGTGCAGGCAGTATTAAATTCTCTCGATGCCTTGCCCAGCTTAGGTACCATATTAACATTACATGACAACAGCAACCTACAGTTCTTTTTCCTACCAAAGAATTGAAATAATACTGTTTGATGATCTCTCTACCATTAAGAGGACTGTCAAATAAAATATATGTAAAATATGTTTTTGAGCTTAAGTATATGTCTCGATTTTATTCGACTTCTCAATAGCCAGCTAGAATGGTTGGATAGTACCACTATAGGTGGCTATTAAGTGGTCGAATAAAGACAATTCTCTTAGTAGGTTGCTGTCCGTTTCTAAACACACTTCTATTTCATATCTCGCATCTTGTATGTGTTCACCATAATGGGATCTAGTCCACTTAATTTGATAAATACCTAAAGATATTTTTATTAAATTACTGTATGTGAGCTGGGGAAAATCATTTATCATTTTGCACATGTATTCTTGTAAAATCAGAAAAGAAACCGTCAGAATCCTTTATACGTAGCCAGAGTCGTTAAAGACGGGAATACTATTACAGCACAAAAAAACAACAGTAAAATATTCACTACCACCGCAAGCTCAGAGCCAAACAAAAGTTCTCTATATAAAATAGTACTCTGTGAACAAAAGTAACAAATGATTTGAGTGACGTTTTTAGTTTTTAAACTAACGTTGACATTTCCGCTTTGTGGCCTGTATAAAACATTGATAATAGATTGTGAAATCGATTTATTAATTTATTCAGTCAATTTATTTTTACGACTATTTTGAAACGTTAAGGTGTCACGAGAGAACCATTATTTAAAGAAGAAGTTTCTTAAACTTACCTAAAGAAGAAAAGACTGAATCACTTTTTATTGTCTTTTTTCTATTTTTGTATTAAAATCGATTAACTAACCTATTTCAGCTGGCAGCATTGTTCAAAAATAAAAATAACGGAAGTCAGTATTATTCATTGAAGTAATATGTACTTACGTAGTACATAATAGCTCAATGGTATTATTCTTATTAAATATTTAATTTCTTTTGCCATGATAAAACTGCTTAATATTTCATTATTAACTACAAAAAAAGCTTTAAAAAATATTGATAAATATTTCACTTGTGTAACGTTAGGCCCATATTCGCCCGTCTCCTTTCAAATCTCTCTACAAAAATAATGAATGTGTTTAATATTAAATAATCATATGAAATGATAAATAAACTAGCGATCCGTCTCGGCTTTGCACGGGTGATTTCTGGATCACGGCAACAGCGCCACCTACCGGGTCCAAATATTGCCATCAGACTTTTCTATCAAAAAAGAACCCAGAAATATTATTTCTATATATATGTATATATATTACTTTGACGTGACGATATATTCTAATAATGCTTAAGTGCCTTCAAACAATTGTCGGTTTTGATTGTTGGTTTAACTTACCTTGTTAACCAAGCTCTTTTCCCCAAACACAAACTCACTTTAGCAGTTAATAAAACAAAATAGTAATAAATTGATTAATCTTTTTTATTGGCCCGTAATAGTTCATATAGTACTTTACGTGGGTTTCTGCCACAGTATTTTTTTTGAATAGGAGGCAAACAAGCATACGGTTCGCCTGATGTTAAGTGACTACCGCCGCCCATGAACAACCGCAACACCTGGGGAATTGCAGATGCAATGCTGGCCCTTTACAAAGGAGTAAGCTCTTTTCTTGAAGGTCCCCAGGTCGTATCGGTCCGAAAAAATTGCCGGTGGTAGACTATTCCACAGAGAGGTCGTACGCAGAAGAAAACTCCTAGTAAAACGTACAGTGGTGGACCGCCAAGCATCAAGATGTTGTGGATGGTATCGGGATCTTTGCTGCGTAGTGCGTTCTTGAAATTTGGCGGTTTGGATTAATCCGAACAATTCCTCAGAGCACTTCCCGTGATAGATGCAATAAAATACGCAAGGAATGCAAAATCTCTACGCAGCGCCAGTGTATAGAGCCGATCGGAAAGCACTCGTTTTTCGACGATTCGAGCCACTCTGCGCGGGATGCGGTCAAGTAGAAGGAGCTGGCACTGGGGAGCCCCAGCCCAGATATGGGAATAGTTTTCCATGTGCGGCCGAACCTGTGCCTTTTAAGCTGCAGGCGGTGTGCCACCATGAAATACCGTCCCGCTCAGCTGAAAACGCCAAGCTTTTTAGAGGCTGATTTGACTTTCGGCGAGGATAATAAAAATAAATACAATAAAAACGATTCGTGGCAGAAGATCGCAGTACCAGAAGTCTCTCACCTTTGACGTTGCTTCCTATTATCGCTCTAGGGTAGTGCAAAATAGTAAAAGTTATCCCGCCATCTATCGGAGGCCACGAGATCATTCTAATATATCCCATGTTAGCGTAAGAAAATCTTTGGCTTAATCTATGGTAAACCATAGATTTTCTTACGCTACCAGCAAAACGCATAAATTATTTTATACTTTGCCAAAAATAATAGTCTTATTGTATTATGAGGTTATTTATGTAATGAAGCTTTTTGATATAAAATAAGCAATCTCAATTAATTGTCAGCAGTGGCCGGAAAATTATATTTTAACTCAGTTATGCCTCTCGTTGTTGTTATAAATTTATCGCTAAAACAAGCAATTACGAAGATTGTCAATTGAATTTACAATAGAAATACTGATACTCATTATTGCTGCTTATGCCCAAATACTCAAACTTTGCTTGACATAAAGATGACGTTAACCATAGATTAAGAATATACTTACGCCAGTATATGCTAAGTCTATGCCGTTAACTCTCCTGCTGTCTCTATTATTTTAAGTCAAAGTAACTGTGACACCGCAAAAATTAATGACATCTTAAAATTGTATTTGGCTACTAAACGGTTAAAACTAAAATGGTAAGGAATAAACTTGCTTGCCATTCCCTAGTATCAGATTTAAAATAATTGGATTTAATAAAATTTATTTTACATCGATAAATAAGAAAAAATAAAACAAATACAAATTAAAAAGAACAAAAACAAAGGCACAATTGGCGGCCTTATCGCTTACAAGCGATCTCTACCAGGTTACCATATAGCAGAGGATATAATGATCTATGAGAAATTGTAAGGGTGTACACAAAATATTTGGAAATACACACAAAATACATATAATTATATTTTCGATAAATATTCGAAATATGATAAATATGGCGCCTAACGCATGCATAAAATGTGCGTCCTTTCATAAATTGTCGTAATTTAATATAACAGAAACACTATATATAACTGTCATAAATATAAAACATTACTATTTTCTATTTTGTAACGGAAATAAACCTGTAAAACAGTTATTACAACTGCACCTCCCTGGCTTTCTGCGACGCATCACGTCGACAACGTTATCGAAACTAATTTTTTTCTATTCGCATAATCTTAATGGGTAAACCATTGTAGCCTCTTAGATACGAAAACACAAACATTATTTTAATGAAATATACGTTACAAATTGCGGTGGATACCGAAATTGTGAGCATAAGGAAATGCGAAGATGCAGAAATACGTTTTCGTCTTAGCAATATACAATAAATTCATGTAGCTCTATATATTTTTATTGTTGATTTTTTTTCGTCAATATTACATTCATTTTTTATGATTAGATTTTTTTAGATTCGAATGAAACTAGTTTGTACTTATTTTCATGTTTTTTTTTAAGAAGGCACACAAGCATACGGCTCACCTAATGGTAGGTGTTTACAGCCGTCCATGAACAACTGCAACACCAGGGGAACACTTTTAAAAAGGAGTAGACTCTTTTCTTGAGGGTCCCGGGTTGTATCGGGCCGGAAAAATCTTTGATGGTAGTCGATTCCACAAGGAAGTTGTGTAAGGAAGAAAACTTCTTTTAAATCGCATAATGGTGGACCACCAGTTATCCAGATGGTATGGATGGTATCATGAATTTTGTCGCGATGAGCGATTATGAAATGGTGTGGCGGGAATTAGTCCGAACAATTCCTCAGAGCACTTCCCGCGGTAGATGCGATAAAATACGCAAAGAGATGCAAAATCTCTTCGCAGTGCGAGTGAGTCAAACCGAACAGAAAGAGCTTATAAGCCGACGATTTAAACAGCTCTGCGCTGGATGCGATCAAATGGAAGGAGCTAGCACTTGGAAGCTCCAGTCCCGAAGTTGCAGGCAGTTTGCTGGCATGAAATAATATCCCATTCTGCTGAGCACGCCAAGCTTTTAGAGGCCATTTTGGCCTTCTCTTCCAAGTGACTACGAAACTGCATGCCATCCGATATATCGAAGCTGAGGATTCCAATACTGGCTGAAGTAATAAGGGGAGTGCCTTGAAACTGAAGAGATACGACAAAAGGGGTTCTTTTTAGCGGTAAACGCGCAAACTTGTGTCTTCTGGGGATTGAACTGGACTAGATTTAGTAGCCCTCAGTCCGAGACTGTTCCACAAAGTCTCGACTTCAGACACAAGTTTGTCGGGATACTCGGCGACGTTTTCCCGAAAAATATTGGCATGGCCGGTGTGTAAAGCTATATCAGTGCTGGCGTCCACATAACAATGAATGTTACCGGTTTGCAACATATCATTGATATTCAGAAAAAATAGCGTTGTTAATAGCACGCAGCCTTATGGAACACCAGCGTTAATGGACTTGTCATCGGAGCATGCACCGTCTACTATAACTTTGATGCACCGATCTGCAAAATAACTGGTGATCTAATTGCGCAATTTCTCGGGAAGCCCATAGGGAGGAAGCTTCGTAAGAACCGTTTTTTTTCTCTCTCTCTTTCTCTCTTTATTAGGGATAACAAACAATTGTACAATATAATCTTATTATTAAACACAATACTATATTTAAGCTTAATAATCATACAATCAATACCGTTATCCACATATTATATCGTTAGTATAGGGTCTGTATAGTTACTCGTAATAATTAAAAATTAAAATGTAATGTTCTATTAAAAACGACATGTTCACCAATAAATACAGTGAAAAACAAGCTAATTTAAACATATGCGTGTACATGTACACGCATATACTTACACACATATATACAAACATATACAAACACGCACATACACGTACACATATATAGATAAAACATAGATGTGAAAAATTAAATTAAACCTAAATAAGCAATTACATTAACTTCCATCAAATTCAGATAGAACCTCATACACAGCTTTTTAGGGTTCCGTATTCAACCAGGAACCCTTATAGTTTCACCATGTCTGTCTGTCCGTCTATCCGTCCTCGCTTAATCTCTGTGACCGTTGGCACTAGAAAGCTGAAATTTGGTACCAATATGTGTATCAATCACGCCGACAAAGTGGTAAAATAAAAATTGGAAAAAATGTTTTATTACGGTAGCCCTCCTATATGTAAAGTGAGAAGTGATTTTTTTAATTTCAACCCTAACGTGTGATATATTGTTGGAAAGGTATTTAAAAATGAATAAGGGTTTACTAAAATCATTTTTTGATAATGTCAATAATTTCGGAAATAATCGCTCCAAAAGTAAAAAACAATGTTTCCCCCCCCCCCTAACTTTTGAACCATAAAGTTTAGAAAATATGAATAAAAATCTGAAAAGTAGAACTTTATAAGGACTTTCTAGGAAAATTATTTTGAACTTGAATGGAAACAACAGTACCCACTACCGGGAGCAGTTGCAGGAGCGCGGAGCGCTGCTGGAGCGCGAACATAATGGATACCCACCTTTAAACTCATAAGTGGGAACACTTATTGTGACGGACGGGAAACTACGGAACCCTACACTGAGCGTGGCCCGACACGCTCTTGGCCGGCTTTTATTTATATCTAGAAGAAGTTAATCCAAAGATATCTAAGTCATTAAATTTGTTGTTGTATAAATCCATTATCCGATTTAGAGGTGCACTTGCACCTGTATTTGTTTTACTTGGTTTTGGAGCGAAAATTTGATGTGAATGGAGCTCACGTATATGCTTCGAGCGACTAGGTATACGAATGTATATTTGATTGGTGAGTTCATTACAATCAAATTTGTTATGGCAAATATTGTAAAGCAAAGTTTGATCCAAGAGCATCCTTCTCGATTCTAAAGAAATAACACTAAATTTTCTTTGAATTAAACTAAATTTACGCGTTTATTTCACTACTTTTACTTATTTTTAATTCCCGACGTTTCGGGTGCTTTACAGCAACCATGGTCACGGGGGGGGGGGGACTGAGATGTTTGACATCCCAATGTCATAGTTAGTGAAAGTGTCGCTTGTAGAATCTTGGATTTACAGGAGCAGTAAGAAGGGCTTTCTCCTCGAAGTCCTCCATGAATATGTCGGCGACTATGAGAGGTACAGGTGAGCCCATCGCCACACAATCTATTTGCTTGTAGAACTCTTCCTTCCACAATAGATAGCCAGATGTGAGGCAGTGTTTGAGTAATACTGCACATTCAGCAGGCATGTTATTATATTCTAGCTTTCTAGTTACAATTGATATGCAGTCTTCAATAGGTAGGCATGTGAATAGTGACTGAACATCAAAACTGACCATAGTTTCATTGTCAGCGAGATGTAGGTCTTTTATGTCACTAACAAAATGGTATGAATCTTTTGTGTGCTCTGGTATGTCCTCTCAGTGGTGACAGTACTTTTGGCAAGTGTTGTGCCAGCTTATAAGTTGGTAAATCGATCTGGCTCACTATAGGATGTAGTGGAGCGTTTGTTTTGTGTATCTTTGAATGTTATGAACTTTTATTTTCTTAATAAAAGTTCATAACATTAATTACAATTACTTTAAAAGCATTTGTACATTGTAGATTTTAAAAATTTTCATTGAACATGCTCCAACTGTAAACTATATTTACTTTATATTGGACTCCATATAACTGATGCATATTCAACCTGTGATCTTATTAAAGTTTTATATAAAGTTAAAAATGTGGTGGGATATTTGAAGGAAGAACATGTCCGCATAACAAAACCATAAAGCTGAAAGGCTTTATTGGTTATGTGCGTTACGTGTTCATAAAAGTGTAGTTTGGAGACTAAATAAAATCCTAGATCCCTGATTAAAGATACTGATTCCAACGAAACACAGTTAGTAGTTATATAGTAGTTTATAAGTGTATTTCAAAATTCAAAAATGTTTAATCTGTAACAATAAATTCACAATCATAGCAGTAAATTAGAGTTCTCCTTTTAAGTATTTTAAAATACTTGTGACAGGAAAAACTCTTTCCGGAAAAAATCTTTATCTTATTTAATAATGTAAATTTTTTGGGAAAGTGATATGTTTGCATTTTGATGTACTTAAGTGAAGTTTAGTTTTTATACAGTAGCCTGCCAAGCAATTTAGGCCTTGTTGTATTTTGTCACAATCTTCGACACATTTGACACTGTGATAAATTCTAAGGTCATCGGCGTAAAGGAGAAAGTTAGTAAAACGGAAACAATCACCGATATCGTTCACAAATAATATAAAAAGCAAAGGCCCAAGAATATAACCTTGCGGTACGCCTGAGCTGACATTTACGATATTGGATAAGAAACCATTAATCACAACCCGCTGAGATTTGTTTAGAACGTATGATGAAAACCATCTTAACAAGTTTCCTCGTATTCCATTAAACGCTAATTTCTTTAAAAGTATATTATTGTCAAACTTATCAAAGGCCTTGGAGTAATCAGTGTAAATTGCATCTACTTGCAGACGGTTATCCACGCAGCGAAAAAGATAATTTGTGTAAAGAACAAGGTTAGTTGTTGTTGATAGCTGTTTTACAAATCAATGTTGTTCAGGTATAATTATGTTATGTAATATAGGATAAATTTGCTTATGTATTAACCTCTCAAGAACTTTCGGTATATACTTCGGTATATACGGTATAACTTTCGGCTATTCGGTATTCTGATAGCAAAGATATAGGACGATAGTTAGAAACGTCGTTTTTGCATCCACTCTTATAAACTGGTGTTATATTAACGTTCTTCCATATCTGGGGCACAGTCCCTTCACTAAGACATTGGTTAAATATAAGACACAAGGGAACACTAATAGCTGCGGCAGAGTGTTTGAGGAAAAATGGTGGAAGGTTGTCAGGTCCAGGTCCCTTGGTAATATCGAGTAACATAAGCTCTTTGAATACGCTATCCTCCGACAAGGAGATATTTTAAATAACCTCAGAATTGGGGTTAGTAGACTGGCTACTATAATTCTCTTGCTTTAACTGTTGTCTATTTTCATATACTATCTGGTGTATCAGATTTTTTCATTGTTATTACGTTAGGTATTCCGCTTTTACCTTTACGATTATTAACAAAGAACCAAAATAATTTAATGTCCTTTTTAAGTCCTTCTTCGATGGAATTAATGTAAGTATTGAAGGGACATGTTAAAGCATGAAGTCAAGTCGGACTCAAGCAGAATCCCCCCCCCCCCGGAATACAAGGAGTAGCCTGAGCATCCACGCTTGGGAAGAGTAGGGGAGTTTGGGCGTGGATGCTCAGCGAGGGATTCTCCGTCACCAGGGGTGCTGGTAACCTCCTGGGGTAGTGTTATATTTAACTCCGCTACTATGTTAGGGGGCGGGGAGAATTGGGCCTCTGGCCACCTGTACTCACCAGACGAAATGCAGAAGCAAATCTTCTACTTCACGCCGGTCTTCTGTGAGGTCGAGGTACCACCCGGGTTTGAGCTAGCCCATACGTGCAACAGCAAAGGCTGCACCATGGCACTACCACTATTATATATTTGTTGTTATCTTCTGCCATTTTGGAGTACCTTTAGGGATTCACAGCAATCAAGGAAGGAATTTTGAGTCTCAATATACCAGGAAACTTGCAGAGTTATTGGTATTTATAAAACAAGTACAACTTCTTACCACCAATAATCTGATATAACGGTAGAACGATTTAATCAGACATTTGAGAAGTATCTAGCAGAAGTTGTAGAAAGTCGGCAACGAGATTGGGACAAGCACATACAATCGTCTTTGTTGTTATATCGAAGCGCTGTTCAGGAAAGTACATCGGTGACACCTGCTTGCGCAAACTTTGGAAGAGAATTACGGCTGCTTTCGATCCTGGTCACCGGAATACCACCTGACGCCTCACGCAGTATACCCGTTTATGCAAATGACTAGCAAAACAAAATGAAAGACATTTTTTAGCACGTCAGACAATTGGGCCAGCAAACGTCTGAAAAGATGAAAACCTGGTATAACTGCAAAATTAACAACAAAGGGTTCGACGAAGGGTCACTTGTGTGGTTGCATAATTCAGTTCGCAGCAAAGGGAAATCCATTATGCTTCAAGCTAAATGGGGCAAACCGTACCGGATTGTGACAAGGATCAATGACGTAACCTACCGGATACAGAAAGGTGCAAGATGTACCTAAGATCGTCTACGTGGATCGACTAGTACGTTATTGTGGGGCCGATAATACTCTGGACGAACATGGCGAGTGGTAACTCGCGCCATCTACTATCGAGTAACAGAACTAGGAGAGCTTTCTAGAAAATTCCATAATAGAACTTTCTGCACCTAGTCAGTTGGAACCGGTATATACTTGAACATTATAAATGTTTCAGTAGAAGATACCCTATATAAGGCCAATAAGGAACGCGACCAAGTATTTGAGTATTGAATTGGCTATTCAAGGGAATAAATACTTCAAAGCGATATAACTGCGAAATAAAGTGATCATTGTTATTAATTATTAGTGCGTTTTAAAGTTGTGATTGGTGTTCGGTTATTAAAGTGTCAATTTTGGTAATTTAATCGGCAGTATTTATTTTCAGAAAATCCAAGCTCGTAACAATATGTTAATATGTATTATAGCAAAAAGTTGTAAAATATCACAGCCCTATTTTTTTCCAGAAAGTAAGCGTTTTAGATCAGTATATAAGTAATTGTTTTTTAATTTTAAGTACCCGAGCTGACCGATACCCAAAAATTTAAAAAATATTACAAGATATGTAAAGTCTACTATCACACTTTAAGACAGGGTGGACTCATGCTACCCCATTATCTCCTCAGTAATTAGAGGAAGCCTGAACCCATTTGAGGGATATATAACGTTCATAATAATATAAGGGCGAATACTTCCCTACTTACAACATTATTTAAACAAAATGTTTCTTTAATGACAATAAATTATACTTTTTGTTCGGGCTAACACACCTTTACTCAGTTATTTATTTATTTCAGGACCAAAACTGCTCCCCTAAACCATTTTAATGGGTGATAACTTCACTGTGCTTCTATCGTTAGTCAATGCTCGCATTAACCATTTTGGGCCGTAATGTGAGCACAGGGAATAAGGGAGGATTTGTTAAATCACGGCGCAAATAAAAGTTTTGTCGTTAAATGTGTAGATGACACATATTTACAAGTCGTATAATCCAAAGCATTGAATTTGTAAAACTTCTATGTTGTTCCATCACTGTCACAAGTGGATTTAAAATTTATTTTAAAATATAAATAAAAAAATATAGTCTAGTAGTATTTGTCGTCTTTGTAGAGCCGTGGTAGCTCAGGTTAGCACTCGCTGTAAAATTCACAGTACGCGAGCAAATCGGGTTCGATCCCCACCGGCAACAATGAAATATATATGTATGGTTGCACTGTATATCCTTCGGACAGAACCACGGCAGTGCACACACTGCTGTATGATAGCAGAAATAAGTAAGAGAATGGAACTTACAAAGACGAACTTCTAGAAAGAACTGGAGTCATTCCACCTAGAAAGATGAAATGTCTTACAACCTGTAATTATACTAATTCTCTTTCATATATCATTCGGATGGTTAACGCTCGCTGTAAATATCACAGTACGCGAGTAAACCGGGCTAGATCCTCGCCGGCACCAATGACATTGTTAATTGCAATTTTAAGTGCTGATTTACCAGGTGCTCGGCGGTAAAGGAAAACATTTTGAGGAAACCTGCATGTCTGAGAAATAAAAAAAAATATTTCGACGACATGTGAAGTTCGCCAACACGCAATGGCGCAGCGTGGCGCACACTTTCTTGCCCTAAAAATCCTCTCAGATATGAGGAGAGGCTTTACTTTAGACTTTACTTTACTTTTAGGCCGTATTTAAAAATTATTATGTCTAAAAGTTGCCAGGTTTTTACTCTATCCAGACTGTTTTTCTCGTTAGCGAAGGACTAATATTCCATTTAAACATCCGTTTTCAAACATTGCGATATGATACGTTTTTTACTTAAGGCGCCTTGGTTTTAGCGCTTAAATTGAAATGTATTTTTAATAACATTTACAATCACGTTTTTAATTTAATTCACAATTTACATTCTCAACAATATGTTTGGGTGTAAATTTGAGTAACTCATGAGGTTGCATTAGCAAAAACTATAACAATATAAGTGTTTAAAAAAAACCTTAAAGACCACACGTTGATTATGAGCTGTTATTATACTGAACATTTTTTATTTTATCTTGGTGATATTGATCAGGATACTAGGATAAAGTTATTAAATGATTGTATTGTCATCGGTTCTTAATAATAATTTGGTGAAAATTACATTAAAAGATTCTAAAATATAAAGAGATTGATTGATTTTTACAGAATAGAGTTTACGCTGCAACTATATAACGGTTGCAGTACGAATAGGTCAGCTCCACCGGGGTAGGACCACATTCTCACAGAATACCAGCGTCAAAATAGCAGCTTAATACTGATGTGTTCCGTATGGTGTGTGTTGAGAATAGGAGACCCTTTTTACTGGAAACGAGGCATTCCATCTCTGTCCTCAGGGGTGACAACGCATCTACATTTAGCATCAAACTTATCACCATGTGGACTGTGAGCTCGCTTGTCACCCATATTCTATATAGAAAAAATACACATGAAGCTAAAAAAGTGTGTTAAAAAGGTAACATATTTGTTAACAAATTGTTATACAGTTATTGGGGATATATATGGTCACTAACCTACAACTGCGTAATTATTTTCATTATCACTATTTTGCTATCGAAAATAAGGTGATAATATTAAAATGATTAATTAAATACAAAATATTATACCACATTTTAGAAAGACATTTTATAATTTTATAAATAAATTAAAACATTCTTCTAGCTCTATACAGATTTTTAACTCTCACACAGATTTCTAATCACAAACACAATTTATTTATTGTCTATGAAAATATTTATAAGATTTATAACTTAGGGAGCACACAACAGATAATTATTGATGCATGCATAGTTCACCTACGTCACACCGCTACGGTATGTTATACGAATTGTTGTGTGAGTTTTACTCAACGACAACTACTCTCTTCTAACCTTACACTGTTCACTATTGTTCTAAGTTGAAGTTGTTTTAGTAAGAGCTACTCGTACATAGCCGCCGGTTTTTAAATATGTAAAGTGGTGGCGCAACTTTTCAAGGACACCTACTCGTAACGTTCTTGCAGTTATTTAACTAAAGACTAACTTGATGAACCAAATTGAGGTTTGCAATCTCAAGACTTAATAACTAAATGCGATTGATGCATGTCTATAATATTGTGGGAAGGAGCCAAAGCGATCGTGTTCTTATTTGCGATGAAGAGACGTGCTTGTATTTTGGAAAAATGACTAATTCTATAATATAATATATAATTAATATAAACAATAATATATATAATATTGATTCATCTTCCATAAAGAAGATAAATGAAAGCTACTTAGCGTTTTCCCTTTCCCTTTAGTTTAATATTCGTATCGGTTTATATCTGTACCGCAACCAATACCCCTTTTTACTAATAACAAGGCATTGCTTCTTAGGCTTCTTCTGCTAGGAGTGAGAATGCATTTTTTAGAACCCTTATTGAGAATAAAAGGGCCACAGCATCCATTTACCACCGGTCTTTTAAGGGGAAATCCCTATCAGAAGCACCTTGCTCCGCAAGGTGCTTCTGAGTAGGGATTCTGAGTAGGGCACAAGGGCGAGTTATGTAAGAAACGTACTGACTATAGTATGTGCCAAATTGATTGAGTAAAACGGACAGTGACCTTTCGGTCGTTTAACCAGGGGTTACAAACCTTCAATATATAGGCACATTTTATATGTAGTACTTTTTATTTATAGTGATTTTTTAATAATGATTAGTATAATATATATTTATTAACTATTATTAAAAAGTTATGTAAAAGATCGCAGTAGAAGAAAAATCATTTACTGTTATAAAGTAATTTATTCATTTAACAACAAAAAGCATTAAATTATAACACATATAAAGATTCGAGTGATAACAACACTGAATAACTACGTACTTATTCTAAAGATAAAACTTTATTTTCAATACCATATAAGAACTTTATTTTAATTCAGTGCAATCATCACTCGTATCTTCACTTGATGTGTATTCAAATGAACTATCTGTAACATTAATTATAAAGCGATATGCAGTTTGGTCAATTCTATCATCCATGCCACGTATTTTTTGTTCAACTCTAATATAGCGGACCGGCCCATAAAGGTGACGCATCTCTGGCTGCCATTGTCACGTTTTTTTAGAACGAACTGACGTAACACGCGTTTTGTTTATTATAAAGGGATGAATTTGCAAAAGCTCAATATGGTGATTATATTGCTTCAAATATTTTTTATATGAAACTGTTATTAAATAAATTGCTGCGTTACTGACCATAAATTGAAATATAAAATATAACACATTTTCACGATGTACCGTATGTTTTACAATGTGCTGACCTAAAAGTGTGAATAATATCAATATTTAAATATTGTTATCATATCTAAATAGAGATTTTGTAAGTTACCCCTTTTGACAGTCGGCTCATATCTGAGGTCATTGTCCGTTTTTATCAATCGATTTGGCACATACTACAAAACATGAGGTTTTGGGTGTACCTTTGCTCCATATAAGTATTTCGATTACAGGTATCAATATACTAGTAACATACTAGTATCATACTAGTAAGATATGGTTGATCGTTAGTGGCTGTACTAGTTTTATAAAAAAAACTGTGTTACAGACGCTAGCGCCTTCCACCGGACATTATAGGAAACTATTAGAGCAACGACGAAGTACCATTTGAAGTATGTAGAGTTGCTTAGTGTGTAGTAGAGTAACGGTAATGCTTTTTAGTCATAACCATTGACACAGCTCTCTGTAACCGCTCCAATTTCAGAAAATGGGTGGGGCAGGCCCCACCCCAGAAAGGGATGCAGTAGGTGAGAATAGACTAGGCCAGCGCAAAATAGACCAGTTTCAAGTTCAGTTCCTCCTTACTGGACACGTGGAAAAAAGTTGATTAAATCCATAAAAGCGTCTATGTGGATAAGCCATTTCTAAAGCCGTATTGATTTTCTGATATGATATTGTATTTTTTCAAGTAATTAATAAGCCTTATGTTAAGATTTATTTTTAATTTTTCCATTATTTTCGAGAGGGAACTGAGTACTAATATAGGCCTATAATTAGAGAATAAGAGTATTTAGGGCACCCTTAGTAACTGCAGAAGACATTCCATCATAGCCAGTAGCACTATTTGTTTTAGGATTTATAATTATATTTTGAACTTCTGATTCATCTGTCTCTAATAAAATTATGAAGTTGCAAGAGGATTTTAAGATGGTTTTATGGAAGTTATAGATGAAGCTGAAAGGTGTTTATTTTTAAGGATTTTGGAGGCTACATTTGGTCCAATATTTACAAAGAAGTCACTAACCTGATTTATTGAGACATTAGGATCATTTGCTAGATGTAGAAGGTCTGTAGAAGGTGAAGATGAGGAGGTGAGATGAGTTATGCTCTTGATGACATTCTAAGTCGCTTTGGGGTTATTTTTAGCTTTTTGAAATTCGTTGCGTTCGTTTCTTTAATAGTTAATAGCAGTTATAGAAATATTAAAAACAGGAGAAGTGACAAGGTGTCTGTGTCCGTGCGCTATGATCAAAATGCATAGCTTCTATACAAATGGCCGTCTTTGCGAATTAGTGCGCTTGCGACCGTCTTCGTGAAATATTATCAGAATGCCATGTTATTCAGTGGTTTATTGTAAAAACCGAAGCCAAAACAAAAACTTTGTTAATCATGGAATGACATACTATACCTAAGTACAGGTATTTCATTATATTTGCCTTTAAAATCGTATTAAACAACAAATCCTAAAATATTTCTTTCTCTTACTACGTTATTTTTGTTTCCAAATATCACAGCTGTAATATTTTTGCAGTAAATACATTGCTCCATAACCACTATCTAAGTATGACGCCAAGTGACTCAACAAGCAATGTAAATATCACAAAACAATACTTTAATTAAGCTGCTATATTGCGTAGTACGGCTGCTGTATCTTGTGACGAGCTAGTAATGTGCGTGTGCAGATCCGCCATCGACAATAATGTGGATTGTTGAATTGCTATTATAGTTTATTTTCTAATTTGTCCCAACATAACCCGATTTTTCACTGTTTTTATTTATTTTATATTTAGGGCCAAAAAATTTAGTACAATTTTGGTTTAAATGAAACAATCGATAACTTTCTAATTAAGTCAATCACTAACGTATATGTAAAATAAATGGCTTTTATACAGCACAACTATGGCGCCCGATAATTTTGGGTGAGTAAGTAGTACAGTGAATGGTAAATGGACGTTGTGGTTTTAGAGATATGGTTTATAACTAATTGTGAAGTACGTTATGATTTATTAAATGCGAGTGTATGTAAAGCAAAAGTAAAGTTACAGCCTATATACGTCCCACTGTTGAGCACAGGCCTCCTCTCATTTCTGAGAGGGTTTTAGGGCAAGGAAGTGTCCACCCCGCTGCCCCAATGCGTGTTGGCGAACTTCACATGTCTTCGAAATATTTTGTTTCTTATTTCTCTGACATGCAGGTTTCCTCACGATGTTTTTCTTCATCGCCGAGCACGTGATAAATCAGCACTTAAAATTGCAATTAACAATTTCATTGGTGCCGGCGGGGATCGAACCTGGTTTGCTCGCGTACTGTGAAATTTACAGCGAGCGCTAACCATCTGAGCTACCACGGCTCAATAACCACGGCTCAAGATGCAGGAGAGTAAAAGCTTGATTGTGATTGTGGTCTCTCATATATAGGGCAAACAAAGAGATCAATTAGAACCCGCGTAAAAGGACACATAGCTGGCGTGAAGCATCAACGATTCGGGAATTCTGCAGTTTGCGATCATATCCTAGATGGCCCCAACCATTACATCAGATTTGATAGACCACAAATCCTCGCGAAAGAACATCGATGCCTACCAAGGATGATACGTGAGGATATTTAAATTAAAAAACATCCTAATTTCAATAGAGAAGGAGGCTGGGTGCTACCACCTGCTTGGGATCCTATAATTAATAAAATTAAAACTAAACCCAATCATACCACTGCAAGACTTCAAATACAATTAGTTCATTCAGCGTAGATCGGACCAAAGACAATAATCAAAAAAGCTGAAGGTACTCCGGGTTAACTTTGACATCGGGACGTCAGTCACCTTAGTCCCCCGTGACCATGGGCGCTGGAAAGCACCCGAAACGTCGGGTATTAAAAATAAAACTAATAAAACGCGATAAAATCCGTAAAAGTAGTTTTAATCAATGTACAGTGTTCGCGTAAATATAAGAAATCATTATATACGATGTATACTTATGTTTTTATTTATATTTTAATTTGTTTTGTTTTGTTTAGTTTTAGGATTAAGTAGATTCACATTAACTTGTATTTTCTTTTACCTTTTGTTTATTATATTGCTAAACTGTTAATAATTTTTGTTAAACAATATCATTTATAATAATAGTTATATTTAGTTTAAGCATATATCTGCCTTGTTTTTATTTTTTCTTTTATTCTAATTCTTTATTTATTTTCTTTTGTATAATATTTAAGTATTATTTTTCTTGTGATAGCATTTATTAAAAAATATGAGTCTAGAATTAAGCCAATTGTGAAACTGGACAATACAGACCCTTTGGAGATGGTTAGGTTAGGTTAGGTTAGGAAATCCCTCTGGAGGAAATTAAAAAATGTTTATCCCCGAAATTACTGCCATTATAAGAAAATTACAAAATGCATCAGAATTGATGTCTACTCGAAGTCACAAAGATTTAATTTTAATTGAAAATGAAGCATGAAGAATAAAAATGTAATGATTTTAAACAAAACAAGGAATAAATAATTTTATAATCATGAGTATTGTGTTATTTGTATACCTAATATTACGTATATTAGTCTGTAAAATATTTAACAAGCTTTGCTAAAGAATTAACATATTTCTTAATTTAAACCTTTGAATTGTAACTTTACTAAGTTTGATAACTTTATTTTAAAACATTATACCTACCTAAAATATAGTATAGACCGATTCTATTATAATTAAATATGACTTGACCATGGACTCGCCTTGGGTATTGTTGACACAACCTATGTAATTAAATCATGGCATTGAGCTATTGAGACTCAATAACTCAATGTTTAAGGGATGACTACAATCTGAAAGGTTGTAGAATCTTTAACCGGGACGACTTTAGTCTCATAGGACCACCTGTAAGACTATTGTGGCACACATGCATTACAGTTATTTTTTGGGGAAAGGGGAATATTAGATTAATACTACTATTCTTTATTTAGAAAAAAACTTGATTATTAGGTTTAAGGTTTTTAAAAACTTGTTTGCTATTACCAGTTGAACAATTTAAATTAGAATTGTAGACCGCCCTTTCCTTGTACTAAGCCCCAGTCTGGGATGGTAGGTGAAATATATCAACATGGGTGCAGTCAATATCCTTAAAAATATCCGGCAGACCATGCTCTGCTAGGTATCCTCTAGCTAGATTTTGCCTTGCTTGTAAGATATATTGCTCGGAAATGACATTTACTTCAGTATTAGTCAAAAATAAAATGAAAGAAGTAGATGCACTGAAACTTGTATTTACCTACACAGGAGGCTAATTAAAGTATTGTTACGCGCTCCAGTCGACGACACACTAGCGCCATCTAGTGTCAGGAACGAGAGCGAGGGGAGCGTTGCAGTTTATGACATCACAAATCTTTCGACCGACAGCGCCACCCGAAGAACTAAGTTTCTAGAAAATCTATACTCGAACTCTCGGTACCTTGAAATAATACTAGATTTTACGGAATTTATCGCGTATATTTAACTTTTTTACCCGACGTTTCGAGAGCTTTACAGCACCCATGGTCACGGGAAGGACTGAGATGTTCAACGTCCAGCTGTCATAGTTAACCGCGGTTTCTCCGCGCTGTCTCCCCGAACGTTTTCCCATTTACGACACAGAACTCCATCCTGAAGCAGCAAGCTGTCCCACTGGGCCCAATAGCTTTTAGTGGTCGAACTCATCGCTGAGACGTCACTCCACTTGGGCTTGGGAGCACTGGCCTTTATCCATTCCAGAATCGGCTTGATGTCTGGATCTTCCTGCTGTGCATGTAGTAAGCTGTCCTTCCACTTGTTGCTGAGGTGGTCTGCCCTGAGCATCCTCACGGATACCACTTCCTTACTCTCTTGCCTAGTACAATATTTGCAATCCTCAGGACAAGGTCTTCTTGACAATGCATCTGCGTTGCCATGAGATTTCCCGCTGCGATGTTCGATCTCAAAGTCGTATTCCTGCAGTAGTTGGATCCACCTCGCAACTTGTCCTTCTGGGTTTTTAAACTGCAATAGCCATTTTAGTGCAGCATGGTCAGTTCGTAAGTGAAACTTTCGTCCCAGAAGATATTCGCTGAAATGCTGCAACGACTTTACCACAGCGAGCAATTCGCGTCTTGTAACACAATAGTTCCTTTCCGGTTTTCACAACGACTTGCTGAAGTACGCTATCACGACCTCTTGGTCACCATTCCGTTGAGACAGCACACCGCCAAGTCCTATATCACTTGCGTCTGTGTCAACTATAAATTCTTTGCTTGCAACAGGGTATCCCAAAATAGGTGTTTTGCACAGACGGTCCTTGAGCTCCTGGAATGCGATATTGCAACTTTCATCCCAGCAGAAATGTCGCTTCTCCTCGGTTAGCTTGTGCAGAGGTTTGGCTATATCTGCAAAGATCTTCACAAATCGCCGGTAATAGGAGCACAAACCCAAAAATGCTATAACCTGCATCTTGTCTTTTGGAACCGGCCAATCCTTGACAGCGGCGATTTTCTCTGGATCTGTGCGGATACCTTCTTCCGATACTACAAACCCCAAAAAGTTAACTTGCCGTTGGCATAGTGAACATTTCTTCGGGCTCAACTTGAGGTTGGCAGTCTGAATCTTCATAGGCACGCGTTCCAGGTTTTGAAGGTGTTCCTCAAACGTACGGCCCACGATGATGATGTCATCCAAGTAGACCAGACAGGCATCGCCAATTAGCCCGGTAAGTACAAGTTCCATCAGCCTTTCAAACGTTGCTGGAGCATTGCACAACCCAAACGGCATTACTTTGAATTTGAACAGACCCTTTCCCGTCGAGAACGCAGTTTTCTCCTTGTCCTTAGGGTCAATTTCAACTTGCCAGTAGCCACTTTTTAGATCCAGCGTGCTAAACCATTTTACTCCTGTAAGCATGTTCAGCGTGTCATCAATTCTTGGCAAGGGATAGCTGTCCTTCTTTGTAACGTCGTTCAGACGGCGGTAATCAACACAGAACCGCATGCTGCCATCCTTCTTTTTCACCAGCACCACTGGTGAACACCATGGACTAGAGGAAGGTTCAATAACACCATCCTTCACCATTCCTTCAATCATGGTTTCCACTTCCTTTTCACGTGCTACCGGCAATCTTCTTGGCCGCTGACGGATAGGCAATTCCTCACCTGTGTTTATTTTGTGTTGAACTAAACCAGTCTTTCCTATGTCAGCATCGTTTGATGAGAATACATCGGCGTACTTGAGTAACAACTTCTTCGCCTTGACCAATTCGTTTGGGGAGAGAACACTGCGACAGTCTTCCAAAAGTGTGGTCACTCTCGTTTCTGCATCCTTGCTGGGGGTCCCACTCGATATATATTGGCACCGACGTAACCAATCCACTTCCTCACAAGTACCAATTAGTGTGCCTTTTTCTATAATCTGGTCCCGGTCGCAAGGGTTCAGCACACGTACTCCTGAGATGTCAGTGGTCCTGACCAAGGTTCGAGCTAATTTCCATGGAAGGTCATTGTTTACCCTTTCCACAAGTACACAACGGTGAGCTTGCCCAGCGTTTCGGGGAAGACTAACCGGAACAATCGTTTCCGATCTCGGCGGAAGAACAATCTTCTTAACGCTGTACACGTTCCCTGGTAACGCACCTTCCATAAAAAGTTCCTCCTGTCCACATTTCAAAACACCTTGCTTAACGTCGATCTCACAACAATTATTCCTCATAAAGTCTAGGCCTAGGATGCAGTCGTCCATTATATCAGCCACGATGACATTATGCAGGTAGATCACGTTGCCTAGCTTCAACTCCATCTCCTTCTCTCCATGGACGGGTATACGCTGACCGGTGGCTGTTACCAAATTAATGCGTTCTCGGTTGTATGCGGAGTCCCCAAGGAACTGACTTATAAGTTGGGAACTAACAACCGGGTCCAAACCAATCATTTTGGGGTAATTTTTTGTGTTCATTGTAAAGCTCCTGCTTTTTTATATTTTTGATGATGCTATGCCCACTCCACACATACAGTACAGTCTAAGTCAATCTGGTTACCGGCATCATGTGATGTTTCTTTTTTATGCAAAGTATAGGCTTCACACATTTCACACTCTTCATTACCCAAACGAGTAAAAGAAATATTTTTTTGCGTCTTTTTTATAGGATAGGGTGACAAACGAGCACACAGTCCACCTGATGGTAAGTGGTTGCTGTGGCCCATAGACATCTACATCTCTTCTCGATTACAAATCAAAATGCAGATGCGATGTCACCCATGAGGACTAAGATAGAATGCCTCGTTTCCAGTAAAAAGGGCCTCCGGTTCTCTACACTCACCATACGAAATACAGCAGCATTAAGCTACTATTTCACGCTGGTATTCTGTGAGAGCGTGGTCCCTCCCCGGTCGAACCGACCCATCCGTGCTACAACTATACTCCTAATATAATTGCAGCATGGCTCTACTACGTATAAATAAAAAATAAACGTGTTGCCTATATAGTAAATACGAAACGATCTTATCTGGATATTTCTTACGTTATGTTTATGCATGTTAGTTATACTAATATCATTCGAATAATATCGTCGCAGTGAGCATGTTCACGCCTGTAGTGGGATTCTGATGGGTGAAACGATTCAACGTGCTGAGTCAACAAATTACGATCATAAGCAAGTGTTTTCTGGTGCTTTCCTCCTTTATCTGTAAATCGGGGATCTATATGAGAGCTATGCAAACGGGCAAAAATAATAATCGTAATTATATAATGTTTTACCTTGAGTAGTTGTCAGCCATCGTAACAATTGGCGGGAACGCGGTGCGTGACACGTCCTTCCCGTTAAACTTTAGTGAACTGCTTCATCAATCGAGAGAGAGAGAGCTCAGGAGACCATGGATCGAGAGCGAGCGATTCACTGTACATAACCGCGTTTTAGTGTAGTATGAGGGATACCTGCATTTATGTGATCGACGTGATAAGCAAAATATTTATATTTCATATTGATAATGCCGTTATTGGCGTATTTACTACAAAATCTCTTAATAAAAACACATCTAAGTACTACGCATAAACGCCACTAAGTGATATTAGAGACATTTTTGTCTAGTATTTTCATTTAACGGCTTTTTAGGGTTCCGTAGTCAACTAGGAACCCTTATAGTTTCGCCATGTCTGTCTGTCCGTCTGTCCGTCCTCGCTTAATCTCTGTGACCGTTAGCACTACAAAGCTGAAATTTGGTACCAATATGTGTATCAATCACGCCGACAAAGTGGTAAAATACAAATTGGAAAAAAATATTTTATTAGGGTAGCCCCCCTATATGTAGTGGGGAGTGATTTTTTTTTAATTTCAACCCTAACGTGTGATATATTGTTGGAAAGGTATTTAAAAATGAATAGGGGCTTACTAAATCATTTTTTGATAATGTCATTTATTTTCGGAAATAATCGCTCCAAAAGTAAAAACAATGTGTCCCCCCCCCCTCTAACTTTTGAACCATAAGTTTAGAAAATATGAAAAAAATCTGAAAAGTAGAACTTTATAAGGACTTTCTAGGAAAATCATTTTGAACTTGGATGGAAACAACAGTACCCACTACCGGGAGCAGTTGCAGGAGCGCGGAGCGCTGCTGGAGCGCGAACATAATGGATACCCACCTTTAAACTCATAAGTGGGAACACTTATTGTGACAGACGGGAAACTACGGAACCCTACACTGAGCGTGGCCCGACACGCTTTTGGCCAGTTTTTTTAGCGTTTGACAAAGTAGAACTATAAAACCGTTAAAGTACTTTAACCCCATAATAGACTAGAAAATTATATTAACGGCTATTTAGTTATGCAACTGATGCAAAACACTCTGGGGAAAAGGTAAATTATCAGCCCTTAGTCACTTTTTAGTTTAATAATGTTGCTTACCTGCGTTTTAGCGTAGTAAACATATCAAAGAAGGCAACTTAACGGTGTTTTTCTTTTTTCTATCTCGGGATCCATAATAATAAAATAGTAGAAAAATACTCCTTAGACAGAAAGATAGAGATTTTTTTTCTGATTATGATGACATCAAAAAACGAAAATCGACCAGATGCGGGATAACGGCATTATTGCTTATGGACGGCAGATGGGAGAGAATAGCCATTGACGTGGCGGGGCCGTTTCCGGAGAGTGAAAGCGGTAACAAGTATTTCATGGTTGTGATGGATTACTTCACTAAGTGGCCAGAAGTCTTCGCCATTCCAAATCAAGAAGCTTCAACAGTTGCAGATAAATTAGTTCATGAAGTCTTCTGTCGTTTTGGAGTACCTTTAGAGATTCACAGCGATCAAGGAAGGAATTTTGAGTCTCAAATATTCCAGGAAACTTGCCGAGTTATGGGTACTCATAAAACAAGAACGACTTCTTATCACTCGCAATCTGATGGAATGGTGGAACGATTTAATCAGACATTGGAGAGGTACCTAGCAAAAGTTGTAGACAATCGGCAACGAGATTGGGACAAGCATATACAACCGTTTTTGTTGTCATATCGGAGTTCTGTTCACGAAAGTACAGCAGTGACACCAGCTTTCGCAAACTTTGGAAGAGAATTACGGCTGCCTGCGGACCTGATCACCGGGATACCACCTGATGCCCCACGCAGTATAACCGATTATGCAAATGACTTGCGGAACAAAATGAACGACATTTATGAGCACGTCAGACAATCGGGCCAGCAAATGTCTGAGAAAATGAAAACCCGGTACGACCGCAAAATGAACAATAAAGGGTTCAACGAAGGTTCATTAGTGTGGTTGCACAATCCAGTCCGCAGCAAAGGGAAATCTCCTAAGCTTCAAGCTAAATGGGACGGACCGTACCGTATTGTAACCAGGATCAACGATGTGACCTACCGGATACAGAAAGGCGCAAGAGGGACTCCTAAGATCGTCCATGTGGATCGCTTGGCGCGTTATTATGGGACCGATAATGCTCGGGACGAGCATGTCTTAGGAGGAGGCAGTGTTACGCGCTCCAGTCGACGACACACTAGCGCCATCTAGTGTCAGGAACGAGAGCGAGGGGAGCGTTGCAGTTTATGACATCACAAATCTTTCGACCGACAGCGCCACCCGAAGAACTAAGTTTCTAGAAAATCTATACTCGAACTCTCGGTACCTTGCGCGTGTTTACTTGAACATTCCGGATATTTTGCTAATTTAAATAAATAGGTGGCGCAAGATGCGATCGAGGCAGAGTTGAACTCAGCGACACAAGCGAAGCTTCGGAGCGGAATTAAGTGAATTAGTGTGTTTAATTATTAGTGTTTTTAGTTTTAATTTGTGTAAAGTAAATTAAAGTGTTGATTTAGGTAATTTTATCGGCAATTTTTATTGTCACGAACCTCAAGCTCGTAACAGTATATTGCTCCACACATTCTAATGATGGCCCCAATAACTTAGGTCAAGTATTTGCTGATTATTTGTTGTTCGAACAACAGCCATGCCATGGTTTTGACTCATACCTATCTAGTAGGTAACTACCATCCGCCAAGATACTGAAAGGTGTAAACTAACTACCTAGAAAAAATATTAAGATAAGTTAGCCACATGTATTGATTGCAAATATACGATTTTTTTGGACAAGGTGGTTGTAACAGATGCTTACTTCAATATGCACTGGTAGTTCATTCACAGAATTAATAGGCTTTAAAGCCTCATAGAGTTTTTTACACAAATACAAAACAATCTTTGAGCATCCGAAACCGGCGTAGAAATTCGTTGTCGGAGAATTCCAATAGATTAAGTATTCTGATCACGTATCGATCGCCAATGTAATTTTCTTTATTGTTTTTTAATTTTTGACACGAAAATGTAGTTGTAAGAGGCTCGAGACATCTTTTTTGTATTAAAATATTTTGAAGATAAACTTAAACCCACGTCCACGAAAGAGGATAAAATTGTCCCTTTCAAATGTCAAAAAGAGATAATTTTGTCTCTTTCCCTTGGCCGCATGCTACGGACGGGGAAATATATGTCTACTCGTTATGACAAACGGGGATATACTATAGAGATAAGATAATTTTATCTCTTGTCAGTGGATATAATCGAGGGATATAATTTTTGTCTCTTGCCCATGCTCGCAGGGTGGATAAACCTAAGCAAGGGATAAAAATTTATCCCTTCCCGGGGATGTATTCTCTCAGAGTTGGAAAAGCACCATTCGTCAGTGAACAGTTAATTATATGAGTTATCACGGGTAAAACAGAATCCAGCACGTGCAAAACCATTACCCTACTCACATCATCACATCCAACGGCTTTCGATTTAATAAAGGAAAGTGCTTTGTGTCTTCCTCTACAGGAGTAAAAGTGTTCATGAGAATAAGGGGGCATGGAAGATATAAAAGAGATAGCATTAGCTCTAGAATTATCAGAAACTATTTGAGAAAACAGAAAATGACGATTAAAATCGTCAGGAGAAAAGGTGACGCTATTATAGTCAAATTGCGATTTTCCATATCCAAGCGTATTCAGAAACTTCCATATATCAGCCGAAGATGAACTAAGTAGTTGTTTGTGGATATATCGGCGTTTTGCAGCTCTCAACATCTGATTGCATCGATTTCTTGCAGCTTTATATGCTTGCCACATTGCATCAGTGCGATTATTCTTGAAAGCACGGAAAGTTCTATCGCGTTTAGCTATAAGCATTCTTATCTCAATCGTGATCCATGGAACAGGAGGACGCTGCAATTGAACAACACGTTGAGGAGCATGTTAATTATACAGTCCTAATATGTTGCTGTTAAAGAAGGCGACTTTTTCATCAACTGTGGAAGCAGTATATATATACAGATGACCAGTTAATAGCATCTGCATCGCATTTAAGCTTGACACAGATAAAAGGCTTGGGAGACTTTAATTTATATGAAAGATAATACAGGTCATGCCGTGAAAATTCAGAAGCAGGGAATTGTCTATGATTGACATTGTGATCAACGGAGGAGACGGCTATAAGGTCAATCCAGGTATCAGCAGAGTGGAAGTTGTGATGTATTGCATTTAGAGGCAAAATAGTGAAATTATGCGACAACATGGTTGACCTCAGTTTCGAAGATTTAAGAGAAACCCCGGATAGGTCAGTGTTAAAGTCTGCTATGATAATGTGATGTGTGTAGGCAGAACTGTAAGGCAATAAATTTACTTCCAAATCGGAGAAGTAGTCCACTTGAGGTGGACAGTAGACAACTCCAAGAAATACTTTAACACTCTTGACATTAACTTCAACAAAAATGTATTCCATTGAACCAGAATATAGGGAAGAAGATGTATTTAATATTTTATAAGGTAAATTACTACGCAGGTAGATAGCGACACCTTCGCCTCTTTTACCAGTGCGGTCGTTACGGAGTAAAACATAACCTGGAAGACTATAAGACGTGGAAGAGAATTCAGGATTGAGCCAGCTTTTGGATATGAGTATAGCATGAACTGCATTAGAAGAGAAAGTATCCAGTAGCTCCGTATGATGTTGAGGAATACTTTGTGCATTTAAATAGCAAATGTGAAAACAGTTTAACAATTTTTGAGATTCTTCGTATATTAAAGTACGTAGCGTGGCAGGCCCATCCGAAGCATCAACAAGTGAAAGGGAAGAGGAGCTGTTGCAAGTGGAATAAAAAGATTCATCATCTGACATCAAATAAAATTATTTAAAATAATAAAATTATATTAAAAAATATAACTGAATATTAAATATATATATATATATATATATATATATATATATATATATATATATATATATATATAATGTAGTTAGTATAGCAAAAGGCCATGCAACCGAAGCCAACAACATAACCATCTGTCTATCATCTGACATCTGTGAATATCGTAGACAGAGAAACCTATAGACTAATGATTAGCATGGCCTCGAGTGAGAAAGTACGATAACGTAGTTTTAGGTTATACAATAATCTTTATGACTTTTAAACATATTTGGGTGAAATTTTTAATTAATGTAAGAACTGAACTGAACAACATTCACCAATTTTAAGCTCACAAAACACTTTTTCTCACTTAAACCAACTTGTAAACTCCTTAGATCGCTACGAACTGTCAAAGTTGTTCAGCAAAGTGTAGTTTGCTAAACAAAAAAACCGGCACGGAGAAAGGGACAAACAACCACACCGCTCTGTTTCGTTTCTATGCAAGACGTATGCATAAATCTATCTTTTACGTGTGCGAATGCGAAAGAAGGCGTCCATTTGTCTATAGGTTTCTCTGTCTACGGTGAATATTATGTCTTAGTTATAATATGTTATCTATGGTCTTAGTTCAGCAAAATATGAGCGGGTACACATTGGGCGCTCGGCGTTGCGTTGGGCGCGCGCTTGTAGCATACATACAGCGCGCTTAGCACGGCGTTCAACGAGCGTTACCAAGGTGTCCATACTACTAGTTCAGTTCGGAAATGGACGTCGAATTGGTCGCTTGTGAGTGGCTTCTATACCGTCGCTATAAAAGACGACGGCATAGGCAAAGAAAATATTGGGTGCACCCAATATTACGAGATAGACTGACGCATGGAATGTTTGTAACATTGTATCCAAAATTAAGGCAATATGAACCTAAGTTTTTTAATTATTTTAGAATGTCCATAAAATCATTTGATGACTTACTCCATGTTATTAAAGTAGATATTACTGGTGATTCAACGATTTTGAGCGATTCGATTTCCGCAGAAGAAAAACTCGTGATAACGTTAAGGTAAGTATATTTGTTTATTCAAATAAATCTAAGTTTTCTGAATCTTGGCTGGAGGCTGAACGTGACGGTGACCATGATGACGGCGGTGGTGGCGGCGTGGTAGATCACTGTTGTGTTGTTGAGGGTCTAGCAGTAGTATATCCAGAATATGTCGGTGTAGAATATGTGTATTGGTGATGATTAGTTTCTAGTGGTAATGATTGATGATAATTCTGTGCTTCTTTAATGACATTGAGTAATTCAATCTTTGTAGTTAAGCGTCGATTATCGGGCACATTTTTTAATTCACTGTACAATGATAAACAGAATAGTTTATCATCGTCTTCTTTAGTTAGTCACCCCATTTCATTTTGTTCCCTTGCATTTAAAGTTTTCTGTAAAATGTCGACTATTTGTTTATCTACAGCAATTATTTTCTGTATTTTCCTTGGGCCTTCCATTTGATCTTTAGGAGGTGGCATCAAGTCTGCATTGTCTATAATATTATCTAAATCTGAACCAGTTGTGCCAGAAGATTGGTAATTGCTCTCTGTGTCGTTATATGCTGTAGAATTCGCAAGAAATTGTAATTTCCTGTAATACACATATGGCGTATGTTTGGAAGATCCAGATCCAGGTGGAAGCTTTTTTGCCTCTTAGACTCCCTAAGATAACTGTCCCGAATGCTTTTCCATTTTTTCATAAGTGTAGCACCTGAAAATAAACAATAACCATTTTTATTTTGACAGATACTTGGCCACAGGCTGCTCTTTCGCTGATTTGCATTACGGATACCGTCTTGGAAAATCGACAATTATAAAGATAGTGGAACAAGTTTGTAAAGTACTATGGAGCAAATTGAAGTTTACATCTATGCCTGAAATGACAACAGAAAAGTGGAAAGAAGTAGAAGAAGGTTTTAAGAAATACGCTAATTTCCCAAATTGTATTGGTGCGATTGACGGGAAACATATTGAGCTAATACAACCAGAACATACGGGGTCGCTTTTTTGCAATTATAAAACATACTTCTCATCAGTCTTACTAGCAGTTTGTGATGCAAATTATTGTTTTGTATACGTTGATGTCGGATCCTATGGCAAAACCAGTGATTCTGCTATTTTTAAAAATTCCGAATTTTTTAAACGGATTGTGAATAATAACTTAAACATTCCTAACCCCAATCCTATATCAAATATCGATAGAACTCCATTGCCTCATGTGTTCGTCGGCGATGAAGCATTTGGAATTATGTCGAATGTGATGCGGCCGTATGGAGGAACACAACTCACACACATAAAAAAGTTTTCAATTACAGATTATCGAGAGCAAGGCGCTATATTGAATGTACTTTCGGAATAATGAGCTATAAATGGCGAATATTTCTTAGACCGATAGGTGTAAACATAGATTTCGCGGAGAGTATCATCAAAGCTTGCACAGTACTACATAATTAAGTTCGAGTACGCGATGGTTACAGATATGAAGATACACTTTATGTTTCACCTCTACAATCTACATTTAGAAAATTTACCACGAGGCAGCTTACGTGCTAGAACAGCAAGAGAAAAATTTGCCAATTATTTTGTGAACGAAGGAAAATTACAGTGGCAAAACAACATTCATATAATTATAGAAAACATCAATAAATAATTATACTCACCCAACAGTTTTTTCTTTTCCAAATTGTCTTCACAGTCACTAAAAATTTCAACTATTTCCTCCCAATTACGTTTTTTTAATATTTTATTTTTATAATCTGGACTTTGCATGTCCCATATAGCTGGACGCTTTTGGATTTCGTCGATAAATAAATCTGTATCGAAGTGTTCGATCTCCATGATATACGTGCACCCTACACGAAAGCGCGCAATCAAATGAACAAGCGCGCAGCAGACGCCCGCGCAAACGAAATTCTGAGAGCGCGTGTCCGACGCGCGCTTGATCAGAAGCGCGAGCTTGCATGTGTACACTTCAATAGGGACTTTTGGATCTCAAAACGCGCGTTAGTAAATCGCGCGTTTTAAACCGCCCAATGTGTACCCGCTCTATTACTTAGGGTCAGAAGGGATAGAACCCAGCGTAAAGCCAGTTAATAAAAAAATATTACTTAATATGTAGGTAAATAAAAGTTATTATGCAATGCCATTATTACAGTATCATAACAAATATGCCCAGTTGTTATCAATAATAATAAGGCAAATAACAAATACACATGACAGCTTACAAATTAAATCCAACATGAGAATAAAGTGAAGTCGATGAGAGTTATTTGTTGCGAATTATGCATTTGGACCTCACCGTCGACTTTGGTGCACTACCCACTATTAACATTTGGTGACACTTTCTTCTCGTAAAATCAGATGGTCGATCTGATGCAGCAGGCTGTTCATATTGTGTAATGAGCTTATCGAGGACCTTGGTGTCCGTCAGCCAATGGTGCTTACCACAAGGCAACTTAACGTCTATATTACCATCGAGTGACCAAACTTGTCTAATACCAAAGTGTTTACGTGCAGCAATGAATAAACCTTGACGCTGACGAGTAAGAAACTCGGACAGCACATATGAAGTGCCTTTTAACAGACTCTTTTTGGCCCAAATGGTTGACTTAAAGGACTGATCACTACCGAACTACTAACACTAACCGAATCAGAACTGGTCTTACACGAGCTCCCGATACTGCACCTAGACGATAGCAAGCCGTAATGGAGCTTGAAGAAAATTCCTGTGGTTGAATAATGATAATAATAATAATAATAATAATAATAATAATAATAATAATAATAATAATAATATTTATTCACTCCACAATTTTACATCGTGACTTACACTATTTAAATAAAAGTACCGTCAATTACATTGAGAGGTTAACGTCGGCAGCCGTACTAGTATAAACTGTGCCACGGCTGCCTGCGCCTTCCACTCTGGGAATCAAATAATAACCTAATAGGTAAGATCTTTTACAACATTTCTCAACAAATAATATTTACAAACTTTTCAAGCTAAAATAAAAATTATAACATGTAGGTAGATACAAAACAAAATAGAATTTAAGCAAGATTACCACTTGGTGTGTTTGATGTATGGTATAATTATAAACGCGGAGCGTGAATGCATGGGGGAGTATTATGTTTGTACGAATTTGTAGTGTGGGTTTTGAGTAATTGGATGTGTGGGATATGTAAGTGTGTGTGTGTGTGCGTGTGTGCGTGTGTGTGTGCGTGTGTGTGTGTGTGTGTGTGTGTGTGTGTGTGTGTGTGTGTGTGTGTGTGTGTGTGTGAGAGAGAGAGAGAGTCTATTAAGGTGTTTTATTGAAGGGTTTTAATCCGAATAATATTTTCTATCTCGTCAAAATCTAAATTCAGTAACCAATCCCGTGTAGCAAATTTACATTGATGAAGGGTTAAGGGGTAAATATTTAAAGCTTTATTTGCGATGTTATAGAGATGGGAACTTATAACAAAATAATGCCGTTTTGCAATAGTGCTTCTGTGTGGAGGTGTTGTGCAAACCTTGCTCTTATTACGTTTTTGAGTTGGAACGTATGGCAGTCCTAGATGCTTACGAAGTATAGTGTGGAAGATAAAGAGTTTTCTTACCGTAAGAACTGAGCATTCACGGTAGAGTAGTGACGTGCTATACCTACGCGGTCTTTTATAAATTACTTTTAAGATTGCACGCTGAGCACGCTCCAGGGGAAGCAGTGTACTAATGCTAGTTCCACCCCATGAGACAATGCAGTATTTGAGCAAAGATTGGACAAGCGCATAGTAAACACACATTAGCGTGTCGCGATCAGCAGATTTTCTAAGTAGGTAAAAGATAGGAATTAATTTTCTAATTCGGGCTGTTAATGATTTAACGTGTAATGACCAATTAAGATGATTATCTAGAATCAGACCGAGATATTTTAAGCTATGTGTTGGTGATAACTGAGGACAGTCGCAGCAACTATTTATTCTATCACAAGTGTGTGCCCTTATACAAAAGTCAATGGATGGTTGAGTATTGGCCCGTGGGGTGAAAGTTATGTATTTGGTCTTTTTTAAGTTTAACGTAAGCAAATTTTCGTCCAAACATCTCATTACCTCAGTGAGGGCTTTTTCAGTGTATTGTTGAGCCCGAGCCCAATCCTCACCATGCACAATCAACGCTGTATCATCTGCATAAGTGATATTTTTGCAGTTCGGTAACGAGAGTTTACACAAGTTGTTGATGTACACTAGGAAGAGGGTTGGACCCAGTACACTGCCCTGT
This sequence comes from Parnassius smintheus behrii, assembly GCA_036936625.1. Taxonomy (NCBI): domain Eukaryota; kingdom Metazoa; phylum Arthropoda; class Insecta; order Lepidoptera; family Papilionidae; genus Parnassius; species Parnassius smintheus. Next base: position 25,453,412 of record JAUPFT010000023.1, on the reverse strand, counting down.
GGTACTCCGTAAGAGAGATTGACATCCAGACTTTGGTAGTTACCTAATTTGACACACTGTGAGCGATTTGACAGATAGTCACAAAATATATCCAAGACGACTCCGCGTACACCTATTAATTCCAGCTTTTTCAATAGTAATGGTATTGATACAGTGTCCAATGCCTTCGATAAATCGAGGAAAACTCCAACAACTTTGTGACCCATATCAAGGTGCGTGACAATAGTCTCAGTAAGATACAAAGTCGCATCATCAGTAGATTTGCCTTTTAAAAATCCATACTGATTTCGTTCAATTGCATTTGTCTTTTCTAAAAATTTAATAAGTCTAGAATTTAAAAGCTTTTACAAAATTTTAGATACTATTGTCAGCACCGAGATAGGTCTGTAGTTCCCTATCATATCTCTATTGCCGTTTTTTAAATAGGATGTACAAGAGCTCTCTTGAGGATGTTAGGAAAAATTCCTGAAGCGAAACATTGATTGACCACGTGGGTCAAAGGTGGAATAAGGCTAGTCCTTGCGTTCTTAAAAACTTGAGTAGGAATGCTGTCAACACCTGTAGCGCAATTATCTTTGAGGTTCATAATAGTGTTCTCGACTTCATTATAATCCACATCAAGTAAAGACATCGAATCTCTTTGTGACTCAATATGAGTGATGTTTACGGAACCAGTCAAACAAGTACTTGTTCTAATTTGTATATCATTAGCAAGGGACTTACCTATACTTGCAAATAATTCATTTATTAGGTTTACTGATTCATGGGGGTCTTTGGCGAGGTTTAACTATTCAGTGGGGGACGGAGATGCTTTTTTTAGACTAGCGACTTTATTAATAGTATTCCACATTTCTTTGGGATTATCTTTATTCTTTTTGAACTCGGTTTGTTCAAATTCGGTTTTAAGTTTTTTTAAAAGATTATTGCAAAAATTACGGTACCTAGAGTAGGTAAGCTGCAATAAGGCATTGTTAGGATCCAGTTTAGCCTTTTTGTGTAACTTGTCACGATTCCTAATGCATCGTACAAGACCAGGTGTTATCCAGGGCTTAATAGCTCGTTTACGATGCGGGACGTAGATTAATGTGGAGTGGCAAGAAATTGCTTTATATATTATATCAACCAAAGAGTTTGCTGCTAAATTTGCATTTGCAGCGTTATATACAGGGTTAAAGTCTGTTACAGATAATTCTTGGACTAAACTTGGATAATCAATTTTCCTTATGGCAGCTTTAGCTAGGTTTCTTTTGATTTTTGCCTCTAACACAAATATAATTGGCGCATGATCAGTTATGAGCGAATTTAATGATTTCTTATATTTACGCGAACACTACACATTGAAATAATACGCGATAAATTCCGTAAAAACTAGTATTATTCCTGTGGTTGAAGCTTATCCTGCAGGACAGTTACAACTTTATTTAAGATGTTTTCATCAGATAATTCCGGAACTCCATTTAGCAGCAAATATTTTCTCCGATGCCGCATCTCAATATTGTCAACAGTTTGACTAACCTCATTGACCTTCTGGTGTAGTAGTGACATGATTTGCCAAACATTATCCTTAAACGGTTGAAAGTCGCTTGAGAGAGCTTTCATGTCAGGAGCCGTGGTGGCAGATTTTTTTATAAATGCTTCGAATTCCGCCATACGTTGATTGAGAGAAGTTAACGCAGCCTTTTGAATATTTGCTGACTCGGCAATAGTGAAAACTTATCTTCTGGTGTGTTGTGAGAGTTGAAAGTGACCGGTGGTAGGGTGATGTGACTTTATCACAGTTTAACCGTTAAGGGGAGTTAAATCCACAATGTATGTATTTCAATACACACAAATAGTATAACTGTAAACTAGGAAACTGTAAATTGCTTAAAATATCAATAATAATAATATTGTTAGTTAAGAGCAATATGCACTTTATTTCACGCCTAGAACTCAAGTTTAAAATTAGCCTAATTTTTTTCTCTTAACTAACTCTTTAAAAAACAACCATGTATATTTTCTAATAAAAGAACTTCTTATACATATATATATATATATATATATATATATATATATATATATATATATATATATATATATATATATATATATATATATATATATATATATACTTAGAATATGACTTAACGGTCAAAGCTTTTAAAAGACATTTTGTAAGGAGATAGGGCTTTGACACGACCAATTCTTGTGAAGTATTGATTTTTAATCTCTTTTAATATTCATTTTTCATTTGTTACTTTGAGTGAGAAAAAAGGGATGCCGAAATCCATTGACCTTATATTGACCTATCGATACCCTACTTTACTCGGAAACTCAGTTATAATATTTTTTTAAAATAAATATATGAAATGTGGTGGAGATTTAAGAGAATTCATAACCCCATTTAGTCTAAGGCTCTGAATAGACGGCGGTATAATGATAGATACATATTTACGGTATATAAGTTTGTCAATCAATAAGTTAAATTTTTTTAGTTATGGTAAAACTGTAGAAAAAGGTATAATTAAATATTAAGGAATACTGGAATAAAATCACCCCTGGTATGAGGTGATCGCTACCATGTTGGATCTATTAAATTTTATATGAATAAAATTGTATAAAAATTGTAAGATTGTTTAAGCCTGACATTAATAATAATAATAATAATAATAATAATAATAATAATAATCTTTATTGATAAACATATTACATGCACCAAATTTACAGTGGTCATTAGCCCCTAAACTAGGATATAATACCTGTATTTCAGGGGCTAGTTTCCTTCCCTATTCTTAGTTCTATTTCTATAATTTGTTTATCTATGTATTATATTTATAATTAATCACGCTGGGTTTCATGCTGGTTTTCCCTGAAGATAAGTATTTTCCTTACTAAATAAAAAAATGACTTTTATTAAGTATTATATAATAATCTATATAAGGATTGCCACCTGCCCCGGTACACCGGAACATGTCACCGGTTTGGAACTTCTGTTCCGGTCGCCCCGGTTGATCTACAAAATGTTACCGTATTTCAATTGCGATGTGTTACGCGAATAGCGCGCACTGGTAACGCAGCAAGGGCCTTATTAACCACCATTAGTCTTATAATTCATTGGACTGCAACATCAAATTGAACGCTACCCTATATCCTGATTCAAAAATTGCCGGGAAACAGTCAAATTAACAAATCAAAGCTACAGCAATAATTAAAAACATAATAGCGCCAAAATTATGTGCAAAAGACTGTACAAAAACTGAAAAACATGCAAGTAATTATAATGCTGACAGGTTGTTTTCCTTTTTTATTCAGTATTTATGGGAAATCGATGGTGTAACGGCGACACTGAAAGTTTTCAGAACTGGTCACTTGTAAACGATGTAATAAGAAAATACGTTCAAAATTTGAAAATGGAACTCTTTTGTCAATATTATTGTGTATATATTATTGTGTAATAAAATATACTAATTTATCATTTGTTTACGATTTGGCGGCAAATTTAAAATTGTCTGTCACGTCAGCGTTAATTTAACGCGAGAAAAATTTCGTACAATGGTTTTTTATGACTTTCGACGTCATTTAAGTCAACAAAAAGTTATGATAGACTTCGATTGGCCTTTCACAATGAAGCCTTATCTCGTGCCGTTGCTTACAACTGGTTAAATGAGTTTAAACGTGGTCGCACTAATCTCACTGAGGATCTGCATGAGGGACGGCCTTCTACGGCGACGGCTGAAAATAACATCATTATTCTGCAGCGTGTGAAAGTAAATGGACACTATTTTGAAAAGATTTAATAAAACTGATAACTTGCATATTTGTTTAGTGTTTTATTTTCTGAGAACTTTCAGTGTCACCCTCGTATGTAGCTAAAATTGACGAAATTGGACTCCTTGGAAAACAAAACATCAGAAAATATTATTTATTTCTGCGTAAATACACTTAACTTAACTTTACTTAAATATTTCATTACAAAAGTTAATCGCGTACAGAGCTGATAATATTAACACAACTTTTGGAAGACGGGGAGGCATGGGACGAAAGTTTCTTTCAAACTGAAATCAAAGCTCTCCAAAGATATCGAACGTATTGGGTGTTCTGCTCACATCTTATATAATACAGCATTGACATCTGACATTTTCAAATATTTTTCGAAATTTTTAGTATGCAATGAACGTCTTAAACCTTTTTCTGAGGCAGCTGAGGTCATTTACGCTAATTTACAATCCCACTCAAGAACTAGGTGGTTGTTATTGTTGCCGGCAATAGAACGTATTCCGAAATTGTGGTAACCGTTGAGAGATTTTTTTCGGCTGAAACCTGATCGCCCAAAGCGATAGTCGATTACTTTAACCACCCGTTGTCACAAGTTTATTTTCAGTTTTTACATACCCAATCGTTTTTATTTGAGAAACTGTCGCTTTTTATATTAACTTTGATTGGAAGTCTGGAACAATTATGTTTTACGGAGAGAATTTTTTCCATCATGAATTTCAAATTGAAAGTAGACAGAGAAAGAGAATGTATTAATTTAATTTTTAATTTATTTTAATATGAATCTAAATTGCTCAGACTCTTATTATTATTTTAAAAGTAAGTTATGGCCAAAGCAATGAGCGATAAGAAATAAATATGGAAAAATACATTCATTTTTGTATTGAGTACATACAGATAAAAAATAATAAATACAGATTAAGAATAAATGTGTAATTTTTTCCCCACGATTTCCCAAAAGTACTATATTTTTGCATCCCTTTTGAGAAAGATACCATATTTGTAAAAAACCTACCGACAAGGCAATCGCAACAACAAAATATAACCTCTCTTTATCTAATATCACAAAGTATACAGGTACAAGAAATTTGTATATACAAGAAATCTGACATTAACAGTTGGACATTCCATGTTACGTTCCGTTTAACTAGGGGCATTCCCTGTTACGCTCCGTTTTACTAGGGACATTCCCACTTTTGCACATGTACAAGGTTTTGAAATATTGAAGATATGAAGGATTATAGTTGTTTTTGTATAATGCTACATAGAAATACGCGTGAAAACCTAAGTGTTGCTATACTTTAATGTACATTTGAACTTTTGTGACATTCTCTGTTTTGCCACTGTACCCCTCAATTGTTCCGGGTCTGGATGTTTGTCCTTGCAAAATTTATGTTAGTAAACTGCCCCACGATACAGGAGAAAATCCTAGTATGAAGGTAACGTTTAAAAAAAGTTATCTTAAGTTCCAAACGAGTAGTTGTTAAGAAACCCACTTTCACAAGCACTTTTTGTAAATTAAAACGAATCGTTGTATATTACGAATCGTTTCTTGAATTCTGTTTTAAGTCATATCTTGTGCATGGTCGTTAAATGATTTGGTTGCATATTCTAGGATTATTTTAGTGCAGTGTGATTGCCTCTTTATTTATTTATTTTTTGCATCCTTTATAACGAAATAATATAAGGAGCGCACTTAAAACCTTGAGGAATTCTATATTAGTCAACCTTAGGGGTGGTGAGAATTTGATGGAGGGGTTTTTCCCCTTCTAATATTTATGTTGCTTTTTTAAATATGTAGGAGTATTAAATAAAATAACAACTTCGATTTCTTTTCCTGGCAGATTGTTATTAATTTATATGGATGACATGCATATTTTAGAATATTTTAACAATTTTCATGAAAATACAAAAATTAATGAAATCAAAATACAATCGTTACTAAAAAATCAACAGTATCAATTAAAAATAATGCTAGAGACTAAATAAATCAAAAGACATGGTATCTTTTTCTACTTCCTTCTAAACTCCTGTTCAATCTTTTTGTCTTATGCTTTCTATCCGGGTCATCTCTCTTATCATCTAGCAGTAGTTTGCCATCATCACTTCCTTGGTATCTGCTCTATCATATTAATATATTACATTTATCATCATCAGAATCTGAAGTGTCCGCTACAGCCTCTTGAAATAGTGCTATTGACGTCTCTTGGTCATCACGATCGTGATGTGTAGGTAAAATCATAGAACGAACATATGCATCTCTTTTTCATTTTTAGCATTAAAGCCTTTTGTGTTTGTACAGCAAAATTAACATTATTTGTCTTTATGATTTTGCGGTTCCATTCAAACTTTTGGACTTTTCAAAATAAAAGAATATTTTTCTCCCCGCTTTACGATTTACTTTGTTGACGAACACAGGGTGTACACAATTTATGCGGCACTGATTTCTTTACTTGGTTTTTTAATTTGATTTTAATATACATTTCATACAATTTTTCCATGGATTTAGAAACATTTTGTAGTTGTTTCCGTATTACATAACTTCCACATATGTAGCAGCATCTGAAGGATTAACACATTTTCCAAAAGCTTTTTGTCTTATTTATTACTACACAAAAATTACAACAATATTGTAGTGATGTCGTTAGTAAGCTGAACTGACAATAGGCAAGGCATATAGCTCGAAGAACTGACAACCGATGCGGAAAAAAGGTTCTCGAGTGGCAGCCTCGTATCGGTAGGCGAAGTGTAGGGTGACCCCCCACTAGACTGAGTGACGACCTGGTAAGACATGCAGGAAGTCGATGGATGCAGGTGATTCAGGACGGTGCTTAGTGGCATTCTTTGAGGGCGGGGGGGCTATGGACTTGTAAATTGTAATAAGATTTTAATCACGTCAAGCGATGTCCAACGAGGGTACATGAATGTTTAAATGACAGTACTAGCTAGCAGTTAGTGCTAGCATGCACCATTATCAAAGAAATTTAAAGTTAACATTAGTAATAAGGGGTATACTGAAAAAAAAGAATTTTGTCAGAAAATTTACGTGATGGAATTTTTTTCGTAGCTCAGTACCTAATACCTACCCAAATTGCTAAGTAGCTATATAAGGGGGAAAACATCGCAGGCTCTACGTAATATTATATCTATACATTTTACTAATAAATAAACTTTACAAATATAACCGATACATACATTTATACGAATATAAATGTATGTATACATATGTAGGTACATGCAAATAACAAGTTAGTCATAATATTTTCATGTAAGAAGCGTCTCTTATATTTTATTAAGCGCTCAAATATTGATACTTTCTGCAACTAACTTCTCATACACATATTATGGATGTTTATCTTATTTAACATTAGAGCAGCAGAAAGGTAAGTAATAAATTTAAAAGTAAAGCTGACGGTTAGTTGCCACCGCAGCCCATTGAAACGTACAAATATTGTTTAACAAAGTTCTACCACCATCAACGGTAGAACAAAGCAATACACGTGGGCTGTCACCACAAAGACTTAAAATGGGAGATTTAGAAATTGACTTGTAATTTCTCAAACACATTTACCCAAACTCCTTAGTAAAACAATTGTGCAGCTTTTGTTATTACCACCTATTATTGCTTTTACCGTGTAATGGCGGTGGAAGAATATTCAGCAGCCCACGGGATGACACCCACAGGATGATATATCCCGTGGGTGTAGTAAGAGGTGACACAGGGAAACAATTCAGTAGATGGGCAGCACCGTCTTCTTATAATGACTAAAAATATAAAAACTGCTTAAGTTCAGCTGTGGTCTTAAATAGGCTGTAAATATTGACTTATGCTGTAGAGGTATTTTGCTTGAAATATTATAAGGCTATAAAAATAAAGAAACTATACGTTGCATATAGCTTATTGTCGTTACTTATGTTATAATAAAGTTAATAGCTTGTGCGTCATGCAATTTGCAGGTGCCGGCATGACTGTGCAATGTAATTAATTACGAAGTAAACAGGGATCGATATCTATAACAACAGCGAACGGGAAATATGATTGCATTATGTAGTGACTGTACTGCGTATTGAAATATTTCTAACTAATAAATAATATAATATATAATCTACTGTATTTATAATCTCCCGTAACCATGTAGTGGCGGTGTAGGAATATCTTCTAACCTATACCGATCAGTAGATGTCGTAAGAGACGACAACCCACCACCTCCCATTGCCTTACCGACCTCAAATCATAAGGGCCGAATCTCGGAAGATCAGTGCGGTACTTGCTCGTAGCTCCTTCCCACGCGCTTTCCTTCTTGACTGCCTATAAATTTTTATCTTTTTCTTATCCCAGTTTTACATCATTCTCCCCCTTCTGAGGCTGACGGCACTATTACACCAATATGGTGATGCTTTTCCACCAGCATTCATTTCTGCCTTATCCTACGATCATGCCGTCGATGCGCAAGTTCGCGCAACAGCCCATAGTTCATCCCATCGCTGACGAGATCCGAGTAGTAGATCGATTCTTGAATCGGATGAACCAATCCATTCATAATTTTCGCTTTTAGGTTGTCATACAAAGGCACAAGGCAAAGGCATGACATACCCATAGAACATGGGGAAAATCCTCCTCTGTCGCACTACACTTCTAATTTCGCACAGTCGAATATCGCAAAGTCTTCCGAAAACATCCATATCCGGCGTGATTCTGGGATGTTTAGAACAAACATTCCAGAATCTCTTTGATAAGACCCAGGTATACCTGAATCACAACGCCACTTACTGAAAAAATTGATGAAGCTCACGTCCTCTTGTTTCATTCGTCCATTGATCCCGCCAGACACCGTTCACCTCCGTCCAAATTTCACGCAACTTCTTTTTGGACGCAGTCATACTTGCTATACCCGTCCTACCAGCACGGATGACTTCCAGGTAAACGGGGAGAACGCCAGCCAGCACCGGTAAGGCTGCCGTGCTAGTGGATCCGTACGCCTTAGTTAATAAATATATATAAATATATAAGGACAGTTCGCTGCTATTTCAGTAGTGCGCTACGAACTGAGTACATGTTCGCATTTTCGTACCGACAATACTACAAGCACTCCTCTATGGATTATTTTTAAGCTCGGCTATCAGACACCCCATGATGATATCGATACGCGAGTCATCTTGCCGAATCCTTTGGTCGCTCTTTCAGATATATCGAATATAGAATACCGTAAATTCTTTGACCCAAACCATAAATTCGATTCATAGAGTACCCTAAGACCATACTTAAAGAATAAAACTACGTCAAAAACGTCGTTTTTTATGTATAAGAAATACGAATTTTATTGCAAATATAGTTTATTTTTTTATTAACTCCTGATATATTGAGGGCTTTGCAGTACATAAGTACTGCAAAGCCCCTATCCGCGAGATCATAAGATCTCGCGGATGGGGGACTGAGATGCTTGAGGTTCCGACATCATAATTAACTCGTGACACCTCCAGTTATTACTTATAATAATTTTAGTCTGATCTACGCAATATGAGTTTACTGTATCTAGTTTTATAAAATAAAAGATGGCAAACGTGCACACAGTCCACCTGATTGTAAGTGGATGCTGAGATCCATAGACATCTAAATCTGTACTTAATTACCTCAGAATTGAAACGTGGAATACGTTGTCCCCTTAAGGACTAGTCATGCCTTATTACCAGTAAAAATAGTCTCCGATTCTGTAAATCTGGGAGCGTGTGTGAGTCCGCCTGTCTGTCAAAAAATATCTTAAAATGGCGGTCTCCTTTCAGAAAAAAAAAACATAAAATATACCGACGTAGCTTAACACCAAGACTCAAAGAAAAACGTTAGTCTCACAAAAAATATAAAGGTCGTTTGAGCTATTATAAGGGTATTCTGAGAGAATGAGCAATAAAGGACAATACACCTAGCTGCAAACATTTTAGTGAATATTTATGTACTTTAACCAATACATCACATAAAATAAACAATTTAAAATTAAATAATTTTGACTACAATTTATTTTTAATGCGTTTTTGCTTAAATAGTTTAAATAATTAGATCAAAGAATACAAAATATATTGAATTAACACAATAGTAGCTTAACGCTCATAAATAGTACGAGTACGTTTACCTAGAACAAATTACTATTTGTAGTAGTGACTGCTGATCATGAGGTCCCGGGGTTCGAATCCCGGGTCGAGCCAAAAAAAATACAATTATTGAGTTTTTCCGTCAAGAAATTCTCAGTAGCTGCCCGGAGTCAGGAAGTAGGCGGTGTCTCACCCTCCTGCCTCGGAAAGCACATAAAGCCGTTGGTCCTGCGCCTGATCCCTCTCCGGTCGAGTCGGAGTCGGAGGAGTCGTTTACCGTCCCATCGGATTATGAGAGTGAGGGAATAGAGAGTGCACCTGTGCTAGCGCATACATTTGGGCATTATAATCCTGTCCTGCGGTGATGGCTAGTCTCCGTTGAGGCAGGTCACCGTGACGAGGACATCATTATTATTAATCCAAATTCGAACACGATGTCAATTAAAGGATTTTTTTATTGAAGAGGATTACAAACATTAATAGGGCACATAGACATTTACATTTATCTCCAATTAATCGGAATCGAAATGCAGATGCATTAAGCTGTTATTTTACGGTTGTTTTCTGTGAAAGCGTGATCTTGTCCCGGTCGAGCCGACTCATTCGTGCTACAACCATAATAAAGCCGCAGTATTATAAGTTTAATTATTCTTCAAAACTTGAAAATTAGAGTATACGGCCACTATGTGTTACCTGATGTATCTGAAACCTGGTCCTTCACTGCTGGCCCTGTAAGGAAACTTAAGGTCGTTCAGCGAACTATTGTGAGGTCTGTACTCGGAATTCCTTTGCTTGATTGACTTTACTCGTATTATGGAGATATCTGCAACAGAACCTATTTAACCGACATACCAGGCGGTCCCATAATGAACTGGCCTGATATAGTTCAACGCGATATGTCGCTACATGTTGTCTTGCATTAAATAGTACGTTTATCGTGCACTTAATATAAGAAACATGCATCGACATGAAATGCTTAGTCTTAGTTTAACAGGCATTTGAATAACGAGAGTCGCGTATTTTTCCAAAATGTCGAAAACTGAGTATCGAAGTGTCATAAAGTTTCTGTTGAAAGAAGGTTTATCCCCTGTCCAAATAAAAGAACGATTGGATGGGGTATATAAGGAGTCTGCCCACTCCTATAGCACAGCGAAAAATTGGGTGAAAGAGTTTCGCCTCGGGAGAGAAACCGTCGAAGACTTTGGCCACGACGGTCGACCTGTGGAAGTGCTCACTCCCAAAACGATTGCTCTTATCGAAGAGGAGGTTCTGAGTGACCGCCGTTTGAAGATTAGAGAAATTGCAGCAAGGCTTGGGCTCTCTAAGAGTACCATTCATCGCGCGATCCATGAACATCTTCACATGAAAAAAGTGAGTGCAAGATGGGTACCGAAACTTCTTTCAGCGGTACAGAGACAGGAAAGAGTGCGCTGCGCTTCGGAGTTTTTGATCTTTGTGGCGAAAATCCAAAAACTGTGATCGAGCGGCTAGTGACTGGTGATGAAACTATGATCTTGTATTATGATCCACAAAGCAAGCGCGAGTCAATGGAATGGCGTTATAAGGGTGAAAAGCCCCCTAGAAAGGCAAAATTGCAACAATCGACTAAAAAACTGTTGTGCACAATATTTTGGGACTTTCAAGGCATTTTGATGGTGCATTTTAAAGAACGTAATATAGTCGTGAACGGCGAATATTATGCTCCTTTAATATATAAATGACGAGACAAGATAAAGGAAAAACGAAGAGGTAAGCTGTCTAAAGGTGTCCTGTTGCTCCATGACAACGCCCCTGTTCATAGCGCTGGTGTTTCGAAGGATGCAGTTCGTCAATGCGGGTTCACAGAAGTTTAACATCCACCTTACAGTCCAGACATGGCCCCGTCCGACTATTATTTATTTCCAAATTTAAAGCGGGACTTAAGAGGAAGAAAATTTTCAAGCGATGAAGAGTTGCAGGCGGCCGTCTTCAGTCATTTTGAGGACAAAAAATGTGATTATTTTTATAAAGGTTTAGAGATGTTGATTCACAGATGTCAGAAGTGTGTTAGTATTCATGGTGATTATATTGAAAAATAAAATTGGTTTCGTTTCATTTCCTTCATTGGTTCATAGTTAGGCCAATTCATTATGGGACCGCCTACGTAGCTCAATGGATTACTGAGACGAATTGCAACTTGGCCGTCCACATAACGACAGCCGATAACAGCCTCGTACCAGTAAGCTAAGTGTAGAGAGATGAAATGTGACCATGGTCATAAATAGATAGAGGCAGTATATGGGTACGTGGTTCAGGACCTTGCTTTGTGATGTTTCTTGGGGAGGCCTACGTTGACTTGTTGATAATGATGTAACATTATTTGAAGATTTTATAACATGTACATGTACGTATTGGATTTTAAAGCTATTGTAAGCGTTGGATTTATATTTAGAAAAAATATATTAACAATGTACACTATTACTTTTATGTATATCGCCAAATCTAGGTATATCGAAATATTGACACCTGAATACGAGTAGATGGGATGTTTGTTGGTTTATTTTTATTTTTAAAACTCATATCACTTTTCATTTTAACATATAAGTACAGTGTTTTTCATGGTCAAGTTTGTTTATTTTAATTTGATGACACCCATTACAATTTCAAAAATAAATTCAAAACATATCATCTAGATAAAGAAAAACAAGGTACTCCAAAACACTTCGTTTGCCAGCTATAAAACATGGCATTTTCTTTCTACTAACTCACAATGGCTATCTAAGCCTTTTAGGTACAAGCTTTAACGTTTCTATAATTTTATTAAATTGAACCCTAGATACAAGTCGTAGGGTTGAAATGACACATCATTCATACATTTACACTGATTATACTATTGTGTTCATTTCGTGTTTGCTCTCTGAACAAGGACCCATTTGTCAAACTGCAACATTAAGACCTTACAGTTGCGAAACGCCTTTGATATTCGGGTATGCCGCCGCCCTCGTAGTTATTTACGAGTAACGGGTTGTCACAAAAATGGAAATAAAATTATTTTAAATATTACTTATTTTTGATTATACTCAATCTGAATGGAAGACAACATTATTCAAATGACTCTCACGGCTATAAAATGCTCAATTTGAATTCAAATTCGTCCAATTTTTCAACAAATTTAAAATTTCGTTCATGGCAACTTCAATTTCATGTTTCAAGTCGTCAATCGTCTATGGATATTTATAAGAACACTTGTACTTAACAGCTGTTTACTTTATTTACGTGGTAGAGCCATGCTGCAGTTATATTAGTAGTATAGTTGTAGCACGAGTGGGTCGGCTCGACCGGGGAAGGACCACGCTCTCACAGAATACCAGCTTGAAATAGTAGCTTAATGCTGCTGTATTTCGTATGGTGAGTGTAGAGAACCGGAGACCCTTTTTACTGGAAATGAGGCATTCCATCTCAGTCCTCATGGGTGACAACGCATCTGCATTTTGATTTGCAATGGAAGATAGATGTAAATGTCTATGGGCCGCAGCAACCACTTACCATCAGGTGGACTGTGTGCTCGTTTGTCACCCTATTCTATAAAAAAAAAAAGAATTCTAATGGAGTCAAATCGCAACTTCGAGGTGGCAATTGACGTCAGAATTTCGGCTTTCGATTATAAGATTATACGATTTTCGAAATTTGTGCGTAAAGATCGCCGTTTTTTTGAAACTAAATGTAATCTATGTCATCTTCTTTAATTCAGGGAAACAAATGTCGCTAAGCATGGCGCTCGTTGTTGATGCATTGGTTTCTCCACGATGACTTGTGAATTTTCTGAGCCCCAGTTACGACAATTCTGCTTACTGACGTATTCTCAGGGGTGGAAATGAGCTTCATCTATATAAAAATGCTCATTTTCAATCAAACGGTCGTCTGCCTATTGAGCAAACCGAAAACGCATCGGATGGTCATGCGGCTTCAACTTTTGCACTAATTGAACTTTGTGCGCATTTAACAGAGATCTTTATGCAAAATTATTCCCAAAAAGTGCGTGAAATATTCAATTCTTGAGTACGATTGACGAGTTGATGTTGATAATTGTTCACGCACACTCTGGGCAATAGAAGCGATATTTTCGTATGGGTGTTGTTTTATCCAACAACGACCCGGTTTCACGAACTCCCTTCACAAATTGATCCACAAATTGCGCTTTCAGCACATTCTTTTTGTAATTTTTTTTGTGAAATTCTTACAGTTTAAGTAGATGGTATATCAATTTGGAAATAAGTTTTTAATATTTCTTAGCTTTGTTCAAGCACGCTTTTTGCTATTTCATAGATTTCAAACATAAAACTAACTTTCTGTCACATCGGGAATATCTCAAACCTTCCAACCTTAAAATAACCTATAGCTTCAATAATACCAAACGCTAGATGGCCCACCTATTATATAATTATACTTTCTCTTATAGATTCGAATTATAAAAAAATAACAAATATAAAAAAAAAAACTAGCGGCCCGGTTCGTGCTTCGCTACGTATAAAGTGAAATGATACTACAAAAATCAGTTAGAACATCGATTCATTTCTTAAAAAAATATATTACTTAATTGCTAGCTATTTAAAAACTTATTCCAAAACATTTGGATAAACAATATTTTTTGTTTTTCCATTTTGAGTGTGAATAAACGAACGGCTGGGGTACCGACTCTGGAACAGGCAACATAAAGTTGGCCATGTGAAAAACATGATTCTTCCAAATTCACACCACAAACGTTAAGTGTTTGCCCTTGAGCCTTGTTGATGGACATCGCAAATGATAAACGAACAGGATATTGTAATCGTTTGAACTCGAATGGCATATCAGTTGGAATCATAGGGATACGCGGTATCAAACGAACTTCTCCTTTAGATTTACCAGTTAAGATCGTAGCTTCGATCAAATTTGGCAATAACTTTTTCACTGCCAAATTGGTGCCATTACTCAGTTTTGGTTAATTAATATTTTGCAATAATATAATTAAAGATCCAACTTTTAGATTAAAATTTAAATAGTGCGGTAGCATACCGGCCGGTTCTACTAAATTTAAAATTTCAACTGGAAAATTCAATGCCTCATTTTGATTCATAGCACTGTCAATTGATTTAAATGTAGTGACGACCTGGCAGTTTCTCTAGAATTTGAAAATTAATAACATTGATATGAATGTTCTTTGGTGCTAAAATGGCGCGTTTTCCGAAGAAATTTCTTCGCTTCGACTCTTTCACTACCAACGGATACTGAACTCTATTCCCAACTCATTAAGGTACTCATTTGTTTCAAAATACGAAAACAACTGCAGTTTTCGCCAGCGCTACGAGGCGCGGTGCGCGCCCGCGTACGCCTAAACAAAAGAAACAATAAAGTACTAAGTTCTTATTTCTATGTTTAATTTGACAGCACAATTCCCGGTCTAAAAAATCTCCATTAAAATGACCCGCCATTTATTGAATTAATTTGTTACAAAAAATGTGATAAACGAAGAACCACTCAACCGATTTTGTGCAAACTTCACATAAACCATCTACTAAATAGTTCGAACAAACCCTGAAAATTTGGTTTGGATAGGTGAGCCCGTTCTTGAGTTATAAAGTGACAACGAAAAATGCCACTTATTTTTATATATCAAGATATAAAAAAAATTAAAAATAATGAACGTTCTACACTAGAATGTTCTACACTTGTCACAACATTCTACTCGCCACAACTCTTCGTCCCACAATTAGACTTTGTTTACACAATTAGTCTTTCGCGCTGTTAAATAGTAAAATTGATATAAAAATAATATTAAATAATTATTCTTGAGTTTTCCACCAATTTAGAGCTAAGAAGTTGACTATAGTCCTTATCTTTCCGAACTTAATAAGTGTGCAAAATGGAAAATAATATAACAGCTGAGATTTTTCCGTAAATGCTGGATAAGTTCGTTAAAGTTTGCCGTTGGATTGTTGAAAGTTTTCCGCCTCTAGTTTGAAACGTGGAAATCATAAATAAGACATTGTTTTCTAAAACGCGCAGATTGCAAAAAGAATTAATAATGGTTGTATCACGACGGACGGATGAGCGGACTACGCTCTCACATAATATATCAGAGTGAATCACAGAAGCTTAATGCTGTGGTCCATACGGTGAATGTAGAAAACCAGAGACCTTTCAACTGGAAACGAGGCATTTCATTTTATTCCTCGGAGGTGACAACGCATCTGCATTATGATTCTGTTTCGAGTATAGATGTATTTTTTGTGTATGGGCTACAACATACTCTTAATATCATATAGATTCTGTGCTCGTTTTTCACCCATATTCTATAAAAAATATATGAATATATAAAAATATATTCTATAATTGAAGCATAAATAGGTAGGTCACATAATACTTAGATTTCCCGTCTGGAAAGGTGTTCAGCCAAGGAAACTGCCAACGGTCCGTGTAGGAAGTATGGAGCTGTTCATTATATAACGGAGTAGTCAACTATTTCCTGTGATTTTAAGTGCCGTTAGCTATTTGAATTTTACTACTGCACCGGATACATGGTTCGTGACTTGATCCGGAGTTATTTAGGAACTTCAATAGCGTGATATAGATTTTGGTTGATTTCGTTTATGACGCGTAAACAACACGCTAAAAACAATATTATTAAAAATAATGAACCAAACGGCACTAGTCTATTATTATTATAGCTCTATTGGCTCTGCTCTGTGCTAATTTAATTAATTAATATTTCTCTAGACCCCCAGTATAATTTCATTTTATAATAAACTGCGCGAAGCCTATGTTTTTGGACAAATGTAAGCCACATTTTATATTCGACTCTCCGGAGATGAAGACAAACAAATAATGTCTTGCCTTTCCCAAATCCTTGAAGTCGTTAAGGTTGCAGAACGTCACAGTAGAAAAACCACTTTGCAGTTTGCAAATTAAATTCATGTTATTTAAAAAATATTTCTTTTGCGACAGTTTAAAATCATATATAGAACATCCAGTACGTACGCGCGCTATGACACAAAACCGACTCCGGCATATCACTGCTAATAATGTGTACGGGCAACGGACGGCTGCTTATCTGATACCGCATTTAATAAATAGCTTACCTTTCGATATACGCGAAAAAGTATCACAACAAAACATTAAAACTAAACTCAAAAGCTTTTTCCTATCTAAATTATAATTACATACTATATCTACCTAATAATAATGTACTACCTGCCTAGCTCCTACTTTTACTTTTACCTTTTACCTTGCTACTTCTGACTTTAACTAAGTTGTTAACTTACCTTTTTAGTCTTTATATTCTTGTTACACCTTCTACCTACTTATATACCTAACTATTGAATTAGACTGTGTTTTGTACATAATTCGCTTACCTTAATTTAATTATTTAGCATCAAGGTAAACCTCTGTGGTTTTTAGATGTTAATTAAGCCTATATTGGAATGTAATTTTTGTTTGATCTGATAAATAAATTGAAAAAAAAAGTAAAAAGAGAAATGTAAATAGTTATTGGCGAATGCCAGGATACAATATAAATTTCTGGAAAACTATTTAATAACTATTTTAAATAATATTCGTAATTTAGTAATTTAGTTAACTTAACTCCAAACACCAACCTTACCCGCTATTTGTAAATACCCTTTCCTACATAAAACTGGAACCCATCAGCGTTGTCTATATCGATAAAGATTGCTGTCGTGGATGAAAGCTTTATACTAAAAGGTTTAAGTAATATGCTTCAAAGTTTATAAGGAGTGAAAGTTTTTATTAATAAATTTAACAAGATTCTTATTTTATTTTAAAGATGGATAACTGTGAACAGTATATGACGAAAGGAGTTCTCTTCAAGCGCTCTCATGTGGATAGGTTGTTCACGGCCCATAGAACCCAATTTGTTTGATCTTTCCACCTCTTCACTAAACGCTATTTATATTCAATTCAAGCAAGTATATATTTATTAGAACATTATATGATACTAATATTTATTGCCATTTATAAATGTTAAATGCCTACAGTAGCGTTACGATGTAAGAGTATTGTGATATACGTCGTTAAATTTTAAAAAGGCTTTGGCTGACGTGTCAGTCACTTTGTACGGAGTATTGCATTTAAAACGTGACTGACGGCAGTCTTATGGTCGCCACACACGGTTAGTTCAACTGATCATTGCAACTGATCAGTTCAAACTAAAACTGTTGATATTTTTTAAAATATCGGATTTGCGATATATCGATAAATAAACTTATATGTAAAACTCCGATATTAATAACAGTTTTAGTTTGAACTGATCAGTCGGAATGATCAGTTGAACTGATCGTGTGTGGCGATCATTAGTGTTAAGTAAATGTTAATTTGTTTCTACAGAATAAAATGTTGCTGATAATAAATATATAATAGGTGAAATGTGTCCTTTTCTATCTAAGAATTCGTTTGAGTAGATACTACTCTCTTACATATTCATGTGAGCATGGATATTGAAAGATAGTGTATTTATAGTTTACAAGCTGTACCCCGCGGTTTCACCCGCGTATATACACGTTATACAGAAAATTTAAATTTTATCCACTCACCCTCCCCCCTGTAATTTAACTTTCTATTGGTAAAAATTGATTAAAATCGGTCCAGTAGTTTCGGACTTATTTAGTACAAAAAAACTAACAAAAACCTCTTTCCTCTTTATAATATTATATATATAAGTATAGATAATGATAAGTATGATGAAAAGTAGTTATTGTGAGATAACTATAATAGTTAGACGTATGGTATTGCAGACTTTTATTAGATATTGATGTCCTCCATAAAACTGTAGCACATCACTTTGCTCTATTGTCAATAGTTTCCGCAGCGTAAGCGATGTAAGGTTTTTTTTTGGTATTTTTTTCACACCTTGGGTTACATTAACGAAGTTTTCATACGGATCCCTAAATTTTTTGAAAACGTTCTATCGCCTATGTTCATTAGGAATAATGTAGGATTCTAATGGTGAAAGAATTTTTCAAATCGGTTCAGTAGTTTCAGAGCCTATTCCATTCAAACAAACAAACAAGTCTTTCCTCTTTATAATATTAGTGTAGATGAGGCATATGTAATGGCTTGCCATTGGTCTCTTGACGTAAGAATGGAAAATAGTTACGGCAACCTTCTCTATTTGTAGTTAATTGCATGCATATATGTATTAGGTTACTGTGTTCTAGTCTGAAGGCTGTGGAGAGCCTGTATAATAACAGGCTATGAGTTATTTAATATTGGTCTTCTGAGGCTACAATGCATCAGTTGTCACCTCTGAGGTCCAATCCTTCTTAGTTTGAAGTTTACTGCATGATTCCATGGACAACAGTAGTCAATTATCGTTAGGTGAAGTGTAAGTCCGCTCGATACAACCGTTTTTTTTATGTAGAATGGGGATGACAAACGATAACACAGTCCACCTGATGGTAAGTGGATGCTGTGGCCAATAGACATCGACATTTATCTTCGATAAGGAATAAAAATGCAGATGCGTTGTCACCCCTGAGTATTACGACGAAATGCCTCGTTCCAGTAAAAAGGATCTCCGGTTCTCTACATTTACCATACGAAACACAGCGGCATTAAGCTGCTATTTTACGCTGGTATTCTGGGAGAGCGTGGCCGAGCCACCCAATTCTTGCTACAACCACAATATAGCTGCAACGTGCCTCTACCATTTATAAAGTACAATGTTTTTTTATTATGGTATTTTAACTTCTACGCTCTGACAGCGCGCGACATGTTACCCTCCCGTTCACTCGGGACCTTTTTGGCGGGAAAATTTCTAGGTTAGGAAATTTTTTGCAATATTGCAAATTTTGCTATATTTTCACTTTGAGACAATATTTATGGATAAAACTTACAGGAAGTCTTGTTGAATGTATAAACTATCGAATAAAATTATTTTTGGTTGCTAGAAATTGTAATAAAGTATATAAATTACACTGTATAGCATAATAGTAGTATAAACTTCAATTTTAGTGACAAAATTACTACTAATTTGAATTCTACACCTTTGTTTTTGGAGAAATTTATATGAAATTGTTTGGAAATATGTATATTTTATGTTTTATGTGTTTCCATTCGTTACTCATACCAAAATATTAAAATATTAAAAAAAAAAAATAAAATAATATTTTATCTGTGACATTTCGAACAATATTTCTAAAATATGTTCGTGTGAATTTGAAATAAATACAACGTCATGTTATTTCAAAATATGTAGGAAAACTATTTTTACTTACATTTTACACTAAAAATAAATGAGAATTTGAAAAATAACACATTTATAACCCGCCCGCCAAAACAGGCCTTTCGGAATTTGAAGTACTTTTGGCAATTTACTTTTCACTTTTTATACCACAAATTATATATCTACGTGTTGACTATATTACAAGAAATGTAAAAAGTATAATACTTTCGTTTTTAGTCCAGACACAAATATAAAATTCTATAAAAAAGACAGAGCAACTTCATCAAAGTGACACGTGGAACGCCGGAAGTTCAGAGTGATTTCTTTTTTTTTTTTCTAAAAAACATTGCCAGGTTATGGTTTAAAATAAAAGAGCATATCTTTGTCTTTGATACTAATATCTATTGCATAGTGTCTTTGGTTTTGTTTAAAACGAAAAAATAGTTTTTTCATAGGTAGACATGTTTACATAATTCTGATCTAATTCGATCACTACTTGGCGGGCGTAAGGTTGGTATTGCGCGATCGAAAGTGAGCATGGCTTGGCGTACGAGTTAACCTCCATTGTATTTTTTTTAAATACACGGCGGTTTATGCCATGAACAGTACTTTTTTTTAATAAATTAGCAGTTTTTTTTTATATACTCGATTTAAAAAAATATCAGTTCTCTTGTCAATGGCGACTATTTTCGCGGATACAATTCTTTGGAAAATCACATATAAATAAGTTCAACTAGCAAGTCTCAAGTTCTTATGAAATAGCAAGATATAATTTAGAAAATAAATTATAATATCTATATTTTTGCATTAACATTTTCGTTTTGTTTTTGTTTCAGAAACGGGAGAATACCTTATAGGGAATACGAAATATGCAAATGGAAAATGGACTTAAAATTGAAATTGGGGAAAATAATGTCTGTCCAGAATATCATCTCTAAGTGGCTACAAACAAAACAAGGAAAATATAAACACACGCCATGGCGCTAGAGATCGAATAGCAATTTTAAAATATGAACGCCTCCGAATCAGATACATTGGCAAAGAGCCAACATGAAATTTCGCAATTAGGACCTGAATACATGTTTGAGCCAAAGGATGTAGTTTACAACGTTGTACTTGATTTTAATGCTACTTTTGCTAATAGTTCGAATTATAATGATACAGATGTTTCGGTCGAACTCTGGAACGACTACATACATTTGCTTAGAGATAGAGCTCTTCTTGTTACCTTTCTCCTTTTGTTTTCACTTACTACTGTTTTCGGAAATATGCTTGTAATAATGGCGGTTATACGTGAACGGTATTTGCAAACATCAACAAACTATTTTGTTACATCACTTGCAGTCGCAGACTGCTTGGTGGGACTTGTTGTGATGCCATTCTCAGCACTATATGAAGTTTTAGAACACACATGGTTCTTTGGCGTAGACTGGTGTGATGTTTGGAGATCTTTGGATGTTTTATTTAGTACAGCTTCGATACTTAATTTATGTGTTATATCACTAGATCGATACTGGGCAATTACAGATCCAATAACATACCCGATGCGTATGAGTGGTCGAAAAGCCGCTTTTCTTATAGCAGCTGTATGGGTTTGTTCCGGTGCTATATCATTTCCAGCGATAGCATGGTGGCGAGCAGTGCGGTTGGAAGAAGTTCCCGATTATAAATGCCCTTTTACGGAAAACTTAGAATATATAATTTTTTCATCAACTATATCCTTTTATCTTCCTTTGTTTGTAATGGTATTCACGTATTATCGTATATATCGTGCAGCGTCTATTCAAACACGATCCCTTAAAATTGGGACGAAGCAAGTAATGAGACCCGGTGGTGAGCTAGAATTAACTTTAAGAATTCACCGCGGAGGTACAGTACGTCAGAGAGCAGATGTATGTCATGGAGGTTGTACTCCTGAAGAAGCTGATCAAGAGCCTTTAACTGCATTACAAAATAATGGTCTGTCACGGTCTTCAACTCGTCTAACAAATGTTGCACATACCAAGCATGTGCCAAAGAATTTTTCATTATCCAAAAAACTTGCTAAGTTTGCAAAAGAAAAGAAAGCTGCAAAGACTCTAGGTATTGTCATGGGAGTATTTATAGTGTGTTGGCTGCCCTTCTTTGTAGTGAACTTATTATCTGGCATATGTTCGTCTTGTATCACTCATGAGAAAATTGTGAACGTGATTGTAACGTGGCTTGGCTGGGTCAACTCTTCGATGAACCCTGTAATTTATGCATGCTGGAGTCGTGACTTTAGGAGGTATGTTTATCATTATTTCTATTCAAAATAAATATATTTTTTAAATAATAATTGTAATAAAGTTAATAAAACGTTGGACAGTAAAACGGTATAATGATTTTCTTATTTGAATCTAAAATAGAGAACACTTTGTAAGGTTTTTTTTAACACATACGTATTATTTTTTTAAATTAATATACCTATTTAATAGTTTATGTACACACATATTTTGATAGCAAAATGGTAAAATGAACAAAGTCACTAATCATTCCATGATGAAAAATTTCTGTCAGCAGGCCTAATGAAAAATAGAATACGCATATATATATATATATATATATATATATATATATATATATATATATATATATATATATATATATATATATATATATATATATATATATATATATACGGTACGGTACGAGGCTGCCACTCGAGAACCTTTCTTCCCCATCGGTTATCGGTTCTTCGAGCTATATGGTCGGCCCATGGCCACTTCAGCTTACTAATCCGTTGGGCTATGTCGGTCACTATAGTTTTACTGCGGATATCCTCATTTCTGAGTCTATCACGCAGAGAAACTCCGAGCATAGCCCTCTCCATAGCTCGCTGAGCGACCTTAAGCGTCCTCATACGGCCAACAGTGAAGGACCACGTCTCAGATCCGTAAGTCATCACTGGAAACACGCACTGGTTATACACTTTAGTTTTCAGAGATTGAGGTATACCTGACGAGAAGATGTGTCGTAATTTCCCGAACGCTGCCCAGCCGAATTGAATCCATCGATTGACCTCTCGATCGAAGGTGGACTTACCTACTCGGACTATTTGTCCCAGGTAAACGTACAACTACGGAAATAGGCGTGACATGGATATTAAACATGATCTTTGTTTTGTCCATGTTAATCTTAAGACCTATCCGTTGGGAGACACCATTGAGGTCATTGAGCATAGTGATAAGGTCCTCCAGCGATTCTGCCATAAGGATTATATCGTCGGCAAATCGAAGGTGAGTGATGTATTCGCCATTGATGTAATACCGTATCCTTTCCAGTCTAGTAGCTTGAAAACGTCAAACGAAACTTTTCACCGTTCCAACGCAGCGGTGAAGAGTTTTGGGGATATAACATCACCTTGTCTTACACCTCTCTGCCGTTGGATAGGTTTCGAGCTCTGGTTCTGTACTCGGATAGCCATCGTAGCCCTACTGTACAAACACTTCAGCACTTCGATATACCGACAGTCAACTTGGCACCGCTGAAGGGACTGTAGCACCGCCCAAATTTCGGCGGAATCAAAGGCTTTCTCATAGTCCACATACGCCAGGCAAAGTGTTAGATTGTACTCTTCGGTCTTCTCTACAATCTGCCGCAGGGTATGTATGTGGTCTATGGTACTAAAGACTTTTCGGAAACCGGCTTGTTCGGGAGGCTGGAAGTCGTCGAGTCTGCGTGCGAGACGATTCGTAATGATTCTCGAAAACAGTACGTAGACGCGGCTCAGAAGGGAAATAGTTCTGTAGTTCTTCAAGAGAGCGTTGTCGCCTTTCTTAAAGAACAAGATCACCGCGCTTCTGCTCCACGCCTCCAGAGTAGTGCCACCGTGGAGGACGGAATTGAAGAGCTGCTGAAGGACTTCAAGTACCGGTGTTCCACCTGCTTTCAGAAGCTCCGCTGTAATTCCATCCTCGCCCGGGGCCTTGCCGTTTTTAAGGTGCTGGAGAGCTATTCTAATCTCGCTCAGACTGACGTCCGGGATATCATCGGAATAGTGTCGGATAAGACTTGCTCTTGGATCGTTACTCACACTTGCGTGTGGCTTCAACGATGATGTGTACAGCTGCCCATAGAACCTCTCAATATCACTCAGAATCACAGGTGTCCCGGAAACGATGTTGCCACACTCAGTCTTCAGCTTTGACAGTTGGCTCTTTCTGGCAGACAGATCTCTGGCAAAGACTTTGGAGCCCTGGTTCTGCTCGATCGCTTCTTTAATACTAGCCGTATTAAAGTTGCGTAAGTCTCGCCACATGCATTTGGAGATCTGTCTGTTCAGTTGCCTGTATGCTGTCAAATCTGTTGACGATTGCAGCTTCATCTCCCGTCTAACAGCCATGAGATTAAGAGTGTGGTCGGAGAGTTTTTGTGTTCCTCTGCGGCGGGTCTTGCATAGCTCCGACCGCATGGACAGTTTCCACGAGCTTCCACCTGTCCATACGTCCTGATAAATATATATATATATATATATATATATATATATATATATATATATATATATATATATATATATATATATATATCTTTTTAATCCTTAGTAACCGTATTATTATCACCAGTCTCATTTTTATTTATCAGGAGGCGAACATGATTTTAAACACAACTTTTTAAAAGTAAAGTAAGCTTACAGTTTGTACCTGTCCCAATTCCAGGCACAAATCTCCTCTCACTTCTGAAAAGGTTTGAAACGCACGGAAGTGTCGCCGCGCTGCCCCAATGCGTGTTGGCTAACTTAAATGTCTTCGAAATATGACTTTTTTATTTCTCTAACATATAGGTTTCCTGAAGAGGTTTTCCTTTACCGCCAAGCACGTGGTAAATAATCACTTAAAATTCCAATAAACAATTTCATTGATGTCGACAGGGATCGAACTCGGGTTGCTCGTGTACTTAAAAAATTTACGCGAGCGCTAAGCACGGCTCAGGTCACAGACTTTAAACAAAGATAATTAATTCTTCTAATGATTGATAAATTATAATTATTCTACTTAGAATCAACTTTATGTTATAACTTTTCTTGTTACAGGGCCTTCCTTAGAATCTTATGTACATGTTGCCCCCGAAAATTGCGCCGAAAATACCAACCTCAGCTTCGTTTTAAGCAATCTCAGGTTGGTAACAAATTCAAATCAGATCGAAAATCATTCTAATAATATCAAATTGAAGTACCTAACTGAGTAAGATAAATGTATGAGCGTCATAATAAAATATTAGTAAATATGATTGTACTGTATTGCTTTGATTTTAGGCATTATTCATTATTTATTTTAATTTCAGTTAAGAACAACTCGTCGTTATTATTCATCAAGTGAACTCACGGGCATTCAGCAAACTAGACAAAATTCGTGTGAACAAACATTCATATAGCAATTTTTTAAGCACTTAAGTTTGTTTTGTATTTCCAAGTGCCTTTGCTAAAAAAAATCTACATTTATCATTTTATAACATACCTACATCGAACATTCTGTATACTTAAATTAAATTCTGAAATACTTTTGTAACGCAATAAAACTTATGGATACCCGCAATAATTGTCATCTTAACATCTCATATATTAGAGGTACGTGTGGATACAAACTCCTTCTCTCACGAAATCTGATGCACTTTGTTTTTGTGTAAACCTTACTCTCCTCGCTTTGAGTTTAATTGTTATTATATAAACAGTGTTTGATTTGCACTTTGTGTTTAAATTTAATAACCAATGATTTTAAAAGTAATTTTGTCTATAAAACCTACAAAATTAAATTAATGTCGTAAAAATAAAACTATTACGGGTTCTAAAACACTGCATGAACACCTCTCATCTCATTTAAGCGTTATTTAAACGTTACTTTATTATTTTATTCAAATTCAGTTGTTGTCACTGACACATTGATTTCGTCATCATTGAACATCAGCGTTGTGGTTTACAGCAGCTCATGTGGAGTAATGACCTGTTTTGGCATGGTTTACGACGTACCAAGTCATTTTTTTATATTTAAGTACCTAGTGTTTTTATATACTGGGTTATTTTGCAATAACCGACCAAATTTGTACTTTGTATTTGTGTGTTAGAAGGTTCAGAATAAATAATGAAAAATCTCAAACATTCTGTATCCTTTTTATCTCTTAAATTAAAATGCGTAGTAAAGCATTATTTTAAATGATTTTACTGCGCTTGTACATATTTGTAAGATTTCGGTAGGTAAAAACGTTGTTACATATATATCACATTCAATTTGGGATAATTTCAAATAAAAGTACTCGTAGAACCCTTATTTTTTCGTATTAACAAAACTATTATTGCAGTTTTGCGGTATATCATTATTGAAACTCTTTGAAAAATAACCCCGTATTTATATATTGTTGTGTTGTGTACGTCACTAGTTTATGCCAAAATGATGTGTTTCTTTTTTTCCTTTGTTAAGAAATTTTGTTTATCGTATCTCATATTTAACATTGCCCGCAACGACTTAATCAACCGCATCGATTTCATCTATCTGCATGAAACAGTTATGCTAAAACTACACAATGTGTAGTTTTAGCATAACTGTTTCATGCAAAAAGATGCACACATGCACAAAGCATAAATAATAAAAGTTCAAACAATTAAATAATACTAAATTTTTATAAACTTGTACTAAAGTTAAAAAATGAAAAAGCTTGCACTTAATGGAGATGGAAATAAAACCAATAGATTGAGTGCTTTTTTGACGTTATATTAATTTTACAGTATCCCCTGTCGACGATGATGTATTCATCGGTGTCTCAGCACGAAATGTGTCGATTGTGACAACAGGCGCGTGCGGGCCCCTGTCGACCTCCGCGCGCACGATGTTCTTGATGCAGGGAACGTCGCTCTGGACGACGGAGCGGCGACCGGCATTGCTTAGATTCCTTTCCCATGCGGACATTAGAACATCCGCATTCAAGTTTCGATGAAATACACTGCGTTGATAGACACTTAACATTCACAGATAATGCAAATTATTGTCAAGATTCTGAATCTGTTAGTGAAGTTAGTATAGAAAGTGAGAGTCGACGCCAGTCTTTGAGAAAAAACGTGAACAAAAAAAAGGTGTCGTACCAAGTAAAAGCTGAAGTCAGTAATAATTAATGTTTTTAGCATAAGGTTTAAATACTAATTAATTTAATGGTCTATTTCTAGTCAAATTTCACTTAGTGAAGTTGAAATTTTCAATCAGGAGCTGTGATTTATTGATTAGCTGTGTAAATAATAGTTATTTTGTAAATGTTGTAAATAGTTTTCAATTAAGCTTTTTTATGTTGTAAATATTGAGAATTAAACGCTTTGAAGAATATAATACTTATACATTTGTATAAATATTGAAAAATAAGTCGTAAGTAAATACTCAAATATGTATATTTTATTCTAATTCCCTAAAATGATGTTGTAATAGTTTTGTCGTTTTAAGTGTTTGATTGGTATGTTTGTACCTATATAGTGATTAATTTGTTTGAACCGTTAGGGTGGTTCATACGAGTTACGTTTTAATATGAATGTTAGGTACTGAAAATTTTATAACATTTGTTTTAGAGTACGTACTATATCGTAAAGATCACATTATTATCTAAAACGCCCCTTTGTTTTCTTACAGATTGTTAAAATATATCTTAAATTTTGTCAAGTATACCAAAGTAATAGATAAAATTCTAATAATAAAATAAATATAGCTTATAAGTTAATTACGGTTAATTAAGGATTGGCTCTTTTAAATTGTGGTTAGTCTATGTACCCACTAAAATACAAAAGCATATTTTCCATAGTTGGCAAATACCGTCATATCGTGTAGTAACTCAAATCACAATTTTAAAGATATACTCAATTAATATATTGATGTAGTATAAAATGTACTTAAATATAAAAATAGCTTCTATTTTCAGTTAATTGAAAAAAATATCATGATTTCCTATTTTGGTTAAATATTGAATGAATGGAATAAAAGTATGAATATGAATATGTACGTATATATATGGTATAACCACAATATATATAATCGTATTAGGCATTAATATTTTTTGTACTTAAATGAGGAAAAAATAATAGTTTGTCACAAATTTAATATACCGTTTTTTTCACGTCATTAATACTCGGAGATAAATAGATTATAGTACAGAATGGGTAAAACATAAATATATTTATGGCAACAAAATAATTGAATTAAATAAAGGGAAGCGTTAAATAAGTAGCAGAAGAGGCAATACCGAACGCAAGTGTAACAGCACAATTTATTTTTGGTTTAAATATATCAGTGCAATTATTAAAATGGACTGACTGTAATAAAATTGTTACAATTGATTATAACACATGGTGTTATTAAAGTAGAATCAGATATCATAGAAAACCATAAAAAATAATCATTAACATACTACCAACCTTAGAGTGCAAAAACGGCCTAAAATCTAATTAAACATTTTATTTCTTTGAGATAAAAACTGTCAATACATACTGTATTTATAAACAATAGTTTCTTAAAATTGGAATAAATTCAAATTTCAGTCTTATAGACTACCAAACATTTTATCCGTTTTAAATATAACATATTAATTTGCCACATATTGGTAATACATAATATGCGAATTGGACAGAGGTTGTTAAACACAGTTTTTATTTATCTAAACTATCTTGAGGTCGAAATCATAATCGGAATAAATTCGTCATTACCAGAGTGCCTGTCTAATACTAACACATGTTGTTCTCTTAAATATATTTTTACATAAAATGCAGAATTCTTAATTAGCCAATAAATGTTTTAAACTATAAGATAAACACTAATATATAGAGAAATGTCTAACTTTAGTATTATTTCTAGTCAACTGATAACACTGAAATATTAATGAGTTGTCGTAAAATTTATATTAAATATTTTTTTAAACAACATAAGGTGGTTTTAAATCTCAATTTCATGTACCTAATCTTTGAATAAGAAAATAGGGCAAACGAGCATGCGGCTAACCTGATATTAAGTGATTACCGCCGCCGTATACAACTGTAACACCAGGAGAATTGCAGGTGCGTTGCCGGCATTTTAGAAAAGAGTAGGCTGTTCTTGAAGGTCTTCAAGTCGTATCGGTCTGGAAAATCGCTGGTGGTTACCGATTCCTCAAAGAGGTTGTACGAGGAAGAAAACTCCTAGTAAAACACACAGTGATGGACCACCAAGCATCCAGATGGTGTGTATGGTATTATGAGTTTTGACGCGAAATGCGTTCGTAAAATTTGGCGCCTGGCGTGATAAATGCGATAGAAAATGCAAAGAAATGTTACATCCCTTACAGCGCTTGTGAATCAAGCTGATCAGAATGAAATCGGTCTTCGACGATTCGAGCCGCTCTGCGCTGGATGCGGTCAAGACGTAGAAGCTGGCACTGGGATGCTCTGGCCCAGAGATGGGAACAGTAATTCATCACCCCCCTCCCTCTGAAATACGCGGGGCAGCCTGAGCACCAGGTTTAGGAGGTAGTAGCTTGGTCGTTTTTTTTTTTTTTTTTTTTTTTTATAGAAGAGGGGGCAAACGAGCATGCGGCTCACCTGATGTTAAGTGAATACCGCCGCCCATGATCAACCGCAACACCAGGAGAATTGCGGGTGCGTTGCCGGCCCTTTAGAAAGGAGTAAGCTCTTTTCTTGAAGGTCCCCAGGTCGTATCGGTCCGGAAAAATCGCCGGTGATAAACTATTCCACAGAGAGGTTGTACGTGGAAGAAAGCTCCTTGTGAAACGTACAGTGGTGGACCGCCAAGCATCCAGATGGTGTGGATGGTATCGGGACGTTTGCCATGTCGTGCGTTCACGAAATTTGGCGGCTGGGATTAATCCGAACAATTCCTCAGAGCACTCCCCGTGATAGATGCGATAAAATACGCAAAGAGATGCAACATCTCTTCGCAACGCCAGTGAATCGAGCCGATCGGAAAGCACTCGGTCGTCGACGATTCGAGCCGCTCTGCGCTGGATGCGGTCAAGTGGAAGGAGCTGGTACTGGGGAGCCCCAGCCCAGAGATGGGAACAGTATTCCATGTGCGGTCGAACCTGCGCCTTGTAAAGTTGCAGGCGGTGTGCCGGCATGAAATACTGCCCCGCTCTGCTGAGCACGCCAAGCTTTTTAGAGGCCAATTTGGCCTTCCCTTCCAAGTGACCACGAAACTGCACGTCACTCGATATGTCGACGCCGAGGATTCCGATACTGGCTGAGGCAACAAGGGGAGTGCCTTGAAACTGAGGGGATACGACAAAGGGGTTCTTTTTAGCGGTTAACGCGCAAACTTGTGTCTTCTGGGGGTTAAACTGGACTAGATTTAGTCGTCCCCAATCCGAGACTCTGTTCAGCAAAGACTCGACTTCAGACACAAGTTTGTCCCGGCACTCGGAGACGTTTTCCCGAGAAATATTGGCTCGGCCGGTGTAAAGAGCATCACCAGTGCTGTCATCTGCATAGCAATGAATGTTACGGGTATGCAACATATCATTGATATGCAGAAGAAACAGCGTTGGCGATAGCACGCAGCCCTGTGGAACACCAGCATTAATAGGCTTGCAATCGGAGCTTGCACCGTCTACAACGACCTTGATGCTCCGATCTGCAAGAAAGCTGGTGATCCAATCGCACAATTTCTCGGGAAGCCCATAGGAAGGGAGCTTCGAAAGAAGCGCTTTGTGCCAAACCCGATCGAAGGCCTTCGCAATGTCCAAACTAACGGCCAATGCCTCCCCCTTGAACTCTACTGCCTCCGCCCATCTGTGAGTGAGGTAGACCAGAAGATCACCAGCTGACCGACCACGGCGAAAACCGTATTGGCGGTCACTAATCAGCTGGTGATCCTCAAGGTACCTCATGAGCTGGCAGTTTACAATGGACTCCATTGTTTTGGAGAACAAGGAGGTGATGGCGATTGGCCGGTAGTTGGACGGGTCTGAGCGGTCGCCTTTTTTAGGGATCGGGTGGACGAAAGCAGTCTTCCATGATTTTGGGACTACGCCTAGGGAGTAGGAGTACCGGAAAAGACGCGTTAAAACCGGTGCCAACTCTGGAGCACACGTCCTCAGCACAATTGGGGGGATTCCGTCAGGCCCACTCGACTTGTGGATGTCCAGGGAGAGGAGTGCTTTGCGAACCGAGCGCTGTGTGAACTGCACTTCCGGCATGGAGCACTCACACCGCGGGATGGTCGGCGGCGTACTCCCCCCGTCATCGAGAGTCGAGTTAGACGCAAAGAAGGAGCCTAGAAGATCGGCTTTCTCCTTTGCAGTGTGGGCCAGTGAGTCGTCCTCCCTGTGCAGAGATGGAAGAGATGGCTGACAGAAATTCCCCTGGACAGCCTTGGCGAGAGACCAGAATGCACGGGTTCCAGAAGGAAGGCGAACGAGTCTCTCGCCAATTCTGCCTATGTGCTCTGACTTTGCCTTGGCAATGACTCTTTTGAAGGACCTAGAGGCGGAATTATACTTCTTTTTTAGAGCGCTGGTGTTTACATCCCGGGACGCTGATGCATCAACCCAGGCTTGGTAGCACTCCTGCTTATAGCATGATGCTATTTTACAGGAGCGACCAAACCATGGCTGAGATTTGCCTCCAATGGGCACCACAGAGGAAGGAATAAAAAGTTCCATACCCTGAAGTACCACATCAGTAACAGAATCCGCAACAACGTTGGGATCATCCGGCGAGAAGCAAACCCGCCCCCAAGGGTAGGATGCAAAGAAAGACCGCATCCCATCCCAATCGGCTGACCTATAGTGCCAAACACGGCGGCAGCCTGCAGAATGCAACCGCGATTTCAGCGTGAGTGGCACAACACTCCGGACCAGACAATGGTCCGAGGAGCCTAAAGGGGCGTCGACGGAAATCTGATATCCGTCCGGGTGAGAGGTCAGCAGAAGGTCCAACAGGGAAGGTGCATGATCCTCCACATCTGGAATCCGCGTAGGCGAAGTAACCAGTTGTGTCAGACCATATGCCAAGGCAAAATCATGAACAGATCTCCCCGCATGATCGGTTAAACGTGAACCGAGCCATTCGGCGTGATGGGCGTTAAAGTCGCCGAGGATCACGATCTCTGCAGAGGGGATCTGCTGTAGCAACGAATCTGCAGCCATTTGGACGTGGTCGAAGAGTCGGTCTGTTTCGGCATTACCGCTGTGGGACCTATAGAGGCACCCGTAGACGCGCGGATGGTCGTCGCTGTCTACGCGTAGCCAAAGGATGGACAGGTCCGAACCTTCAAGTCTGCCGAGGCGTCGAGAACAGATGTCCTCTCTGACGTAAACGCAAACTCCAGCCCGAGGCACAAAGGAGTGTTCCAGTTTGTACCCCGGGTAGGAGAGATACGAAACATCAGCCGGAGAGGACACCTGCGTCTCGGTCAGAAAGAGCAGAGCCAGCCTCGCCGTCTCGAGATGGTAGTGGACGGCGTTTAGGTTAGAGTGAAGTCCCCTGATATTGCAGAAATTCACGGACAGCGTGGCAGGGGTCGCCTTGGTCTTGTTGCTCCGTTTGCCCCGAGCAGTTGTAGTCTTGAGCGGAATTTCGCCCCCCCCAGAATACGCGGGGCAGCCTGAGCACCCACGCTCAGAAGTGGAGAAACATGGTCGTGGATGCTCAGCGAGGGATTCTCCAGGGGTGCTGGTACCCTCCTGGGGTAGTCTATCTTTATTTAATTCCGCTACCATGTTGATGGGGGGGGGGGGGGGATTTGGGCCTCCGGCCACCTGCACTCACCGACGAAACGCGGAAGCAGAACTTCCACTTCACGCCGGTATTCTGTGAGGTCGTGGTACCACCCCGGTTTGAGCCGGCCCATACGTGCAACAGCAAAGCTGCCGCATGGCTCTACCATGTGGATGCTGAGCGGAGGATTCTCCATTACCAGGGATTGTGGTACCCTCCTTAGGTAGTATTTCATTTTATTCCGCTATCATGAATGATTTCTTCCGCAAGTTCAGGTTTTAGATCAACTTTAGACATTATTATTTTCCATACTTGTTCGAATTGCATATGATTGTTTTGGCAGAACTTATTTATCCCTAGGTAATTTCGAATATTTATAGCTATTCCACTGCAGCGTGGAAAATGTTAAAAACATAATTATTATTTCTGATTAAAGATTTTTGAAAAGACTCACAATGCTTTGAGAAAAAGGTTCAGCGCCTTTAAAACACAAGCGTCCATTTACCACTAAAAGGAGTCCGCTAATCCGAAATACTTTTAGGGATCTAACTTTAGGGTAGAATTCCTCCAAACCACAATCATTAGAAGTTTATTAAGTCCAGGGCAGAAAACAAGATGTCCTTACAAGGGTGCAGAGATATTTCATACCAGGTAGCTTCTCCTATATAAAGCGCAATTCCGGTCGTTCAAAGAGTATTTAGCAATACTCTATGCATGATCATATGTGATATGGACTGGTGCTCTAAGATACTATATAGTAGTACAAAACTCATTGAAGAGACATGCTAAGCAGCTATTTGTTGGCCAATCTCATCACCCTTGAGTACAAGCTGAAAGTAGCCAGGATCTTGTTATTCTATAGGATACGTTTAGAAGAGTGTGCACAGGAATTACATGCCCTAACTCATCCTCTCCATTGAAAAACTACATGGTTGGAAAACCTTAACCTATTATTGGCAATATTCTACGTATTTGAACCGAATGGTTTACATTAACTTTCGTACTGTGTACAGCAAAGAAGTTTATTTGCGTCTTTCGTCCAATTACAATCTGTGTGTCTTCATAACAAGATTAAATAGGTGAATAGTACAAGTATCCTACTCCAATTTTACTCCAAGCCAGTATGACTGTAGATTTTTTATAGAATAGGATGACAAACGGGCACACAGTTCACTTGATGCTGTGGCCCATAGACGTCTACATATATTATTAATTAGGAATCAAAATGCAGATGCGTTGTCACTCGTGAGGACTAATATGTAATGCCCTGTTTCCAGCAAAAAGGGTTTCCGGTTCTCTACACGAATCAAACGAAACACAGCATCATTTGGTATTTTGCTACGGGGACACTGCGACTGACACTGAAATTATACTTGTTTCACTAAAGAGGGCCATTACAGCAAGCTATGATTTAAAACCTAAAGAATTGTTGAGCAAAAAATTATGCAAATTAATATATTAATTTTAGCCTCTTAATATATTTACGAAAATGTGATGTACGTACACAAAAATAAAAGTAGTTTTACAAAAGTAAGTGTTATTCGTTCTATAAATATCAGGAACAGACACAAGCTAGTAGTACCAGTTACTCGACTCCACCGAGCCAGTAATTCGTTCTTGGGGCGATGTATACGCTTTTACAACAAAATACCGGAAAATGTAAAAAATTTGACCTGCACAATGTTCAAAAACTTTATTAAACTAAGCTTGTATAAAAGGAGTTATAATATTAAGGAATTTAAGGATGATAACAACCTCTGGGAAGATGATCGCTACCAAGCTGTTTCTGATTTGTTATAGTTGTTAATTATAACTCACATAATTGTAAACTATTATTTATTTTAATTCTTGCTGGATCTTCCCAGGTTGTTTTTTTGAACCAATGGTAAATTAAAAAAGTGACTTTCAATAAGTTTCTGTTTCTGTTTAAATAAAAACTGCGGTTGCCAACACATTACCACGACTGGTAACTATGGAAAAATCCCCCCTACGAGGCAATCTATGGCGTGGTCTGTATTCAGCAGTGTACTTTTATATGTTATTATGGAATAGACCACTAAAGCCTGAAGATGCGTCGTCAACCTATATGGAATACCTCACAGCCTCTCGTTATTCCGGCTCTATGTTAAAACCATATCACAATATTGAATGAAGTAGTATAGAGTATTATTTGAGACAATCTACTGTAATGAATGGAAAGTAGTAGTTGGGACAATTCTCTAAAGCATGGAAGGCAGTGGGGACATTTTTTGAAAAGCTAATATTCATCTGATGATAATTGATCACGATTAATAAATTTATATAAATTCAAATTCCAAGACTTATCTGGGATAATACACGGTATATTATAAATAACATTTTAAGTAACCTTAAACCAACTTTGAATAATAATGACGCTATGCCACCCACGCTATGGCATAAAATTATCGCGTTGTTAGGGTTCCGTAGTCAACTAGGAACCCATAAAGTTTCGCCATGTCTGTCTGTCCGTCTGTCCGTCCTCGCTTAATCTCTGTGACCGAAAGCTGAAATTTGGTACCAATATGTGTATCAATCAGAAAGGAAAAAAATGTTTTATTAGGGTAGCCCCCCTATATGTAAAGTAGGAAGTGATTTTTTTTAATTTCAACCTTAATGTGTGATATATTGTTGGAAAGGTATTTAAAAATGAATAGGGGTTTACTGAGATCATTTTTTGATAATGTGAATAATTTCGGAAATAATCGCTCCAAAAGTAAAAAACAATGTGTCCCCCGTCCTCTAACTTTTGAACCATAAGTTTGGAAAAAGTAAAAAAAATTTAAAAAGTAGAACTTTATAAGGACTTTCTAGGAAAATCATTTTGAACTTGGATGGAAAGTCGGAGCGCCTGCCGCGGAGCGTGCAATGTTGCACGCTCCATGTTTGCGCACGTACCCACTACCGGGAGCAGTTGCAGGAGCGCGGAGCGCTGCTGGAGCGCGAACATAATGGATACCCACCTTTAAACTCATAAGTGGGAACACTTATTGTGACGGACGGGAAACTACGGAACCCTACACTGAGCGTGGCCCGACACGCTCTTGGCCGGTTTTATTTTTAAAACGTGACCTTTTCTATTACTTCACTTATAATCTATACAACCACGGAATATTTTTTTTAATTTTATAGAATACATGTAACATAGGAACCAGGGTAGTTCAATATTCCTTAAAATTTCAGAGTACGCGAGGAACGAGTTTGATACCAGGCGCCAATGAAGTTGTTGATTGTAATTTTTAACATAACATAAACAAAAACTCTCACCCCTATCACCTAGACGGGTAGGAAGAGGTTACGGAATTCCATTCGGCACGATCCTGAAACACCACTTTTGTTTCTTTCACTTCCATACATAAATAGATTATTAATACACTAGGACTTTCTCCTGTATAGTGGAGGCAGTTTACGTAGGTAAATTACTCAAGGACTAACATCCTGACACGGAACAGTCATTTGTAGACCATAAAAATATTTATTCTTGCGGGATACGAACCCGCGGCCCTCAGCGCCGCTTGTCAATGCTACGACATTGCGCCAAGTAGCCGTAAAATATATAAACGCGTACATTATGCTCGTCGGTTAGAGATGGGTACTCTTATTTTGGCCCATATTCAAAATGTCACAATTTGGTAGATGAACTTTCGTCTAGAAGCACCCTATGCATACCTTTTCAGTGTGAATTGGATTTGTCACTTTTTCCAGATAATACAATTATAATATTTTAAATACTAATAGAATTAAAAATGGAAATAGAAACTTTTTTATTCAATAATACTTATTGCAAGTCAGTCTTTATGTTTAATTTATAAATCAAACTTGGCCATGAAGAAAAAATAACGACCTCAAAATTTACGTTAGCTTAGGTAATTAGTTAAGAACTAGACGTACAGTTGCTTTAAGTTATTACTCTTTCATTTTCCTCTTATTTTTAAAATATTGTGGTAATGATATTTAATATTATAAATAATGGTTTTATAAAACATTTACCCCTACCTTAAGATTGTCTTCTGCATCGTAACGGTGTTTTGCAAACACATATTGGACGTTACATGCATTATGTATATCATTAGGTATGCAAATATATTATGTACATAAGTTATATGTACATATTTGTGACTTGCAGGATTCAATTTTGCGCCACTATCATATGTCTAACAATACACATATGCCGCAGCTTAACGTTTGGACACTGTGCCACTGGGCCCTATCCGTCAAAAATACATATTTTTAAATTTTATAGAAATGATTATTAAAATAAGTACCAATGTTTGTTTTATATTACGCGTGTGTATGCAAATTGATACTTAAATTACAACAGAGATGATCATGTTACAAATCATACATACTAATGTTTAAAGTATTATGTTCTACTATTAATTTACGTCAATTTTTGTATTAAGTTTATATCGAAACGAGGCTAATCAGATATTATTTAAATTAAATTTGATGCACATATGGAATAACTAAACTTATTAGATCATATGGGCCATAAACAACTTGTCCACATGACAATGCTTCAACTACTTTTTTAAATATAAAAAAGGGTGACCAACGAGCACACATTACACCTGGGTAAGTGGATGCTGTAGCCCATTGGCATCCACTTTACGATACGACTTTATACATGGACATTTATCGTCGTATTAAGACTTAAAACACTCGCCGTACGACACACAGTAGCATTGAAATCCTATATTTAGCTGGTATTCTATGGGATCGTGGTCCTTCACCGGTCGAGCCGACCCATTCTTGCTACAACTGTATTAGACCTGAAGTATGGCTCTACCATGTTTTGAACTAAAATAATAACTAATTTCATAAACAAAAAGAGTTGCATAACTATGTACTCTTAAATCAGAATTAATATAAAAGAATATTAGAATATCTATATGTTAATTTTTGTAGTGTTTTTCTTTTTTCTAGCATTTAAAAAAGGTTAAAGACAATGTGTACTTGTCTCTAACGTTCTTGGCATTATTTATTGATCATACATTATTTTTAAAACGGAAATAAATAGTGGATGTGTTAATGTGGATAAAGGCATATTATTTTAAGTTGATAAGAAGGGAATGGAAATGTCACAAAATGTTGCTGGCTGTACTTGGCTAAAGGTAAGTTTCAGTTTTAAGGACATTTCACATTATCGTTGTTAGTTATCACTGGCAACACACATTGGTTGTACAATCTCGTTTTTAAATTATGAAGTATACCGGACGAAAAGATGTGTCGTAATTTCCCGAACGCTGCCCTGCCGAATTGAATCCTCCAGTTCAACCTCTCGGTCGAAGTTGGACTTGCCTATTCGGACTATTTGTCCCAGGTAAACATACTCGTCAACAACTTCAAGCTTGGTGCTCCCAACAACTACCGGCATAGGCGTGACGTGGACGTTACACATGGTCTTCTGTACAATTTGCCGAAGAGCATGTATGTGGTCTATGGTGCTAATGTCTTTCATGTCTTTGTCGGGAACCAGCTTGTTCGGGAGGCTGGAAGTCGTCGGATCTGCGTGCGAGACGATTTGTGATGACTCTCGATAACAGCACGTAGACGCTACTCGTCGTTGTCGCCTTTCTTTAAGAACAAGCGTTTATACGTGGTAGAGTCACGCTGCAGCTATATTGGTTGGAGCATGAATGCTCGGCCAGGAGAGGACCACGTTCTCACACAAAACCAGCGTAAAATAGCAGCTTGATACTGCTGTGTTTCATGTAGCAAGTGTAGAGATTCGGTGACCCTTTTTTATTGGAAACGAGACATTCCATCTTAGTCCTCAGGGGCAACAACGTATCTGCGTTTTGATTATTAATAAAGGATAAATGTAGATGTCTATGTGCCACAGCATTCACTTACCGTCAGATAGACTGCGTACATTTTTTGATCAAAATACCAAGATATCTACAGCAACGAGATTATGTCACTAAATACATGATGGCAACAAGTTATCGAACAAAATGGCAGATATATTATAA
This sequence comes from Parnassius smintheus behrii, assembly GCA_036936625.1. Classification (NCBI taxonomy): domain Eukaryota; kingdom Metazoa; phylum Arthropoda; class Insecta; order Lepidoptera; family Papilionidae; genus Parnassius; species Parnassius smintheus. Next base: position 25,414,693 of record JAUPFT010000023.1, on the reverse strand, counting down.
TTAAATGTAATTAAACTTTGTAAAAAAATGTCTTGAATTTGTATATAAATTACGAAGGAATTTTTTCCACGACCTATTATATAGAATTTAAGTGTTTGTTTATAATATAGAAACTATTAGTAATAATTTTGAATTGTTATTAATAATTATTTATAAATAATTGTTTTATATTTGTATATGTGTTATATACAGATATTTATATTTATTTTATATAAATGTATATATGACGTAATGGTTCGCTTAAATATAAGCCATATTTAAGCGAACACTGCTCGTTTAAATAAAAATAGTTGTGACGGATTTTATCACGTATAACTTACTTTTTTATATTCCCAACCTTTCGAACACTTTACAGCACCCATGATCACGGGGGGAACTAGGGGTTTCGACGTCCCGATGTCATAGATAACCGCGGTCACCCACAGATTAAAATTATTCATTTTTAAATTTTGGTTCCAATCTATATTACGTTGTTAATTATAATTTTTATTTTGTTTTACTGTATATTGCTACACCTACCTACGTCAAATTCTCAGCACTCCATGGGTAGACTGGTAGAGAATTACTAAAGGCATTAAGTTCGCTCTTTGTATTCTTGTTTACTAAGGAATTCAATAAAGAATATATCAATAAATTATTACCTTTTATTGACCCGAGGGGATTATTTGCATACCTACCGTTAATATATGATAAGCATTTTTTAAATTTTTGTCAGTCTGTTCATTTTAATCTTCGGAGTGGCTAAACTGATTGCAATAAAATATCACGAACTTATACAGAGTAATGCCAGAAGTGATCTAGGCTATTTTATCCGAAAACCTACGAGAATTTTTTTGAAATTGAAAAATTTATAAATTAAATGGTCTCTCTATATTATTTTAAATCTAAATTATGTCATACGGCTAATAGATCCTATCCGGACAAATCCGGGGCCGTCGCTGGTAAGTGATAAGATCATATAATTTTTATATTAAATTCTGGCAATAAATAAAGTTGAATTGAATGCAATGAAAGTTTTAAGTTAATACCTGGTATATTTTGAGGTTAGCTGATCTTATTGAGAAATATACAATCGTTTTATGAATGTAAGGTATTTTAACGGATACTTAACGAATTGTTAACTCTAATAAATTTTTATTCGAGTCTGGCACCGACTGAAAACTTTAGTTTGCATAAAATTTTACGACTTAGAAATGAATATTTCTTAATCCAGTTTCAAAGGAAAATATTTTGCACTTCTTTTCATTCTCAGTCATGCATTTTATTACATTTGTGTTCATGTTTTCGTTCCCAGACAGTTTCATGTGTTTTACTATTTATGTTATATTAAACAAGCTGTCTCAGCAGACGTTGTTCTGTCCTTTCCGGTAGGTAGCGCGATGAGTTTGATTTGTTAATTAGATAAGTATCGTAGAGTCGTGGTTGAAATTGCTAAAATGTGAATTAGATGTTATTTTGATTGATGAGTTATTGCATAATGTATTCAAATGACCTACATAATTTTATGTGTTTTCCAAACTACACCAATATACCGTCATATTGCTGTATACAAGCATTTTCCACTTATCTTGAGTAATCTGCACGTCAGACACCTTGTCAAAATAAACGAGTCTTGAATTATTCTTGTGATGAAATAGTTGGAACAAAGCACTTGTAGCTAAACTGCGTATGGATTCGGAGAATGAATTGTAAAGAAAAGCGAAGCTAGCAAATTGCTAGTGTTTTATATCACCCTGAACAACAAAAGTTAATTAATTTGTTTCCTAATAATACTAGTTATTCTAATTCTAAGTAATTGTTTCTAAACATTAAATTCTTACCGGCATATTTGTGTCGTTATTTTAATGTTATTTGTTTCGTAATATGTATGATTCGTTGTTGTGACTAGCCTTCACCCACTCCATCTGCAGAACGCCACGTGACTAATTTATATTATTACAAACTGACGTACCTATATACTAAAAAAATCGTGTAAATCAGATCAGTAGCACTCGAGTTATAAGCTGACAAACAAAAAGACAGATAGATAGACAGACGTTTTGCTATACTGGGTGACTACTTTTACCGTCTGAAAAATAATATGGTGTTCGTAAGTGGAATGGAAGCTATCCTCGAAAATATTTGTAAAATATAACAAAGTATAACTAGATAAACCAAATTACCGAATATCCAAAAAATTGCATAAAAGCAATTAATCCTACGGTATTTGAAACTAATAATAAAACTATAACTAAAAATAGGCTACAATCGCCAGTGAATTATAGTTGTAAGAGCGAGCGAGACCCATGCACATCTTTCGTTATGTAGGCGCCAGGCGGCCGAGTGGGATGGGAGCAGATGTCACATTGGAGCCAACATTTTTCGAGTTAGCTGACCACGCCTTACGTTGCCGAAAATTATGTTTCTCTTATAAGTATTTAAGCACTTTTAATATTTACTTTTGATTTTGACTGCTTCGTTGGTCTAGTGGCTTTAGTAGTGTGACAGTTGATCATTAAGTCCTGGGTTCGAAACCCGGGTCGGAACGAAAAATAAACAATTTATTGAGTTTTTCCGTCAAGAAATTTCCAGTAGCTGTCCGGAGTCAAGAAATTGGCGGTGTCTGATGAGACAGCACCAACTTCCTGACTCCGTGCCTCGAAAAGCACTTAAAGCCGTCAGTTGGTGGTAGTTCTTCATGCATTAGCATTCCATTCAACATGTTTACAATATACACGCGGATAAACAATACGACGGCGACGCGACGTCACACCATAGCGTATAAAATCTAACTGTAAAATTGAGAGCGCGAGCGGCTTTCCCTTTGAGCCCGTGACCCTTTGAAATGTCAAGGTCAAAGATGCCTACTAAATTTATTGTTTTATTGCCGTTCGTAAAGTAGGGTGGATATGATTTGAATTTTAATTAATTTATTTTTTTAATTCTAAATTTTTGATTTTATTTTTTGTAAATTATCAGTGCCATAGAATTCCTCTAGGTTTACATGTATTTTTCCAGACGGTAAAAGAGGTCACTAGTATAATCATCGTCAACCTATTTATGTTCCCGTTGCTGGGAATTAGAGTTCCTATATAGGGTTTAGGGCATAATGCACCACCCTGGACAAGTGCGGGTTTGGTGCGGTTTCATCACGATATATTCCATCACCAGTTTCTAACAGTCATGATGTACTGTTGTAAGCGAGTGCGTGAGTTATACATTAAAATGTTACTTTAAATATTTTGCTGGACGAGCCAGCCTCAAACCGTCTTTTCTTGCGCTGGTTGACCACTCGGTTGACACATGCCTCGCAGATACTTTTATTCGAGACTTCGAATCTCTCCTACTGTAGACTAGAGTTCATTAGAAAATGAGAGCTCAGGAAGAGAGAGGAAGGCGACTCCATTACGCATAATTCATACTTAGGTAGTAATTAGATAACGAAGTATGGTTTGATTAATGTTAAAACTTATCTTTGTACCTATAAGAGACATCAAAAATGGATCAATGCTTTCGATCGGGCATGCGCGAAAATCCCCAATTTGGCACTAAACTTTTTTAAACGCTTGCTTCCCCACTCGATCGACAAGTGCCCCACAGGGATTCGAGACTTCTTACTCGAGCGAGAAATCTTGAACCCCTACTACTTCTATCTCTTTAGAATTATTTGTGTATTATTACGTTAATATCAAGAGAGAACTGTTAAAACTACTTGTCGCATTTTTTGATCAAAAATCCCAAGATTTCTACAACAACCGGAATATGTCACTTACCCATAGGATGGCAAAAAGTTATGGAACCAAATGGTACATATTTATTAAAGTCAAACGCAATATTTAAAGTTTGGAAAAAGATTGTCTTGTATTTGTATATAAAACAAGGAAACTTTTTCCCCGATGTTATATGACCGACCTTAGTTCTTCAAAATTTAATGCGTCTCTAACATTATATGTTCTCAGCAATCTTCACCCGAAGTATTTTTCATTTTGTCGGTTTCTTTAATTTATTTAGTTTTCAAATACATTTTTAATTGATTAGCTCACTTTAGTAAAAGCATAGAAAAAAAAAATCCTGTACTTTTATTTTTCGCGAAAATTACTTGGTAGGTTAGAAATAAGCAAAGAAACCTAAATCAGATATTTTTAAAATGTATTTAAAACCGGCACTTGAAATCCTTCAGAAGCTCTTTCATTCCATTTTCCATGGAGGCACTACTCGCGAGGCGTGGAGCAGAGGTGCGATAGTCTTGTTCTTCAAGAAAGGTGACAACGCTCTCTTGAAGAACTACAGACCAATTTCCCTTCTGAGCCGCGTCTACGTGCTGTTTTCGAGAGTCATCAAGAATCATCTCGCATGCGGACTCGACGATATCCAGCCCGCGAATAAGTCGGTTTCCAAAAAGGCTTTAACACCATAGAATATACATACCCTTCGGCAAATTGTACAGAATACCGAAGAGTACAATCTGCCACTTTGCCTGGTGTATGTGGACTATGAGAAAGCCTTTGATTCCGTCGAAATTTGGGCGGGGCTACAGTCCCTTCAGCGGTGCCAATTTGACTGTCGGTATAACGAAGTGGTGAAGTATTTGTACAGTAGGGCTACGATGGCTATCTGAGTGCAGAACCAGAGTACGAAACTTATCCATCTGCAGTGAAGGGTGACGTTATATCCCCAAAACTCTTCAACGCTGCATTGGAAGACGTTTTCAAGCTAATGAACTGTAAAGGATAAGATATTAACATCAATGGTTAGTACATTACTCACCTTCGGTGTGGCGACGATATAGTCCTTATGGCGGAATCGCTGGAGGACCTTAGCGCTATGCTCAATGATAATAGTACCTCCTAACGGATAGGTCTTAAGATGAACATGGCCAAAACGCATATCATGTGTAACGTTTATGTCGTATGCCGGTAGTATTTGGAAGCACTTAGCAAGAAGCTATTGACGAGTGTGCCTACCTGGGACAAATAGCCCGACTGGGTAAATCCAACTTCGGCCGAGAGGTTAATCAAAGGATTCAACTCGACTGGGCAGCGTTCGGGAAATTACGACACACGACTGTACAACCAGTGCATTTTGCTGGGGATGACTTATGGAACTGAGACGTGGTCCTTCATTGCTGGTCATATGAGGATGCTCAAGGTCCCTCAGCGAGCTATGGAGAGGGCTATGCTCGGAGTTTCACTGCGTGATAAAATTAGAATTGAAGAATCAGAGAGACCAACATAGTACAACGGATGCGTAAACTGAAGTAGCAATAGGCTGGCCATATAGCTCGAAGAACCGACAACCGATGGGGAAAATAGGTTATCAAGTAGCAGCCTCGTACCCCAACTAGATGGAGTGACGACCTGGCAAGACACTACGACTAACTAAGACCTGGCAGGGAGTCAATGGATCTAGGTGGCTAAGGACCATGCTTTGTGGCACTCCTAGCTTTGGCTTATGTTAAGCAGTTGACTTGCGAAAGGCAAATGATGATTATGAGTTTGTTTTCCTTTAGCAGTAGCGTCGTTATTCATAGATTCGCAATAAGTATAGAATAGAACAAGATATTTTTATTTAATATAGACTTTACGTAAATGTTATTGAAATTCATTTTTATTTTACTACCAGTTCAGACAAAATTTCTGTCCTGGGAAGAATCAGCAAGGAAACCAGCAGAAATTAAAAAAAAAAACAAAAATAAGTACACCATATGAAAGGCAGTAAAAACTATTTATAAAATTTTCTTATCTTATTTATTTAAAAAAAAAACGTTCCCTTACACTAAGATTTTTTCTAGTATCGTAGGGGCAGTTCACAAACATAAATTGCACAAAGACTAGCATTCAGACCCGAAACAACTATTTGTAGGCCATACAAATACTTGTTCCGTGCGGAATACGAACCCGCGACCCCCAGCGCAGCCACTCATCGCTAAGCCACTGCGCTACGGAGTCGTCAAAATATAAATAATAAAATTCGTTTTAGAAACAGCTTGGAAGTAACCACGTCATTCACAGGGGTTATAATCAACCCTGCATCCATTTATATTATAACAACCCTTATAATACGATTTTTGTTTAATAAAATATTTAAAATTGGTAACACAGAGAGAACTTTCATACTTTCTGGGACTGTTGTAATAACGTATACCTACATCATCATTCTACACATTAATTACATGTAGAGGGTCACAAGTCCCAGTGTACCCCACATTTTGGTCCTTGGAAATTTTGACGTGAATTTTGAGTATATCAGTGATAAAAAATGTGATTCTAGATTCGATCTTTAGTGGCACTTCGATTGCTGGCCGATAAGCGGGTCTCACCAGCGTAATTGTGGTGCATATTGCGGAAGAGTTGCAGTCACACGTATCTGAAACCAACTGTTTACAATATCGTTCTCAAACCATAGAGAACCTACTTCAACAACAGAGAACAATCGTTGAAGCCATTAAAATTGAAACTAACTGCGAAAAAGGTTCTGATCCACGTAAATCAGGAACAGACACTGAAGAGGTTAGATGCTCTGAAAGCTCATGGGATGTGTTCAACATGAATCATGGTGTTATTGAAAAATCAAACAGTGAATTCGATGACGACTATTTCATCAATGATACCTACACCACCATAAAGAAGCAATACGAAGAGATTCGTGGCGTGCTAACAAACTACGAGGTGAAAACTGCGGATACTGGAGTACCATAAAGGTCTGATGAGTTCATTAGCCAACATTGCACTAATTTCATGGCGCTCTCTAGGGTGATTTAAAACATCTACACCAAAGAGTTAACAAAAAAGTGGGAAATTTATGACAAACTGAATTCGCTGCAGTCTTGCCGAAAACTGATTGACGAGCTCCACTGGCAAGTAGATAACCTGACTTCTGACAGTGATGTGGGCTACGAAGAAGAGTTTTCTGCATACGAAACCACAAAGAAGGATTTGAATCGTAAACTTAACTTAGTATCTCAACAGCACCAACAAGTGCCTACAACGGAGATTCCTTCTTACTTGTAATTATACCCAGTAGCCTACATTCATGAACCTCTACTGCGAAGCCATCAGCAACAATGTCATGTTGACTAAAATTCAAAAGATGCACCACCTCAAGTGCAAACTTAAAGGCTAGATAATTACGACACCTGTTGAGAGATATTTACCCACAGTTACAACAACCGACAACTTTTGTTAACAAAACGAATACAAACCCTCATGGGACAACCGGCGTTGCAAACACAATGCATACGAGCTGAAGAAGCTAGATGACACAAATGTCGAGACCATACATACTATTCACAATCCCGGCAGCAACACAACGACTTGGGGTCCGATCCTGGTGCACATTCTAACTGGCAAATTGGACTCCGACACGTATGCAGTCTACATGGAGATCAAAATGGCTCCGAGAGAGTGTTTGCACTTGAACTTGTTCAAAAGAAGAGACAAACACCTAACAAGTCAAACAATTCAGCCAAAAAGGAGGCAACAGCTCAATTTAAGTAGGACTTTAACAACACCAATATACGTAGTTTTTCTCCGACATATCATACAAGCACAGAGAGTACTACTGATTTTCTAGCGCATAATGTTTCGTTGAATATTGGTCACAGCACGCTGAACGAGATTAAGCTACTTCATACGGCCGGAAGTGAAGGACCAAACACGCACTGGTTTTATAATCTCGTTGTCAAGTTTTGAGGTCTACGGAAAATTAATAGCATTATTTACGGTTTATATTACGAATAATCATGATATAGTATTATTTGCTGATGATACTTCCTTGATTTTTATACTTAAACGTCAATCATTTAAATGTGACGAAGTGAATAATGCTATATCAAAATTAGTGCATTAGTTTAATGTTAATAATCTACATTTAAACGGCAATAAAACTAAATGTATTAAATTTACAAGTACCAGTGTGTTTTTAAATGGGGAAGAACTGAGTCCTGTTGAGCCCTCCGTTTTTCTTGGCATCACTCTCGACGCTAAGCTTCAGTGGGGCCCCCATATATCTAAACTAGGAAGCAGACTAAGCTCTGCAGCTTATGCTGTAAAAAGATAAGAGATTTCAGTAGTGTCGAGACAGCTAGATTTGTTTACTTCAGTTATTTCCACAGCATAATGTCATATGGAATTTTGCTATAGGGGAATGCGGCTGATTTAGAAACTTTTTTGTTTTGCAGAAGAGGGCCATTAGAGCTATTTTCAACCTTAAACCGAGAGAGTCTCTGAGAGAAAAATTTAAATAAATAAATATATTAACTTTGGACTTCTCTTCTTCTCAGCATATCTACGAAAATTTGATGTATGTTCACAAAAATAAAGGCAGTTTTAGTAAAAAAAGTGACATACACTCTGTAAACACTAGGAACTAACACAAGCTGGTGCTACCAGTTTCTTGACTCCACAGAGCCAGTAATTCATTTCAATTCATACGCTATTACAACAAAGTCCCAGAAAATATGCAAGGTCTCTATATTACCAAGTTTAAACATTTAATTAAAGAAAAACTGTATAAAAAGGGTTATTATGATATAAATGAACATTGAACTCGTACATGGTTGATAATAACCCCAGGGAATGAAGTGGAAACTTGCAAGGTGTTTCTAAAATAAATTTTATAAATATTTTGTGACCCTTGACATTGTAAAATTTATTTAAAAAAGAAGTCCCGCTGGGTTACTTGCTGATTCTTCCCAGGATAGAGGTTATTTTTTCGAACCAGTAGTAACGTAAAGTATTGATTTAATTAATATATAATAATAAATACTTTTATTTCTCAAAAATTTAAATATACATGTATTTGAGACTTTCAATAAAAATTACTTGTAATCTATATTGAATAAAAATTACTATATTCTTTTCTATTCTATTCTATTCTATACAAATAAATAAATATTTCTAAACTCGTTATCCCTCACAATTATGTATTGATACTACTATACTACTGATACACTAACAGGCAAAGATCTTCATGCAAATATTAGAAAAATTTATTCATTCATAGTTGTAAAAGAAATTGAACCATTATCAGGCAATAAAATTTAATCTTGCCTTTGAATTTTCCATTAAAAGCAGTTACAGTCTGCTTTTTATAGTCTCTTTGTTACAAGAATGGTCGTTAAATAAATTTTTCAAACAAATTTATATTCAACGTCGGTTACATCTGCTGAATGTAATAATCTATTTAAATTGATATGACTTCTTTGTTATTTCTAAACTACGCATCCTCTTTAGACAAAAAAAAAAGAATGAGATATAGCACTTGTATTTTATATCTCTTATTATTTTTACTTTATAGAATATATCACGATACGATTATCAGTTCTCATCAAAAGATGCTCTCGTTCCTTATGATAAGCTGAAACTGTAGGATAGCGCAAATAAAAAAAAAATTACAAATCACCAAGTGTCATCATGTTGCGTACCTTAGCGGTGAGTACTTAGGAGTAAAGATTAAAAGAGTTGTTATTTCAAATGCAATCCATAATCCTTTTTAATAGTTGTAAATCTTAAAAAAGCACATATACAAAGATAAAATGTCCTTAACGTTTTTACACATTTCGCTTGCCTTTGAATTCTACGCTGGAGAAGCCGCGGGCAAGTTCTAGTTGCTTATGAATTATAAAACCAGCGTTAATAAAGCCAATTATAATAAATTTACAACAATCATGATAATTACCTTTTATTTTTAACATTACATCTCATCTCAATTCCACTACTGAACCCAAAAATGCACAAGACATTGTTTTGATCTACTTCCATACATCGAATCTGCATGTTTCATCAGGTCAAGTTAGTTCTAGTCACTTCAACTAGAAGGTACCTGCCTCATGCTGTGGATCCGCGTACGAGAATGACACACGAGATCCTACAGTAAATCAAATTTAAAAACATTAGATAATTGTAAAATTATTAATATACAATTGGTTTTAAATTAAAGTACGAACATAATATTTGATAAAAAATGTGTAGTATAATAGTCTATACTAAAAAAAAGTAAAGTTACAGCCTATATATGTCCCAGGGTAGTAGAGGCTTTCTTTTCTGTGAGGATTTTAGGGCAGGGAAGTGACCGCAGCACTGCTGCCCTAATGCGTGAAGGCGGACTTCACACGTCTACAAAATATTTATTTGAATTAAAATATCATTAGGTGCAACCTTAGAGTAACTTAGATCTTTTTTGGGTGAAAGTGATTTTCAGTAAAATCAATGTCAATATATCGGTGGGGTCTCTTTTAAGCAGCGGACTTTTGAAAGGCAGTAAATGTAGCGGAAACGATAGTCATACTGTGTTTTTTTTGTGTGTTTTTGTGTGTTCGTCATTGTATAACCGTATTCTATTTTGTGTTTCCTCCAGACCGAATTTCGGCCACGGCGGCCTGCCTAAACGGAGGCTAGCCATCGGCGCAGGACAGAATTATAGTTCCCAAGTGTATGCGCAAGCACAAGTGCACTCTATTCCCTCACTTTCATAATCCGATGGAACGGTAAACCGACACGACCGGGAGAGACATCAGGCGCAGGACCAACGGCTTTACGTGCTTTCCGAGGCACGGGGGGTGTGACACGGCCAACTTCCTGACTTCGGGCAGTTGCTGAGAATTCCTTGATAGAAAAACTCAATAATTGATTTTTTGGCCTGAACCGGGATTCGAACCCAGGACCTCATGATCAGCAGTTGTACTACTACAACCACTAGACCAACGAGGCAGTCATTGTGTGTATACTTATGTAACAAATTAGTATTTCTGTAGGCATATAATCTATTTTCATTACATTATTTACTGAGCGTAACGTACGTTTTCAAAGAATATATGTATATGTTCAGTAGTGGACACTTAAAAGCCTGTAATAAATGAATATTATGACTATATAATGAAGTTCTGTGTGGTTTACACAGACCTTTAATAACATTAATTGTGCATAAATAAACATCCAGATCTGAATCAATTATTCATATGCAATATAAACACTTGTCCATGCGGAAATCCAATACGCGACTCACTGCGCTCCAGCCAAGTGATTAGTAATTATAGAGCCGCGGGACTGTGACCTATAATTATTCAATTTTGTTACCTGGTCATTTCAAAAACCTACAAAATTTTCGATAGCTTCCCGTCTAAATTCCAAAAGTAGTTCACAATTAGTCTCTGATTTAAAGTGGAGTCAGTTTCAATAAAAAGTTACGAGTATAAAATGTGCTAACTAAAATGTTCCATACATATGTATGTAATTACTCTATGGTAAAATGCAATGTGTGATATTTGACAGCAAAAGTCAAATTTTGCGAAAAGTGTGACGCCGCAGCTAAAGCACTACTTTTGTGACAAAGAATAAAACCGAGACTATAAACAAATCACGTTTTATAAAAAGACAGCAAAATTTTAACAGTAAAGCGCAACCTATGTATTTAGTAGATCGTATATAATGAACACAAGCTAGAGATAGGCATAAGTTAGCACAAACGTACCCTCATTTCCGAGATTGGTTTAAAGATTAAAAGTTCACGCATGTTTCTTTTTAATAAAGATCCTCCAATAACCGGTGATCGGTTATTAACAAAACCGCTTATTAAAATACCGTTGCCCTTTAAAGTCGCCCTCGTGTTCAACACTTTGTTATATAAAAAGGAGCAAACGAGCATGCAGATAATAAGTGACTACCTCCGCCCATGAACTACGTGCGTTGTGGACATTTTAGCTACAAACCGTAATTTGTTTTTGACATTAAAATAAGTGGGGCGACCGACACCGATGATTTTTCCACCGGGACGTGCGACTATATTTTTAATTATTATTGGTATAACTAGTAAGTTCCACATGTAGAAATAGAAACAGAAACTTTTTTATTAAATATAGATTATAGAGAATGCTTATCGAAAGTCACTTTCTACGATTAAGTTTTGCCACTGGTTTGGAAAATACCTCTGTCGTGGGAAGAATCAGCAGGGCTGTTTTCATAAAAAAAAGAGTTGGTTTAGCGAAGTTTGCAAGTAATTGTGCAACTAGAAAATACCATATAAAATTATACAATTAATTTTATACAAGCATTTGTAATAAATTTAAGTTAACCCTTTTAAATATATAAATAACAACGGGTTGCACTCCGGGAGTGCCGGCAGAAGTGAAAACTTGAACATTAACGTTATAATAATATCATATTATCAGTATAAAAGTATTATCATATATGTGGTAGAACACAATATTTATTTATTGTGCTAATGTACACAACTACACGACACAGCAGGCGCAGGCATACATTTTCACCGAGCCGTAGAAAGAGAGGGGGGATACCTCTTTTCCTACGCCGCGCAGGCTGTCTCTTTCTTTCCATCCGTCTTACCCATTTTCGATCAGGGTCACGTGTCCTGACGCGAGTTTAACATTTCTTACCCATTACATAAAAAGTGTACAACGCCGCTAAAGTACAATACAATACAAAGTCAAGTACTGCCAATGGGTAAATTTAAGTGTTGACTTAGCGAAGGACTGTGTTTGCTACTTTACGAAATTGCATTCACAATATTCGGATGCCACAAATCTTGGCAGGTGATCTCTAATTTTCTATAGTTTTTAATAATACGTTATATTATATTTATATAATGTAGATATTTATACAATAAATTTATAAATATTTGTGTTCGTTTTTACATATTTATAAATGTATATATAAATATACCTTCGACATATTTGCAAGACATGAAAATATTTTGACTCTCGATCAGAGAAGCCTTAAAATTAAAAATACATGTCGATCTTCTTACGGCCTCCTCGAAATACGAATTTGTTTTCTATTAATTCGCTTAAGTCCATGTGTAGTTTTTATTTCAGTGGAAAACTATATAGTTCAAGTCAACATTACTAAGACATATAAATATAATATGTTTTGTAAAAAAATCCGCTGATAGCTCTCCGGAAAAATAGCAAAAAGAGGCATTTCTCTGACCTTTCATCAGTCTTGCAGGCGGCAGCGGAATGTGATCGATTTACAGGCTAGACGTTCATTTATTGTCTGTGACATGAAACTACTCGTCGTTCTTAAATTTTGGCTTTGTGATATTTTTATGGGCTAATACAATCTTTTGATATATTGTTATAGACGGTTTACAAGCTTTTATTTAACTTGCTTTCTTTACGTCTCGACGGTTCAAAATTTGTGAAAAATTTTTGAAGCACTTTTTTAAATTAGACATACTTATATAACTTAGATGACAATGCAATAATATGGTACAATTAAGCTGATGTAATAAAGGACCCTGATGTTAGCCTTACAACACCATTGAAAGCTTCTATTGCAATAGGTTTCATTTATGGATAAAGTGAGGGATGTCAACAGATTTTTAAATATAAGTGATTTGACAAAGAATACGTATTTAACAAGAACTTCTAAAATAAGTCCCAAACCAAGATTTGATCTTAGCGACATAATAGAAAAAAACTGAACTGGTTATTTGAATAAAAAATCATGAGTGCAATTAGTTTAATTTAAATTTTCGTGTTTTTAAAAAATACTAAAAAAGGGCTCGATAAAATAGATTTTCTCAAAAATGAAAGGAACTTGAAAAAAAATTAAAAAAGTCGCTCGGTTGGTCTGGGCTTGAACCATGGTATTACGATTTTGTGACCGCCCATTATACCAATTAAGCTATTTGTAATCATTACTAAACTGTCAAAATTTACCTTCTTATTCTAACGATATTGTAGCAGTTTTTCATTGCCTAAAAACGGACAAAAAGACATTTTCTAAAAATAAATTCTAGCTAGTTCGATTTATTGCCCCCGAAACTCCCTGTACAAAAATTTTTATGAAAATCGTTGGAGCCGTTTCCGAGATTCCGTTTATATATATATATATATATATATATATATATATATATATATATATATATATATATATATATATATATATATACATATACATACATATGTATGAATTAAATTTGATAGATTAATGCTTTTGTAAATTTATAACTAAACTATATATATATATATATATATATATATATATATATATATATATATATATATATATATATATATATATATATATATATATATATATATATATATATATATAGTTTATATATTATAAACGTACTCTATAAAAGTCTACTGCGGAACATTGGCCAGTTGCCACGCTTGGCAGTCGCATTTTGCTATTTTAATTTTTTATCAAAAGATCTGCACACCGCCACTACACGGCGTATATTAATATAAATTATAATATATTTAAAATATAAATTTTATATATCTTTAAATCTTCGTCAATCCTTTATAACAAAACCTTTATAACAAATAAAATTTAAAACTAGTGTTATTATACTATATATTTTGTTTCATATTTAGACTACTATATAAGATACTTATATAGTAGTACTAGGTATACTCTACTGTACTGTACATAATACAAAAAGGTATTGTGAAAAAGAAAACAAAGTTTTCTGTTTTCACGTTTTTCAATACGGTTCTTAATATGGTTCGGATTTTCGGGAGAAAAATTAGATATAAACGACTGATTATATGCTGTCATCAAGAATTAAACTTCTTTTGCATACATGTGTTTTCACCCTGTTTCGACAATCACTGACTACTGATTGGCACTGGAAACGAGGCACTCCATATTAGTCCTCATGGGTGACAACGCATCTGCATTTTGATTCGTAATTGAGGATAAATGTAGATGTCGATGTAGATGTAGAATGTAGATGTAGATGTCTATGGGCCACAGCGACCACTTGCAATCGGGTGGACTGTGTGCTCGTTTGTCATCTCATCCTACAAAACAATCTTCACGTTGAGGTCAAAAACTTTTCAGACTACCCTGGTATGTACTCACATAGTCAAGTCACATTCAAACTTTAATGATAAATTATGAATATTTTTCATGACTAAAATTTTCCTTTATTATAATATAAATATTTATTATAACTCTATGTTGCGGAACAAAAAAATTACTGCGAATTTTTTTTACTATTCTCAAACTAAATTATTCCACTCAAAAAAAAATCACCATTTTGGTGTACAACAAAGCATAATAAAGTAAATACCTCACATAGTATTAAGAGATTACTTGTGAACTTGATTTAAAAAACAGACTGGGTATTGCGTTGGCTCAGCTGCACTGCCGTTTAAGAAGATTAAATAATGATTGTATTGAGCGACGAAAGCTATTGGCTTTCTGAGTTCTGAGTCTGAGAAAATTATAAGTAAACCTTCGTTTTAAACGTGTGTTACTTAGAATTTCACACACAGGCAATGTAATTTTTACCGCGTTTTCATTCGATCATCAAGGACTATCAGTGGCCATGAGTCATCTTCCCACAATTCTATAATATAACCTTATCATCAAACATTTTTCTTTATAATTCTATGACGAGTAGCATAATAAATGTTTTTAGACTTGCTTAGGTAAGCAGTGGAGATGGCGATGTTTATTCTGCCGCCAGTTTTTTTTTTCAAATTGATTAACAGTAGTCACGTGAGCGGTGCGTTTAATTGTCTTAGTATAGCTCTCCTTACATGGATATCCTACTACCTAAGGTGTCGGATTCGACACTTAGTACTACCAAGGAAAAGCATTTTACTGCAGTACTTAAACAAAGAAGGGAGAAATTAAGTTTATAATAATAATGTGCAACTAAAGATATGAGGTGGAAGCTTTTAGGAAAATCAAAACGGTGCATATAATTTACCCACATATTTCTACATAGTACAAAACACAGTTGCTTTCAGACAACTGTATGCTTAGATCTTTTAACGTTACGGATTTTATTGTGATATTTAACAATATACGGAATGATTCCAGACGAAAGTTTATATGTATAATACGTGCATATGTTGTCAAAATCCAAAATTCAACCGTGCGAAGCCGGGTGGATCGCTAGTGATGAAATAAAACTTATCTTTCATCAATGAGCATTGTAATGATTATGATGTGCATCCTATTGGCTTTAAGAAGTCTGTATTTTATCTATAAAAATATTATCAAAATTGCCACCGTTATTGGACACAAGATCTGTTTGTCCAATATTACGTGCCTTTAAACTTTCGTATGTATAAGGTGAGAACATCGAAACCTGCCGAAGTCGTGCCACTCAAGGACCATCTATTATTAATTAATTATTATTACGTGGTAAAGCCATGCCGCAGTTATATTAGTAGTATAGTTGTAGCACGAATGGGTCGGCTCGACCGGGGAATGACCACACTCTCACAGAATACCAGCGTGAAATAGTAGCTTAATGCAGCTGTATTTCGTATGGTGAGTGTAGAGAACCGGAGACCCTTTTTACTGGAAACGAGGCATTCCATCTTAGTCCTCACGGGTGACAACGCATCTGCATTTTGATTCGTAATCAAGGATAGATGTAGATGTCTATGGGCCACAGCAACCACTTACCATCAGGTGGACTGTGTGCTCGTTTATCACCCTATCCTATAAAAAAAAGAAAAAAAAAGAAAATATAACTCTTAGGAAATTCTGCGTATTCAGAAATCATGGAAGTGTAAAATTGCCAATAAAATATTTTAAAAAAATATGTGAACATACTTCTTTCAAAACAAATTTCTAGAGACATTATGTACGTAATTATGATAGAATTAGGTAAATAGAAAGTAACGTTATCTGTATAGTATTTTAATAAATATTTTATAATTAGATGTCTTTTTTCAGTTAAAAATGCTTAGTGAAAAGTTTCTTTCCTTCTTTTATTTATAAAACACGTTACTTCCACGCTAGGATTTTCTCCTTTTACATACATACATTTCACCAGCACAAACAGTCAGACCCATAATAATTATTTGTAGGAATTACAAATATTTGTTCCGTGTCCCGCACGGAACAAATATTTAACTTTCTTTTTTATTAACGTTCAAGAAAAGTCCCAAAGCATAAAGTCCCGCTGTGTTTTTTGCCGGTTTTCCCAGAGCAGAGTTTTTTTCGAACGAGTGTTAAAAGTAAAACATGACTTTCAATATGAATTACATGTAATATACCCTATACCTTTAAACGAGCAATTCTTGTATATATAATCGGAATCTCGGAAACGGCTCCAACGATTTTCATAAAATTTAGGGTCCAGGGAGTTTCGGGGGCAATAAATCGATCTGGCTACGATTTATTTTTAGAAAATGTTCTTGTATCCGTGTTTTCAGACAATAAAAACACTGCTACAATATAAGAAGGTAAATCTTGACAGGTCACTAACGATCGTAGTAGCTCAGGTGGGATGTCGGTCGGGCGTGATATCGGAGTTCCGTGGGTCGCGTCCTGTCTCTGGTTCGGTTTTTTCCTTTTTTTTCAAGTTCCCTTCTTTTGTGTAAAAATCTATTATTTCAAGCCCTTTTTTAGTATTTTTTAAAAATACGAAAATTTTAATAAAACTAATTGTACTCATGATCTTTACTCAAATAACCAGTTCACTTTTTTCTATTCTGTCAATAAGATCAAAAAATATTATTTATGTTTCATCAGTATAATTTTAATTTCCAAAAAAAAACCGAGCAAAGCTCGGTCATCCGGGTACTTATATTGAATTAAAACGATTCTATTCTGTTCCGTTTTATTCTATCAGCGCTGTAACTCGTAAGTAGCATTTACTCTAAGCTTTAGCCTCACCAAACGTAATTCGTGCAGAAAAACACAACATTATTTAAGAAAAAACTGCAGAAAGCTTCTTCCATCTGTGAGGAATTTTATTTCTATTAGAAAAATGTTAAGTGACCCAATAAGAAAGGAAGGAAATCTTTGGGAGAATTTCGATTGAGGTAAAATCTTATTGTGATATTATTAAGGGATTGTAATTTATTAAGCAATTTTCGTAGTATAAATTCGAATTTAATTTCATTAAGTTTGCCTCTAAAGCAACTTCATTAAATAGTAAAATTAAAATTATCCAACTCATTAGACATTGTTCAAAATTTATTAATAGATATGAAGAAATAATTGCTGCCCAGAAAATCAACCACCGCCATCCAGTGTCAAATGTTATTATTTTAGCAAGGTTTGGTCGTTAATGTTATGAGCTTATGAGGCTTACTATGCTCTGATAGAGGTAATTAATTAAATATTTCTTTCTATGTACTAAAGTAACATTCAAATTTTTAATGGTGCGAATTGAGGAGCTTGATCCCTTTAATTGAATTAATTTTGATTGTCATTTTCTTTTTCTGTTTACGGCTAAAAATTTTCTTTAATTTTTATATAAAAACTGAACAAAAAGCTACGTAAAAACACAAAAAATTAGTAAGGTTTTATTCTATTTTCTTACTGAATTATTCAAATAAATAAAATCACCATTTTTGCTTATAACAAAGCGTAGTAAAGTGAATACCTCACACAGCGTTTAAAGATTACTTGTGAACTTGATTTAAAAAATAGACTGGGTATTTCGTGGGCTCACCTGCACTCCCGTTTAAGAAGAGTGATTGTATTGGGCAAAGAAAGCTATTGGCTTTCTGAGTAAAATTATTCTTAAACCTAAGTTTTAAACTTGTGTTACTTAGAATTTTACACAAATACAAAGTAATTTTACCGCATTTTTATTCGTAGAAGTGAAATAAAATTTTGAACATTGCTCCGTATTAGATGAAAATTTAATAATATGAAAAAAAAAAACAATATTGAAAAAAGTCATTATCAAACATTTATCTTTATAGTTTTATAACAAGTAGCATAATAAATGTTTTTAGACTTGCTTAGGCAAAGCGTGGAGACGGCGTCGCCTATTCTGCTGTCAGTTTATCAGTTTTTTTCAATTGATTGGTAGTAGTCCCGTTGGTGTAAAGCACAATTTTTATAGAAGTTAGGGTAACATGCCAACACACAGTCTTCCTAAATGTAAGTAGATGCTATGACCCACGAACAACTTTATAATCGCTAAAGAATCAAAACGCAAAAATGCGTCGTCACATAATGATTTTTTTATATTTAAACGAAAACTATGTAGGTATTAAAATGTAAGTTTTGTTTATGTCAGTTATTGTAGTTTCATGACTCTAATATGTGTGTGTGTGTATTTTAATACATGTTAATTATAATAAATAATTAGCCTTATGCGAGTGAGCGGCGCGTTTAATTGTCTTAGTATAGCTCTCCTTGCGTGGGGATCCGGCCACATAAGGTGTCGGATTCGACACTTAGTACGACTATAGGAAAGCATTTTACTACAGTACTTTAACAAAGAAGGGATATTAAGTTTATATTCATGATATGCAACTAAAGATATAAAAGGTGGAGGAATTTATAAATCAAAATGTTACAAATAATGAAGCTATTTAACTAATAGCTATATAAACATCAATATTTGTCGATCGCGATAAAACTTTGTCAACATAATATGGTTTGCACTTCCGCGATGGTTATATGATGATAGGTCATCAATAAGTTTTGAGATGCTCGAAATTTAAGAATGGAACGTACCCATGTTATATGTTATTAAAAAGCAAATTTATTTAAAAATAGAACTCAATAATCCAATTGCTCAATATTATAAAAAAAAACGAAATTCTATTAATTTTCCTGCAATGCTTCTCGCGCTTTTTATTTAAAACGATGAATCTTAACCATGAACATTAGTGCACTATGATCTATTATGATTTTAAATTTGGTTTAACCGACCAATTAAGGTTACAACGGTTACAATCATCATTAAGGGAATCAGCTCCACCATGCACAACAATTTTTATGTGGTTTGTTGAATTCAAAATGGGTTGTAAGTGTGTATGGGGTCTGATAAATTAATAGTCTATTTTTACACTTATATTTTTTATTGCGCTGGGTACACAGTAATGACAGTCTAACAACAGCACAATACAGAAGGTACAAATGAGAAGATATGAACACAGTAAAATACAGAAAGTAGAATTTCACAATACAAACTGCGTAAGCGTGGGTCTTAGGCTAACGACAGGTATAGGACACATGGGACGTGCAACGCGGAAGCGGACGAACTGGCGATCCCGTTGTCCCGAAGGCGCGGCCCGGCGACCGAACCAGTTTTACATTCTTCATTATGCATATACATAAAACTGCATGGCGCGTGTCTGCTTGTACATAAATTGTTTTATCAATAGATAATATTATACAAAATTTAGACATTTTTATTAACATTCGTATCATTAACAATTAAAAAAATATAAATTAATAATAGCTTAAAATTTAAATATAAAATATGGATATTTTTGAATTTTCAACATGTAAATTATAAAATATAAAACTCGGTACAGGGTAAAATTAACCTTAATGATAACCAAAGAACCAGGGCTCAGCAAACAACAGTAACGGTATAAAATGTATGCACTACTGAAATTTTGGTCCGAGAAGACCCACAAATCACATATGAGGACATCGAAAAGGTTGTACGCATTAGTTTGGGGAGCATTCATACCATCCTATATCAACATCTTGGAGTGAGGAAGCTTTGTTGGCGATTCATCCCTCGCTTGCTCTCCGAAAGCGAAAAACAGACTCGTGTGGATTGGTGCCATGAAATGCGTCTACGTTTTGAAAACATTTTCAGAAATCGTTACTGGTGACGTAACATGGATCTATCAGTATGATCCGGGAAATAAAAGCAATCATCGGTATGGGCATACTCAGAAGGACAGTTACTGACAAAAATGCAAAGACCTCGCAAGGTCGGCAAAAAATGGTGGCTAGTTTTTTTTTCGCGGAGCGGACATTTGTCGACGTCAATGCTGGAAAATTGTAGGTCATTCAACTTTGAATGGTATACTACAGTTGCAAAGCTTTTCAAGCATTGCATAAGAGAAGACCAAAGACCGGGCTTCATGGAATCTGCAACATTTTAGTCCGTGATACAGATAGGGATTTTCAGTGTATCGTATGGCGTACTTCTCCTGACGAACCTAAACGTGATTATCGTCTTCGTACAGTAACTTTCGGAGTTAGTTCCTCGCCTTACCTTGCACTTCGTACAATGCGACAGCTTGCGCTTGATGAAGCCCCGCGCTTTCCAAGTGCTTCTCATGTCATAAAAAATGACATATTTTGACGACATAGTGTCAGGTGATAATACGGAGGCAGAAGCTCTTGCTCTAAAACAGGAGCAAGCACTTGAATTCTAGCGAGTTTTACCCAGAAGGATGTGAAATTTGAGCCGAAAAGAACAAAGAAGGAATTAAAGTCTACTACTGAACATAGGCCTCCCCGAAAGAATGCTAACAAGGCACCGTAGTTACCTGCATCCATCGAATTCCTGCATATCTTACTATGTCGTCACTCCATCTAGTGAGGGTCGCCTCTTTTTTTATATGGAGAAATACCTATGTGTACCCGCCTCACGGCGGCAAGGATGAGTATTGTCGGACTGGCAACGACTAAAACCCAATGGTGCTCCACCTTCGTCGCATATTGGGAGGGCCACAGGAACGCTTTCACACACATCCGCTGCCCCACCTACGCTGGCCGTCGCATGGAAGCCCCACCATGAGGGAGAGGACCATTTCTTCCCCATCTCCTTCCTGAGAAGGAAGGAGATGATGAAGAAATATTCTGGTGCGCCTTACCTGGGTAAGGATCACCAGAACACATGACGTGCCCTCCTTCGCTACCTGACATGCGCAACAAACACCCCGTGTCCGGTGCGCGAAGGCCACGGGGCCAGAAAAAATGTGCACTCAGAAGCACAAGCCTTCATGACCCCAACGGAAGATCTGGTCTATGGCTCCGCCGCCAACCAAGATTCGGTTACGGAGGGTAGTTATAGCGATAGCAATAAGAGGGGAACCAGTTAGGGGGAGGTCGCTCTAGACTACGCCTACAGGTACGAGACTGCCACTCGAGAACCTTTTTTCGTCATCGGTGGTCGGTTCTTCGAGCTATATGTCCGGCCCATTACCACTTCATACGACCAGCAGTGAAGGACCATGTCTCAGATCCTTAAGTCATCACTGGCAACACGCACTGATTGTACAATCTAGTCTTCATATTTTGAGGTATACCTGACGAGAAGATGAGTCGTAGTTTCTCGAACGCCGCCCAGCCAAGTTGAATCAATCGATTGATCTCTTGGTTGAAGTTGGATTTAACCTAGTCGGATTATTTGTCCCAGGTAAATGTAGTCGTAAACAACTTCAAGCTAATTACTCCCAACAACTAGCATAGGTGTGGCATGGACATTACACATGATCTTAGTTTTGTCCATGTTCATCTTAAGACCTATCCGTTGGGAGACACTATTGAGGTCCCGCATCGATTCTGCCATAAGGACTATATTTTCGGCAAATTGAAGATGAGTGATTTACTTGCCATTGATGTTAATACCGTATGCTTTGCAGTTCAGTAACTTGAAAACATCTTCCAATGCAGCGGTGAAGAATTTCATGGATATAACGTAACCCTGTCTTACAGTTGGATATGTTTTATATGCTGGTTCTCTGCTCGGATAGCCATCGTAGCCCTACTGTACAAACACTTTACCACTTCGATATACCGATAGTAAACTTGCATCGCTAAAGGGACTGTAGCACCGACCAAATTTCAACTGAATGAAAGGCTTTTTCATAGTACACATACGCAAGGCAAAGTGGCAAATTGTACTTTTCAGTCTTCTGTACAATCTGCCGCGAGATATGTATATAGTCTATGGTACAGAAGCCTTTTTGGAAACCGACTTGTTCGGGAAGCTGGAAGCCATAGAATCTGCGTGCGAGACGATTCGTAATGATTCTCGAAAACAGTACGTAAACGCGGCTCAGAAGGGAAATCGGTCTGTAGTTCTGTTGTCACCTTTCTTGAAAAACAAAAACAAATCATTTCTGCTGTCCAGGGAACGATGCTGCTACACTCGGTCTTCAGCTTTGACAGTTGACTCTTTCTGGCAGACAGATCTATGACAAAGACTTTGGACCCCTGGTTCCGTTCCGTTCCTTCTTCAATACGAGCGGTATTAAAGTTGCGAAGTCAAGTCAAGTAAATACATACATAAACAAAAATAAAATTTTCATTAAGTTAGTGGCTGGTACAAGTTGAAATATTAATTTCTTTAAATAGTTCGTTATGAATCACTAGAGCACAAAGTATAAATTGAACGTACTACTGCCCTTTTTTCGAAATAGAAACAGTATTCACATCCGCTACGTGTCCCCACTATAAAATACCGTAATGAAAATATGAAATATGATGTAACTAAAGTAAACTAAGTAAAATAACCCTTTATTAACTGTAGTTTCATGCGTGAACCCCATTGTAATCCACAATTCAGGGTAATTTCCAAAAATATCGTTTATCGATAAAGTCTAATTTATCACCCTGCAAGATAATGAAAAGTAGCAGCAGTAGAAGTAAATTCTTTAATTCTTCTTACACAGTCAGGCTATTCCCACAACAATTGGTTGATTTTATCATTTTTTTATATATAAGAATAAATAGTTTAACTGTTTTTAAGATATGTTTTATCTTTAACTTATACTACCATCATCTATATTTATTCCGTCTTTTTATGGGGGTTACCTGGTAGAGAATGCAATAGGGCATTAAGTTCGCCCTTTTTAACCGCTATTTAACCCGCGAGCAGTCGCGCGGGGTGCTGACAGCACCCCAGAGATTTTCAAACGTAAAAATTAATGCCTATATGTTTGTTCATGAGCCCATAATATATAATAAATAGCTAAATAGCTTCAAATAACAATCAACCGCGACGAATCGAGGTGGGAGGAGCAGTGTGGCGATTGCGCTTGCAACGCAAGGACGTGTCAAAGTTTTCGTGGGGTGCTCACAACACCCCGCGAGTTCTCGTGCTATACTTTTTCATATTTACTAAAACAACAAGGTAAGTTATTTTTAACCTTTTTCATTAGAATTTAGTGTAAATGTATGTAAGTTATCTGATTTATGTGTGAACAATAATAATAGACATGAATATTAGATATTTTTGTGTGTAAATACCTACTACTATTTACATTTCAATGTTTTTATTTCATTTTCTTCTCAGATGAGTTGGGAGTCTAAGCAAGCAAGCTGGAGAGCTATGTTGGAAGCTGTGATGTCGGACAATGAAGACAACGTTGCTGTCGGAAGTGATGCCAGCATCGATGATGATTACGCTGAAGAATCTGATCATGATTCAATGTCAGAGCAGAATGCTTCATTGTCAGAAGAATCTGAGGCAGAAGAGACTGAAACTCAGGAGCGCTTCTTCTTAGCTAAGGATAAAATAACTAAGTGGTTCAAAGTAAAGGGACGTACTGCAGTAAGAACCCGTTCTCAAAATATAATGTCTGAAGCTCCAGGTCCAAAAGGTATGGCTAAGTTTTCTAAATCTCCACTTGAGTGTTTTCAACTTTATGTTACCGATGATATGATAGCAGAGATAACCACTTGCACAAATACGTATATTGAGAAAATTAGCAGTAAATACGCTCGTGAAAGAAATTGCAAAAATACCGATCAAACGGAAATAGAAGCTTTGATTGGTTTACTAATCCTGTCTGGGTTGTGTAAGTCTAGTCATAGAAAGCTTCAAGATTTGTGGCATGAGTCTAGATTAGGCATTGCAATTTTTCACAAAACTATCAGCTACAACAGGTTTTCTTTCCTTCTAAAATGTTTGCGCTTTGATGATGTAAACACTCGTGAGTCAAGAAAAGCTACAGACAGATTTTCCCCAATCAGAAACATTTTTACGCAATTCAACAATCATTTTATTGAAAATTATAGTCTCAACGAAAACTTCACGATAGATGAACAATTATTGAAATTTTGGGGGCGCTGTATTTTTCGGCAACATATACCAAGTAAGCCCGGGCGATATGGTTTGAAAAATTTTGCATTATGCGATGCAAAGACATTTTACACTTATCAAAGTGAGCCATATCTAGGTCAACAACCAAATGGACCTTACAAAGTGAGCTACAAGCCAACCGATATAGTAATGCGATTATGTACACCGATTTTAGGTTCTGGAAGGAATCTGACTTGTGATAATTGGTATACTAACCTCCCGTTAGCAGAAGAACTGTTGAAAAATAAAATAACGTTGGTAGGTACATTGCGAAAAAATAAAAAAGAGTTACCCACACCTTTTGTCAACCAACGAAAAGTTGGAATTTCTATATTCGGGTTTCACTACAAGTTGCCATTGACTCTTGTATCATATTGTCCTAAACAGAAAAAATGTATTACTAATATCTACAATGCATGACAATAATGACAACATTATCACAACAGCCCCTAATGAGCAAAAACCAGAAATAGTCTTATTCTACAATGAAACAAAAGGTAGCGTTGATACGGCTGACCAAATGTGTGGTAACTATAGTGTTTCAAGGATATATTCACGATGGCCACTGAGGTTTTTTTTCACATTCTGGATACTTCTGGTATCAATGCTTATGTTATCCATAATTGTAACGTCGCGCAAACCCAACCAAAAATGGAACGAACTGAGTTTTTGGAATCTGTTGGTTTGAGTATTGTTCAAGGACAAATTCAAAAGAGATCTACTCAAGTTTCGTTACCGAAAGCACTCAAGAGAATGTTGAATGCTCCTGGGCTAAGTTCTGAAGGAGTGTCACCGACAAAAAAGCAGCGATGCATAGTTTGTCCTCGTTCCAAAGACATAAAAACAATGAGCCATTGTAATTTTTGTAAAAAATCTATGTGCCAAAAACATATGAAGTTTATTTGCGATTCGTGTAGTGAGAAATGAGAAACAATTTTGCAAACTCGTCAAGCACTCCTTATAATTGGTTTTTGATAAAAAAATATTTGTTAGAATGTAAGAAGTTAATTTTATTTAGTCTTTTTGAGGAATAGTCTCAATATTTTGAACAAAAAGTGTGATTATTATAATGTTTTGTAAAAAATATCAAAATTTCTATTTTTTATTTTATACCACAAACCATACCATTGAATAAAATGTTTTCATAATTGCACTTACAGCAACCGTATGTCTATAAATCTAGTTCAATTTTATGGGGTGGCCGCAACACCCCGCGAGTTCTCGCGGGGCTAAAAAACCGCGCGAGTGATCGAGGGTTAAAGGTGTGTTGCAATAAAGGATGAACAAATATAAAAAAATGGCATTTGAATGTTTTTATAAAAATCGCCATACTTTAGCGGCAAAATAGAAATTACCAGTTAATATCTACAACATATCGCAAGACGATGAACGATACCTATTAATTTAAAAAGCGAGTTTGCTCTCCACTCAATTTATGCGATAAGATTTTGTATTCATACAACCTAAAACACTGCGACTGGCATCAGTTGCTTGAAATATTTACACAATTGACTCAAGTGATTTAAATATTACTATTTCACTGTGTATTAAATGGAGTGATAATAATAATCCAAAGCGTTCGAAACTAGCCAACTTCAGAAGTCGAAACTTTGTTAGGCGTGGAATCCATTAGAATAGACAATCGCGGTGCCGAAACTAGTGATTAATTGCTAAAACTCCCTGCGTAAGTTCTCTGCTTCCATCTCGAATGCGATAACTAAATCTTCATAGTTTAAAAATTTCTATAGTTATTTCTGTCACTGGAAAATTCTATTTATTTAGTATGTCATAAATAGAGCTTCCTAGATCCTAGAAAGGACCATGATTTAATGTTTATTTTTTAGTAATTGGGTCTCATATTCTCATTACTCGATATTCGAAACGCGGTGTAAAATTTTATATTTAACTTCTATTTACATAATATCGCAAATACAACAACGGTTTGAATTTGATTTCTTCACAATTAGAGCCTCTAAGGGAAATTAAGTCTTATTTTAATCTACAAATCCGTGTCAATAGGTCACACTCCTCAACCCATATTTTCGCTAAGCAGTAGTACACACACAGTTTTATTCCAGTTAGTAGGGTAAGGAAATCAACATTATTTTGGACTATAATGTATTTCATCTCGGTACATGCAGGCGACAGCGCATGTTAAATTTCCTTTTTACTATTACGTTTTTATCAACTCACTTTTCTGTATGTCTGCTTGGATCGAATTGAGTATTTGATATTAAAATAACTTCTTGCTGACCTATAGACTTAATATTTTGAATATAGCTCAGAATCGGATGACAGTGTAAGAATCTGAATTTGAAATTTAAGATTTTTTTTTTCATTTTTCCTTGTTGAATTGTGAAATCCTACGTGTTGTAGGGCCATGCAATGCTTAACTTCTCAAACACCAAGCGGCTAAATTTGACCGCTTCGATATACCGTCAAAATTCAAGCGGTCAAATATGACCGCACCTACCCATAGCAATTTAACCCATAAAATCTTATATTTAGAGACTACTTTTTTAGAAAGAAGTTTGGCATTATAGAATTAATATGAAATTTTCTATCGTCTAGTGGAATAAAAAAACAGTTAGTCTATGGATATTAATTTATATTCTACGTTCATTTTATTATATTATTTTGTTATAAAATTGTTATAAAAGTTTTTGTGTGAATATAATTTATCTTCTTACGTAAATAATTTCGAGTAATATATGGATATAATTGTGATTTTCACGCTGCCGACATCCGCTTGGTATATATTTTTTGTTATCAAAACACAATATAATCTTTTTGTAATGAAGTAAAACCTGACTTTTGTTTAGGCATAGGATAGAGAATTATGTATAGATTTTATAATGCCAAACTTCTTCTTAGAAAAGTAGTCTCTAAGTATGAGTTTTAATGGTTTTAAGTGCTGTGGGTGGGTGCGGTCGCATGCGACCGCTCTGGATTTGCCAGGTGCATGCGACTGCATGGGAATTTTACGAGGATTGAAGGGTTAAGTAATATGCTAATTTATTTGCTTTAGTTACGAGTCACTTTCAAAAGTATATAAATAAAAAAATATTTTAATAAAAACTTTATATATCTTTAATGGAATACGGTAATTGTCATCAGTTAGAAGTATATACAAAATAAAAACACACTCATTATCTTGATGTGACGCAGGGCAGCCTCTCCGCGACATAACTCTCTTTATATGTACTAAAAGAATTACCGAGACAGACGGGGAATCACGACATCTATTAAGATAATCAGGTGAGGCGGATGCTCGTTTGCCCAATCTTACATAAAAAAGACTCACCGAATAGATAATCCAAGCTCCACCATCCGCGCAAGCAGGCGTTTCGATTATTCATATTATAATATAATGAGCAGCAGCCCATTATAATAATGAAAATAATAATAATGGGTGGTTTATAGTATACTTTCATTTTTATCTTTTTATTTTCTATAGATAACAAATGTATTTTTTATCATCACCGTGGCCTTCATTACAAGGCATATCACGTTCACGTGTGAAGACGTGTGGCTTGAAAGCAAGTAAGAAAAGTGTCATTATTGAAAATCTCTCTCTAGTCTCGGCCTTACGACCATAAAACAGTGAACTCTTGCTTTCAAATTTGCAGCCAATGAACACAGATCTACCATTTCACACAGCCTAGGAGAAAAGATGTAGCAGTTAATAAACACATAGAATCTACCTACCGTTTCACCCAGCATCTAGATCTTTCGACTATCTAAAACATAATTTGCGTTTAAGGTGCGTGTAGTAATGAAATCATTGTTTTTGGGGGCCTACGAGCCGCCAAAAATTTAAGATATATTTTAAATTCAATGTTTCCAAGTCATTTGATTTATGAACATCCTAACTGACTGTAGATCCTTAATGCGCAAATGTAACACTCATCTGGGAAACTACGTGTTTAGTCATAGTAGAAGAGAAATCGCTGAGTAAATCCTTTTTTTTTTTTTTTTATAGAAGAGGGGGCAAACGAGCATGCGGCTCACCTGATGTTAAGTGACTACCGCCGCCCATGATAAATTAAAAAAATCCTTCAATAAATTAAAGATATATGGATACACAGTAAACCATAGCCTCCTGCGTCTTACTGGTCTTATTATACCTGCACATCTGCCCGCACAAAATAAGAAAAACTATTTTAATATTATGAGAACATTTAATACTGTACGAAAAAAAATATTGAAATGAGACTATTTTCAATATTTTTGCTGCTACTTCTAAACTATAAATGATATTTTCTCGACTCTTGTATATAAATAATGTAAGTTAATTTATTTTATTAAAGAGGTACCAATAGCACTTTTGGCGCTATAATTCAATTTGGTAATGTATCAAGAATTAGTTACACAAAAAACTAGCAAATCTCAATCCAGCAATGGTAGCAACTTCTCCCTAATAGCGCCGTGAAGTGACAGCGTAAGAGAAACCACTACTATCATGTCGCGGTAGT
Source organism: Parnassius smintheus behrii (assembly GCA_036936625.1). Classification (NCBI taxonomy): domain Eukaryota; kingdom Metazoa; phylum Arthropoda; class Insecta; order Lepidoptera; family Papilionidae; genus Parnassius; species Parnassius smintheus. The sequence goes on along the minus strand of JAUPFT010000023.1, from coordinate 25,385,498 downwards.
CGTAAGCGGGACGGAAGAAAATGAAACAGAAGATGGGTAGCGGTATCTTTCTAATAACAACTCAAAACAATAATAAACCTGCGCTTGCCAAAACGCTTGCCAAGGTAACTACGGTAAGTGTTCCCTCTATGAAGAAATCTACGAGGAAAGTCAAAGTTTGGCTTAGTTGGGTTTTGATAGATTGCAATGAACGAATGAAAATTCGTAGTCACAATAAAATATTAATTAAGCTGTGGCTGCCAAATAAGTTTTATCTGCTCGAAGTTTAAACAAGATAATTTATCGCCATCAAAAGCAATTTTTCATGGAAAACCATATTAAGCATTTCGCTTTATAAAATTAATAACTTTCCATAAATTTCGTATATCAGATTAATTTTATTACAGCCTTGTTAAACAAAATTTGTAAATTATAGCGCAGCTACCGCATAATTTATAAAGTCCTAATAATTGAAAAATGCTGTATTTTTTAGAGTAAAAGTGACAAATGAGCGTCCGCCTGATTACAGGCTACTGCAGTCCATGGAATATCTGGTAACAATTTTAAACAAACAAAGCTACAGGTACATTTTAACGCCCTAACTAAGATGGAACGCCTTATAACCTATAGTTAGTCTGATTCCATCTATCTGGCTCTTTTTAAACTGTAATAGGTGCAACGTTATTTCGCGTAAGGAATAGGTAAAGATTACTGGACAAAGGAATCACACATCTGAGTTTGATAGAAAAAAAAAATTAAATTGGGTATGTATTTCAATGCTGGTGTAAGATAAATAGATATAGAATTTTTAACATCTATTAGGTAACAGATTAAAAAAATATATGGAGATATTATCTGGACTAATCGATGTAATGGAATTTATCTGATTCTTTCAATAATTTACAACCTGCTGTTGTATATATTCGGTCCGTGTCCAGCCGTCGTGATGACCGGCACCAATTTTAATTTCAAGCGACAAGTCGTCAGCAATTTGAAAATTTTCGGTTCACTTGTGACAACATTTGGTCACAAGTGAACCGGTTGCGGACAACACCGGTTACCATGCGGTGACTGACTGACGACGGATCAAAAACACTTGTCGCCGGCTGCCAGCAGATCGACGACTCTGACACCATTTTGTGACTCGGGCCGTAAACTGTTACCGGTGACATAGGAGTGGGGACTAAAACACCATGGATAAAGAGGTGGTAATCTATCAAGTTCAGTGAGTAAATTGTCAGAAAAATGTAGCAGTTGGGTGAATTTAACAGTGAATTATAATGAAATAGTGTAAAATCGATAATATTGTTAACAATTGAAGTAAAAAAGTGTTAAAAGTGATCGTAACGGTAATTGACTCTTATAAAGTGTGTTATATAAATACAGTGAAATATCTCTAAACTCTTACCGTGGAACGTCTTGTAAAAGTCAGACTGAAAACCCAAAATGGTTAAGTAAGTGATTTAATAACCCTTCAACTAAAATGATAAAGCAATATTAATTCATCCATCTAAGGTCACTACAGAGCCATCTATCCTTGAATAGGAAAATTTATTCAACGATAGATGAATAAATTTTGAGGTTATCACTGTTAATAAAAGAGGCTATTTATTAGAAGTAAGTTTATGTTTATTATAAATAAATATAGAGGAAATAAAAAATATGCTTCTTAAAATTCACGCTGATATGTTGTCACAAAAAGAAGAAATAAAAGGTATGAAAAAAAATACTACAACAAACGTCAATAACAATATAAACGAAAGATTAAATAAAATTGAAACAAAAATTGAACAACTACAGGAAAAACTCGCAGAACATGAAATGACCATTGAAAAAATTGAGAGACAACTGCGTAAGAAAAATTTGGTGTCGTTCAGAGTTGAGGGAAAAAGGGTTCGTACTTTGATCTGGTATTTACCGTTTTAGAAATAATAAAAAAGTTTATAAAATTACCTGCGAAAAACAAGAAATACAGTATGTTGTAGAATAGGAAAAGTTAATGATTTCTTAAATTTACGCGAACACTACACATTGAATAAAACTATTATTTACGGAATTTATCGCGTATATAATCCGCGATAAAATCCGTAAATAATAGTTTTATTCAATAGGAAAAGTTGATGAGAAAGCAAGACCCGTTATAGTATCATTCACAACAATGGACCGGAAAATTGTGCAGTCATTAGGTACGATAAAATTATAATTCTTAAGAACAAAAATCCACCGCGGCAAAATAACAAGAGAAATTTATCGGTATCGCCAGAAAACTCTGGAACATCCAATTCTACATTTACCGATAATATTGCTCAGATTTCTGAAAGAAATGGGACAATTAAAGCTATGGCAACAGCAAAAGCGAAGTAAAATATGACAAAGAAGGCTAAGGAAACGATGTGAATAGCAACAAACAATGCCCCCTCCACATCTATTAAAACAGCAGGAAGAAAACTCCATAGAAACATTAAATACAGCTGATCATTAAATTGTAAACAACACTGGTAGTCATCGCGGTAGCTTTAGACCAGAACTCCCCCAGCGATAGGTCTTCCAATAAAAAACAAACTCAAATAAAAAAGAAACTCGACCAATATCAAATAAAAGACAAACTCTACTAACATAAAAAGATTCTAAGAGGTAAAATCAAAATATCAACTCTTAAAACAAGAACTCTAAGAATAGAAGCAAACCTTCAGAAGCTTGAAATCGCGCTATCGGTACTACGATGGGACATTTTGGGGATCAGTAAAATGTGCAGAATTGGAGAATCAACCGAAGACCGTAAATCAATATATATTTTACTACAAAGGTGTGATACCTAGACAAAGGGGAATCGAATTCCCAATTAAAAGCCTCGCTTAAGAACCAAATAAAGGAGTTCAGAGGCAATCTGACCATACATCCTTTGTTAATATGACATTACCTGGTTATAGCAAGGATTGGACAATCGTACAAATATATGCCCCAACAAAGCAAGCTAACCCTAGTGACTTAGAACACTTCTATCAAACCTTCAGCAAAACTATAAATAAAGTAAAAAATAACCGTATAATAGTAATGGGTGATTTTAATGTGCAGGTTGGAGTAAGAAGAAGTGGAGAAGAGAATGTTCTTGGTAAATTCCGTCACGGTAAGAGAAGCAAGAATGGACAAAGAATAATTGATTTCAAGCTAGAAGCTAATTTAACTGTACTAAACAGCCTCTACAGAAAGAACTAAAAAACTAAATGGACTTGGAAATCACGGGATGGATTAAGTCAGGAGGAGGCTTTTGTCAATAGTGTACAACAGATACTATTCATTTACAAATGATATGAATTTTAATAAAGCCTTTGATTCCGTCGAAATTTGGGCAGTGCTACAGTCCCTTCAGCGGTGCCAAGTTGACTGTCGGTATATCGAAGTGCTGAAGTGTTTGTACAGTAGGGCTAGAATGGCTATCCGAGTACAGAACCAGAGCTCGAAACCTATCCAACTGCAGAGAGGTGTAAGACAGGGTGACGTTATATCCCCGAAACTCTTCACCGCTGCATTGGAAGACGTTTTCAAGCTACTGGACTGGAAAGGATACGGTATTGACAACAATGGCAAGTACATCACTCACCTTCGATTTGCCGACGATATAGTCCTTATGGCAGAATCGCTGGATGACTTAAGCACTGTGCTCAATGACGTCAATAGTGCCTCCCAACGGATAGGTCTTAAGATGAACATGGACAAAACAAAGATCATGTTCAATGTCCATGTCACACCTATGCCGGTAGTTGTTGGGAGCACTATGCTCGAAGTTGTTGACGAGTACGTTTACCTGGGACAAATAGTCCGACTAGGTAAGTCCAACTTGGACCGAGAGGTCCAAGTTGGACTTACCTCGGTTCAACTCGGCTGGGCAGCGTTCGGGAAATTACGACATATATTCTCGTCAGGTATACCTCAATCTCTAAAAACTAGATTTTACAGCCAGTGCGTGTTGCCAGTGATGACTTACGGATCTGAGACGTGGTCCTTCACTGCTGGCCGTATGAGGACGCTGAAGGTCGCTCAGCGAGCTATGGAGAGGGCTATGCTCGGAGTTTCTCTGCGTGATGGACTCATAAATGAGGATATCCGCAGTAAAACCGGAGTGACCGACATAGCCCAACGGATTAGTAAGCTGAAGTGGCAATGGGCCGGCCATATAGCTCGAAGAACCGATAACCGATGGGGAAGAAAGGTTCTTTAGTGGCAGCCTTGTACCGGTAGGCGTAGTGTAGGGCGACCCCCCACTAGATGGAGTGACGACCTGGTAAGATATGCAGAAAATCGATGGATGCAGGTGGCTCAGGACCGTGCTTTGTGTCGTTACTTGGGGGAGGCCTATGTTCAGCAGTGGACTTGTGAAGGGCTGTAATGATGATGATGATGAATATCTTCAACATACGAGGGCGGCACTGAAAATTTCGGGAATCAAGGAAGTGACACAACATTATTATTTAAAAATGTATTTATTGCTTTTCGAAGTATTCTCCGCGAAATTTGACACATTTTCCAGTTTTTTTCAGTTTGGAAGTCGGAGTCTCCAAAACGGCCGTTTTGTAGGCGTCCACAGCTTCTTCAGGTGATGAAAATCTCGGTCCACGCAATTTATTCTTTATTTTAGGGAAAGTATAGAAATCATTGGGGCTTAGGTCGGGGCTGTACGGCGGATGGTCTAATAACTCTATGTTTTCTTGCTCTAAAAACTCTTTTGTTCTGTGTGCGGTGTGAGAACTCGCATTGTCGTGATGGAGGATGATGCGGCGGTTGCAGTTCTCTTTACGGAGTTCAGAAACGACCTGTGGCAAACAAATGCCAGCATACTATTCTGCATTAACCGTTCTTTGTCCCTAAAGGGGAATAGTCGTAACATGGCCGGTTTTGGAGACAAACGTGGCCACCATTTTTTTTTGCAACACTCCGTGAACGAACAATCTTTGTTGGCCTTAACTCATTTTCGAACACCCAAACTCGTGACTGGTTTTTTGTTTCGAGTTCGTACGTATATATCCAGGCTTCGTCACCTGATACGATGTTGTATACAGCATTTGAGGATCCTGCGTGGAATCTTTCGAGAGTTCTGACGCACCATGTAACGTGAGCCGCTTTTGGCTCTTCACAGAGCGAATGCGGTATCAAATCGTGAAAACAACTTTTTACACCTAATTTTTCATGCAAGATTTTAATTTTTCATGTGACTCATGCCAATGTCCAAAGTTGCCTGAATTTTGCGGTATGTCACATGTCTATCTTCCTCAATCAGCTTACGCACAGCATCAACGTTTTCTTGGGTGACTGCAGTTTTTGGACGACCTTGACGGGGATCATCATCACTGAGCTTGACACGTCCACGTTGAAATTCAGCAAACCAGCGATAAATTGTGGTTTTGGATGGGGCTTCATTAGCAAATGCAGAAATCATCCGGTCAACACACTGTTTTTGTGTTAAACCACTTCGAATGTCATAATAAATCATCGCTCTTGAATTTTCTTGAGTCAATTCCATTTTCTAAACAAGTTTGACAAAACCTTGTGACAAGACCGAGCATCTTTTTTAAATAAATAAATGGTATTCGATTTTTAAAACCAAGGAGTTTTCAATTAAAAAGATTTTAATATGACAGGAACAGTGGAAATAATCCATTCCCGATACTTTTAGTGCAGCCTAGTATCGCAAGATGATGAACGATACTTATTAATTAAAAAAACGAGTTTGTTTTCCACTCATTATGTAATAAGATTTTGTATTCATACAACTTAAAACACTGCGACTGACATCAGTTGGTGGAGATATTTTCACAATTGACTTAAGTGATTTAAATATTACTATTTCATTGTGTATTAAATGGAGTGATAATAATAATCCAAAGCGTTCGAATCTAGCCAACTTCAGAAGTCGAAACTTTGTTAGGCAAGGAATTCATTAGAATAGACAATCGCGGTGCCAAAAACTAGTGATTAATTGCTAAAATTCCCTGCGTAAGTTCTCTGCTTCCATCTCGAACGCGATAACTAAAACTTCATAGTTTAAATATTTCTATATTTACTTCTTCCACTAAAATATCAGGGAACAAAATCTTAACATTAAATAAAATATCATTATCAATATTAAACATCGTTATTTTGTGATTCATCGATTTTAAGTTGAGGATCTTGTGGTTGCGTTTTTTTAAATATTATTTTATACCCAAATACGATTATTACAGTTTATAAATAATAAATTGGACTATTTTTTAAAACGTGTTCTGTATAAACTTAAAATGACACTTAGTTAAACTTAAAAAATAAACTTGTGCATCACATACTCGAACCCACTAGTCGCCCACAAACAGTACAAGTGTGACACACGTGGTAGCCATTATCCTCCACGACCATGAAAGTAATTAAACACTATAACATATTGTACTAAAACAAATAAAAAGGCTGTCTTACATTGTGTATTTGTGGATATATAAGTGAAATACTATACTAGCTGACTGACTGACTCATCACGATATCTCTAAAACTTTATATTCCATTATCTGTAGACGCTCACTAAGAACGGGTTTTAAGATAGTCCCACAAAAAATTCTTGATATTTTACATCTACGTTACTATCGTCTTTTATCGTGCGTCGAGCGGATATTAGCGAGTGTATAATAAACTCCCTGACGGACTTAAAATCCTTAACATTACATTGTTTAAAAATAAATTGTACTGCAAGTGCAAGTATCAGATCTACATGGAATACTACTCGGCCGGGGCACCTTACTGCCAGCTTCTTCCAATTGACTGCATCTAGCGCCGAGCGGCTCGAATCGTCGACGACGAGTTCTTTCTGATCGGCTCGATTTACTGGCACTGCGAAGGGATGTTGCATCCCATTGCTTTTTCTATCGCATCTACCACGCGGAGTGTTCTGGGGAATTGTTCGCATAATACCGGACGCTAAATTTCACGAACGCACATCGGCATCAGAACTCACGATACCATCCAAAACATCTGGATGCTTGGCGATTCACCACTGTGCGTTTTACTAGGAGTTTTATCCTCGTACTCTTTGTGGAATTTTTTTTACCGGCGATTTTTGGACCGATACGAATGAGGGACCTTCAAGAAAAGAGATTACTCCTTTCTACAAGGCCACCAGTGAACCTGCGACTCCCCAGGTGTTGAAATTGTTCATGGAAAGCGATAATCATTAACCATGAGCCGCATCTTCGTTTGCCCCTTCTTTTATAAAAATAAAAGAAAACAAATGGCTCATGGAAAACCATTTCTATAGCATAAAATAATTTTTGGACTAAAAAAGACTCTTAAATATTGGACAATATCAGTTATAAAATTTTCATTTGTTTAATTTTAGAGCATCTTAATTTGTATTTTAATTATGATATGCGACGTTTTACTATTAAAATGGATAACGCACAGAATTGATATTTCACCAATTAATATAATACATCTGATAATTTCCAGGCTAACATAAAAATGTTCTGGAAACTCGTAAGAACTGCCAGGGGAAATACAAAACAGCCTATAATAAATGCTATAAGAGACGAGAATGGATGTATTCTGAATGATGAAGTTTCGAATTTAAACAGATGGAAGGAATACTTTGAAAGCGTATTTATGAGTGAAGAGTCGTCTGAATTAAATGAACTAGAAATTCCGAAAGAAGTGGAAAGGGGTATGGAGATAAGTGTAGATGAAATAATGAAAGCAATGAAAAGCATGAAAGCAGGTAAGGCAGCTGGATATGATAGAGTATCACTCGAGATGCTAAGGGCTGGAGAGGGAGTGGTGGCAGGCCTGCTGTACAAATTAATTAACTTGTTTAATTTATGTTGGGAATTAAAACGGGTACCGGATGACTGGTGTAAAGCAGTTATAGTACCAATATATAAAGTAAAATGGTCACAGCAGGACTGCAAAAACTACCGCGGTATCAGCTTGCTTAGTATTGTGGGTAAACTGTATGCTAAGGTGTTAATTGAAAGAGTTATGAAAGAAACTGATGGAAAAATTTGGGATGTGCAAGCGGGTTTTAGAGAGGGAATGGGGTGTACAGATCAAGACTTTTCCATGCGCATGATTGCGGAGAAGTTTTTGGCCAAAAACCAGAAAGTTTTTTGTGCATTCATGGACTTGGAAAAGGCTTATGACAGAGTGGACAGGAATGTGTTATGGCAAACACTGAACTCATATGGGTTGAGTGATGGTTTTATACAGGCATTAAGGTCTCTTTATAGGGACTCTAGTGCTTGTGTCAGGATCAATGGGGTCTACTCGGACTGGTTTGGCATCCAAAAAGGTGTCAGACAGGGCTGTGTAGCTTCCCCTTGGCTGTTCAACCTATTTACGGATCGGTGTTTGCAAACTTTGAAAGATGAAGAATGTGGGTTAAGAATGGGCGAGTTAACCGTCAAATGCCTTTTGTATGCCGATGATCAAGTCATATTTGCGTCATCGGCGGCTGAGTTGCAAATGATGGTTACATTAATGAACTGGGAATTAAAAGAAAGGGGAATGAAAGTGAACGCAAGTAAGACGAAAGTGATGGTTTTTGAAAGAGAAGAAAGCAAAACGGTATGTGAAATAAGAATAAAAGGAGAGTTAATTGAGCAAGTGGATGAGTTTGTGTATTTGGGATGTGTATTTAGCAGGGATGGTAGATATTATAGGGATATAGAACGACGAGTAAATGCAGGGAAAAGAGTGAATGGGGCACTACACTCTATTATGAAGAACCAGAATGTGTCAAAACAGGCACGTATGGTAATTCATAATGCTGTGTTAGTCCCTACTTTAATGTATGGTAGTGAAAGCTGGGTGTGGCAGAAGAAGCACGAAAGTAGAATAAATGCTGTAGAAATGCGGTCTTTAAGGAATATGCTAGAGTTGAATCTGAATGACAGGGTGAGAAATTGCGTGATAAGAGATAAATGTGGTATGCAAGATGATGTTGTGACTAGGATTAAGAAAGGAATGCTTCGGTGGTTTGGTCATGTGGAAAGAATGAATGAGGAAAGAGTGACAAAGCAAATTTATATGGCAGATGTGAACGGCCGAGTCGGGAAGGGACGCCCTAGGAAAAAGTTTATCGACCAAATTGGCGATATTTTTAAAATGGGCCACGTTAGAAGTACCCTTAACCGACGAGCACGTATGCGTAGATATATGGATGTAAAAGAGGCGAAAGAGGTATGTCAGGATCGTGCCAAATGGAAGTCCGTAGTCTCTGCCTACCCCTCTGGGTGACAGGCGTGAGTGTTTATGTTATGTTTATGTAATATAATACAATTTCTCTTTGTTTTGTCTTTAATTGAATTATGTGACTTATTGTAATTCAAATAACCTATAAAATGTACTTATAACACTGTTTAAAATATTTGCACACTATCTAAAATAAGCAAAACATTAGCGCTAGTTTTTACATGTTAACAATTTCATACCATGTTTCAAGCAAAAATAGATTATGATTTTTATATATCATCATCATCATCATCACCATTTATTATTATATAAAATAGAGTTTATTATACATCCCACAACAGGGTGCAGTAAGTCTTTTTTCACTTCCAAGAGGGTTTATGGAGTGAGTAAGAGTCGACCGCGGTGCTCCAATGTAAATTGACTTTGTTCTCAAAATATTCTTTTTAATATTAAAATGTGCAGATTTTACCTATTTTGCAATTTCGTTGATGCCGGCGGACAGAAAACTTGGTTAGCTTGAGTACTATTTAAATTAAGGCTAAGCTAACACTTATCTGTTGTCAATAATATATACAAACACTAGCTGGCTCGGCGTTGTTCTGTATTTTCCTGTAGGTGGTGCCGTAACTTCGCTCCAAATTCACTCACAACAGCTTGCAGTATAAAAGTAAAATTTATTAAAAAATTAAACACTGTGCCACTTATCGTGTTCATGTATTGTGTTTTTGGCACTAAACCGACGTAATATGTTGGGAATAAGAGTCCATAAATATAAAGTTTGTTATCGACATAGCTTTGGACTATCGTCTCAACAAAACAAATACATTGCGAAAAAATATCACCTCAATCTCAAGTCGATCAGAAGATTTACACGATCACTAACAGCCAGATTATAGCATAGTATATAAATATTATTGATTAATATTTCTAAATGTATGTAACTTCGGAAATTGCCATTTTTTTATAGGATGGGACGACAAACGAGCACACAGTCCACCTGATGGTAAGTGGTTGCGTGGCCCATAGACATCTACATCTATCCTGGATTACAAATCAAAATGCAGATGCAATGCCATCCGTGAGGACTTGGGTAGAATGCCTCGTTCCCAGTAAAAAGGTTCTCCGCTTCTCTACACTCACCATACGAAACACAGCAGCATTAAGCTACTATTTCACGCTGGTATTCTGTGAGAGCGTGGTCCTTCCCCGGTCGAGCCGACCCATTCGTGCTACAACTATACTACTAATATGACTGCAGACTAGCTCTACCACGTAAAACCATTACAGCCTATCAAAAGTCCATTACTAGTCCAGTACTGAACATAGGCCTACCCCGAAAATTGTCTCATAGGGCGGCAGTTCTTTCAGATGCTGCTACACATATTTGATTCATATTCATATACCGGCACTACACGATTAATAATAAACCTGAAGAAATTATATGGAGTTAAACCAAATGTATATCAGTAGATAATAGGTTTGAAAATCGAAATGAAAACTTTTATTGTTTAACGTAATATACCAGGGTGAACAATAAGTATTCGTAATAGGACACTTATCAATGAGTTTTGGAAATGCGTTCTATTTTTTTGACGTAGCATTTCGCGAGAATTTGATTCGTATGCAAAATTGAGAAACTCGAACTTCGTGCGGTTGCTAAATATTTCTGACGACACTCGCTCGGGGCGAGCAACAACGGCGGCTACGCAAGAAGACGTTAAAATTGAAGAAATTGTTAAGAAATATTGACGATCTCGAATGTTAAAAGACGCCTAAAAGAAAGTAAGGAGATGACTTTACAAAGCCAAATTTAGCAATAATTGAGGAAGATTCAGATTCTTTTTGCATTCATTTTGTAACCGTAGATGACACATGGATTTAGGGACATTTTGATCAGAAGACGAAAACCCAAAGCAAAGTTTGGAAAAGACTATCTAACCCGCCAGCCAAATGATTCAAGGTGTTTGCTTCCGCTGGAAAAATAACGGTCTCTTTCTTTTGGGATGCGTAAGGTATATTAGATAAAGGAGAGACAACACCGGAGATTAACACATCAAAACTACGCAAAAAAACTAAAGATTAAACGTTAAGGAAAGTGCTTTCTCATAATGATAATGCCCCTACTCATCGATCTGTCTGGTCTGAATTGATAAGTTTCAGTTGGTGCCAGCACGCATCATATTTTTGGAACTAGCTCCATGTGACCTTTTTAATCACCTGAGAAAGCACTTGCGTGGTATAAAATTTGACGGCGGCGATGAAGTGACGCATGCAGTTGAAGCCCTTTTCGAATCCAAGGATCGAGCCTTTTTTTCCAAGGGAATTGTTCAACTTGTATGACGCTGTTTAAGGTGTACTCGTATTAGCTTAAAAGGTGATTAAGTCGTGAGTGTTTATGTATTTTATGTATGTATGCGATTAAGTCGAAAAATAAATACAATTTACACGTTTATCCTAGAGTTTCATTGCGTTTACAAAAACTTATTGATCAACCAGTATTAAATTTTCTTGTGTCAAACGTCAAATGGTTAGTATGATGATATGGATGATATGAAATGGTAGTCCATTTCAAAAGGAGATTCTTTTGTCCAGAGAAGTAAGGGCAAAAAATTCGGCAGTTGTCCTCTTTTTGTCACCTTTTAAAGGCTAATGATGCATTATTCTTAATCAAAAATGAAAAAGAACAGGCACGTAGGTAATCAAAGCATGTTATATATTAATAAAATCAAGCAACAAAAAAATTAAAGCTAATAAATGCGAGCAACACCTATTTATAAATATGACGTGACAGACGTCAATATCGTTAATAATACCATTATATCTGTAACGCCATTTTAAAGGGAAGTGGACGAACCGTCACATAAAGCCGTACCACGCTACGAACTTTAATCTAGCATGGCTTGCCTTTAACTTTACTACACTGCGTTTATAGCTGAAATAATTATAATTACCCATTTATTACGGCATATTTATAATTTTCTACGTAACTATTTCCTCACGAATACATTGTCACACAAATATTAATATAAGGTTGGATCAATACTATTCCACGCTTCGTTATAATCAAAACTATCATTCTAAGTATAATATGTAGTACCCGGTTGACCGAGCTTTGCTCGGTATTTTTCGCTCGATTTTTTTAATTCGTGTGTTTTGAAAATTATATTTAGATACAAATTACATACTGATGAATTATAAATAATATTTTTTGATCTTAGCGACATAACAGAAAAAACTGAACTGGTTATTTGAATAAAAAATCATGAGTGCAATTATTTTTATTTAAAATTTCGTGTTTTTAAAAAATACTAAAAAAAGGGCTCGAAAAAAATATATTTTCTCAAAAAAGAAAGAAACTTGAAAAAAAAAATAAAAAAGTCGGTCGGTCGGTCTGGGCTCGAACCTGGGTTTTACGATTTTGTGACCGCCCATTATACCAATAAGCTATTTATAATCATTACCAAACTGTCAAAATTTACCTTCTTATTCTAACTATATTGTAGCAGTTTTTAATTGCCTAAAAACACGGACAAAAAGACATTTTCTAAAAATAAATCTTAGCTAGATCGATTTATTATCCCCGAAACTCCCTGGACACTAAATTTTATGAAAATCGTTGGAGCCGTTTCCGAGATCCCGATTATATATATATATATACATATATACAAGAATTGCTCGTTTAATAGTATAAGTACCCGGTTGACCGAGCTTTGCTCGGTATTTTTCGCTCGATTTTTTTAATTCGTGTGTTTTGAAAATTATATTTAGATACAAATTACATACTGATGAATTATAAATAATATTTTTTGATCTTAGCGACATAACAGAAAAAACTGAACTGGTTATTTGAATAAAAAATCATGAGTGCAATTATTTTTATTTAAAATTTCGTGTTTTTAAAAAATACTAAAAAAAGGGCTCGAAAAAAATATATTTTCTCAAAAAAGAAAGAAACTTGAAAAAAAAAATAAAAAAGTCGGTCGGTCGGTCTGGGCTCGAACCGGGGTTTTACGATTTTGTGACCGCCCATTATACCAATAAGCTATTTATAATCATTACCAAACTGTCAAAATTTACCTTCTTATTCTAACTATATTGTAGCAGTTTTTAATTGCCTAAAAACACGGACAAAAAGACATTTTCTAAAAATAAATCTTAGCTAGATCGATTTATTATCCCCGAAACTCCCTGGACACTAAATTTTATGAAAATCGTTGGAGCCGTTTCCGAGATCCCGATTATATATATATATACATATATACAAGAATTGCTCGTTTAATAGTATAGGATAATATACAAACAATTTTCATTTTTTTAAATAATATTTTAAAGAGCCTTACTTAAAATTGGTTATTAAAATTATTATCTTATTTTAAATAGGCGTGCATCCGCCTTATTACTTATTACTTACTTTTCTTATTCTTCATTTATGATTATGTATTTGGTTACTGTTTTTTAGTACGTGGTAATGTTTATTAATTTTTTGGTGAATAAAATTCACGTTCACGTACATACATAATGTTTGGTATAATAATTTATGTTTTCTGCTAATGAAAGTTAAACATTTATTTATTTAAATCATTACTTTAATGGATCATCTTGTATCGAATATAATTTAAAAATTACATTTCCTTTCTTTTTTAATTAAAATTTTTTACCCGCTTTGGTTACACTAATTTTCACAGAAAAAGAAATGGCAAGAAATTGTATAACCTATCCATTACAAATTATATAACTATCTATTTTAATAGGATAGGGTGACAAACGAGCACATAGTCCACCTGATGGTAAATGATTGCTGAGGCCTACAGACATCTACATCTATCCTCGATTACGAACAAAATGCAGATGCCTTGTCACCTGTATGGACTAAGATGGAATGCCCTGTTTCCAGTAATAAGTGTCTCCGGTTCTCTACACTCACCGTACAAAACACAGCAGCAATAAGCTACTATTTTACCCTGGTATTCTGTGAGAGTGTGGTCCTTCCCCGGTCGAGCCGACGGATTCGTGGTACAACTATACTTCTAATATAACTGCAGCACGGCTCTACCACGTACTCGTATAACAATAATACCGCCTATCACATATATATATATATATATATACATATATCACATAAGTATATATTAATATATATATATATATATATATATATATATATATATATATATATATATATATATATATATCAAACACAATCACTCTTACAGACACCCCACTCATTATCACTACATAACATATATATTACACACTCATACACCATCACTTCTGCCCTCAAACTAATAATCATGTCGATACTTACTCAACTAATATCACGACTTCCAATCAGGAATACAGAACTCTCACTGTAACAATCAAATGCACCACTCATAAATATCTTAAGTCATGGAAATAAATCAAATAAATGCTGAAAGAGACAAATCAAACTGCTATGAATCCTTTATGTGCTCTCCGCAAGAATGCGCATCGTATACTGATCCAAACCGTAAACAAATAAAAATCCTTCACGTTAACATCAGGAGCATTAATCATAATTTTGATGAACTTTGTATCTTCCTAAACATGATAAATATAAAAGTGGATATTATAATATCAACAGAATGCTGGCTTAGTAAAGTTGTTAATGTCCCTGTACAACAAGGCTTTAATTCTCACTGTTCCAATTGACACAATCAGAACGAAGGTGTCATTACGTTTATTAAAGAATAAATGAAATGCAAAGTATCCCTCGAAAATCTATTAGACGCTAGCTGCCTGAATATCTGTTTTGAAAATGGTTTAGCTATCTTAGGTATCTATAGATCTCCTTCTGTTAAAGTTATTGATAATTTTCAAGTCAAATTTTAGAAGAATTATAGAATTATTTGAAGTTACATACATTTTGAAATATTTATCTATAATATTAATATACTATGCCATAATGTGGCTGTTAGTGATCGTGTAAATCTTCCGATCGACTTGAGATTGAAGTCATAATTTTTCGCAATGTATTTGTTTTGTTGAGACGATAGTCCAAGGCTATGTCGATAACAAACTTTATATTTATGGACTCTTATTCCCAACATATTATGCCGGTTTAGTGCCAAAAAACACAATACTTGGACACGATAAGTGGCACTGTGTTTAATTTATTAATAAATTTTACTTTTATATTGTAAGCTGTTATGAGCGAATTTGGAGGGAAGTTACGGCACCACCTACCGGAAAATACAGAACAAGGCCGAGCCAGCTAGTGTTTGTATATATTATTGACAACACATAAGTGTTAGCTCAGCCTTAATATAAATAGTATTCAAGCTAACCAAGTTTTCTGTCCGCCGGCACCAATGAAATTGCAAAATAGGTAAAATCTGCACATTTTAATATTAAAAAGAATATTTTGAGAACAAAGTCAATTTACTCTGGCGCACCGCGATCGACTCTTACTCACTCCATAAACCCTCATGGAAGTGAAAGAAGACTTACTGCACCCTGTTGTGGGATGTATAATAAACTCTATTTTATATTATAATAAATTATGATGATGATGATGATAATATAATAATAAAAATCATAATCTATATTTGCTTGAAACATGGTATGAAATTGGTAACATGTAAAAACTAGCGCTAATATTTTGCTTATTTTAGATAGTGTGCAAATATTTTTAAACAGTGTTATAAGTACATTTTCTAAGCTATTTGAATTACAATAAGTCACATAATTCAATTAAAGACAAAAAAAGAGAAATTGTATTATATTAATTGGTGAAATATCAATTCTGAGCGTTATCCATTTCAATAGTAAAACGTCGCATATCATAATTAAAATACAAATTAAGATGCTCTAAAATTAAACAAATGAAAATTTTATAACTGATATTGTCCAATATTTAAGAGTCTTTTTTAGTCCAAGAATTATTTTATGCTATAGAAATGTTTTTCCATGAGCCATTTGTTCTCTTTTATTTTTATAGAAGAAGGGGCAAACGAGCATGCGGCTCATGGTTAGTGATTATGGCTGTCCATGAACAATTTCAACACCTGGGGAATCGCAGGTTCGCTGGTGGCCTTTTAGAAAGGAGTAATCTCTTTTCTTGAAGGTCCCTCATTCGTATCGGTTCAAAAATCGCCGGTAAAAAAATCCACAAAGAGTACGAGGATAAAACTCCTAGTAAAACGCACAGTGGTGAATCGCCAAGCATCCAGATGTTTTGGATGGTATCGTGAGTTCTGATGCCGATGTGCGTTCGTGAAATTTAGCGTATTATCCGAACAATTCCTCAGAACACTCCCCGTGGTTGATGCGATAGAAAATGCAATGGGATGCAACATCCCTTCGCAGTGCCAGTAAATCGAGCCGATCAGAAAGAACTCGTCGTCGACGATTCGAGCCGCTCGGCGCTAGATGCAGTCAATTGGAAGAAGCTGGCAGTAAGGTGCCCCGGCCGAGTAGTATTCCATGTAGATCTGATACTTGCACTTGCAGTACAATTTATTTTTAAACAATGTAATGTTAAGGATTTTAAGTCCGTCAGGGAGTTTATTATACACTCGCTAATACCCGCTCGACGCACGATAAAAGACGATAGTAACGTAGATGTAAAATATCAAGAATTTTTTGTGGGACTATCTTAAAACCCGTTCTTAGTGAGCGTCTACAGATAATGGAATATAAAGTTTTAGAGATATCGTGATGAGTCAGTCAGTCAGCTAGTATAGTATTTCACTTATATATCCATAAATACACATGGCCTACAAATGAATCCACATAAAACTTGTATATTGACAAAAAGTTCAAAAATGCCTGTATACGTTCAAAATCAACAAATTAGATACGTTAATGAATATATTTATCTTGGGCAAAATATTTCATTTCACAACTTAACAATGACGGAAGTTAATAGAAGAATTAAATTAGCATGGAGCAAATATTGGTCACTAAAATATATTTTCAAGGCAAAAATACCAATTAAATTAAAAAACAAAACGATGGATACTATTGTACTCCCCACTTTATTATATGGATGTCAAAACTGGGCTCTCACAAGGAAAATAATATCTAAGCTACAAGTTTTCCAACGAGCCACTATTAGTATAAAATTAGAAGTGTCAAATAAAGAAATTAACATAACATAACATAAACACTCACGCCTGTCACCCAGAGGGGTAGGCAGAGACTACAGACTTCCATTTGGCACGATTCTGACACACCTCTCTCGCCTCCTTCACATCCATACACCTCCGCATACATGCTCGTCGGTTAAGGGTACTCCTTATTTGGCCCGTTTTCAATAAATCGCCAATTTGTTCGATAAATTTTCGCCTAGGACGTCCCTTTCCGACTCTGCCATTCACTTCTGCAACATAAATTTTCTTTGTCACTCTTTCCTCATTCATTCTTTCCACATGACCAAACCACCGAAGCATTCCTTTCTTAATCCTGGTCACAACATCATCATCATAAAGAAATTATCATAATTATTACTATTATTAATTAGTTAAGTATGTCCAAGAACTAAATTTTATATAAACCTTTAATGTGACATGCATACGTTTTATTTAGTTTTCAATAAATTCTCATGAATATATTGTGGGGTATTGATTTTTACCGCATGTGGTGTACCGCAGGAATTTAAAACAAATAATGAGTAGCAGCATTGTCCTGATACTGTCATCAAAATAATAAAACAAAAACTGCGTGTTTGAAACCCCTACCAAGCGTGGCAACTATGGAAATATACGGTTAAGGAATATGTTTAGCGGTGGACCTTTGATAGGTTGTAGTTAATGTGTGAATGAAATGATCGCCAGAAGATAAATCCTATGTTATACAAATCATCTCAACAACTATGTCATATTTATACTAGCTCTTAAAAGTGTCACTTTTGTAATATAGGAGGTAAAATATAGCAGGTTTTAGTGCAGTTACAGTACCTGAACTGAAATTCAGCAGGTAGTGCGAGCGCCTCGGTTTCAACGCTCCAGCGTTTGTTTTACTCCTTATGGTGTAAAACAAACGCTGGAACGCAAGCGGGCAGTGCGATCCCGTTAGAACAGTGGCAATATCATTGAGCTATACAACACTAGAGGAGCAAACCACATTACCGCGCGTCGAAAAAAGTGTAACCACTATCCAAACGCGACGACGTAGCTTTGAAACTAATAACCATTTTAAGTAAACTTATATCTATCTCACTTACACAAGTTGCGGAAACAATATCGTCGTCGTAAGATTAGATAAAGATAGACACACAAACATGCAATGGCGGGTTGGTGTGGCTTACTATTTGAAATTTTACCTAAAATACGCATTAAAATGAGTTTTTTTAAGCTGCAGTTAATTGTATTTATATTAAAAAAGTATATTTTATTTTAAAATCTTTATTACGTCCCCTTAGAAAAAAAGGGATACAAAGCTTATCAGATGAATAGAAGTAAACATAATGATGAAATAAAACGTATTTTTATGATTCTAATAAATAAAACAATATAAAATGGGTATCTATATATATATAATTAATATAAAATTTATATGAAATTATAAATAATATAAAATTATTAATATAAAATAGGTAATAAAATATATTTAATAGATAATTCATGAATAAACTAAAATAAGAATAGTTAATTATTTTGTATGAAAGTTAAAACGTAGTTTTTATTATAATTTCCAAAATATTTAAAATCAGAGGTAACAAATTAACACATTAATTACAAATGCGGAAAAGTGGCAACATTGAACCTAAATGGCAATATTCGATAATTTTATTTAATTATTTGAGGTTTTTACGTGTATATGAAAACAAGAACTAAAAATTCCGTTTTGAAAGTGATGCCGCTTGATTTATTACGTTTTTGTGACCTTGAATAGCATTCTTTCACTACACATTTACCCATTTTTGTCGTGGCTCAACTCTGTCGGCGTCACATTGAACAATCGAACTCACGTTAGCTAGGGATATGGCTGTGGCCATATGTGCAGTGGCAACGCTTTGGCGCGGTTATTACTGATCTAGGGTTATATAAATCAATGGGCAATATCGTTACAAATCTTTTGTATCGACTATTTCTCGCACTTTATATACCACTTTGTTATTACTTTTAGTTATTCGGGACATCTACCGAAATATTTACGTATATGTTTACGTAAAATTTATACTTATAGGCATTGAATTGCATTCATTGAAATTTTATTAATTTTACTTCGTTTACTTCCCGAAATTTCGAGCGCTTTACATTAATCATTGAAAAGGAAACAGCTTCGGAAGGTCCTCCTGATCCGTCTGCGAAGGACCAATTGAAAAGGAAACAACGGACGGAAACTAAGAAACAGAAGGGAGGAATCGAGGCTTCTCTCGATCCGGCCTCCTGCAACGCCTACGTTGGGTTCGGGAACAACGTATGTGATCTCCGCAACGGAGTAACACACTAGGGCGATAACCTCGTTCCTTTTCAGCAAGTAGGTTCAGACGGGGATTACGGGTCTTCCGAAGTCGTCCCGGTCCCGACGCCTTAATTCTTCGATGTGGACTGTATAACTTAAGGGATCTTGGGAATGAAACAGCAATTATCTTCAAACCGTTCCGTGAGAGAGTAATCACTTTTCCCTATCACTTCCCTACACTTTTTCTTTCTTCTTCTTATTGACTGCTGGTTTTATTCCCGAAGGATTTTCTTGTTTTTCCGAACTATTACCCCGAACCATTTTGCAATAAAACCCGTTCACTAAGCTACCCCCAGAACTATACGCGAAAGTGAGCCGCGCCATTCGCGTGCCTGCGCAACTTAACAACATGAATTTGTACTATTACTCTCTCACGTTTCACTTAATTTCTTTATTCACATAAATCACACATAAATACAAGTTATCTATTTAGATAGCACAAAACAATATCTACACCATGATATACATTATTTTTCCGTATTACAAAAATCCTTTAATTTATAAAACAAAATATGCCTACTTTACTCACAAATCCAAAATCCAAACTTCTTAAATATTTAACACAGAAAGTTAAAACAATGTTTCCCACTTGAATTTATACATATGTTAACTAATACAATAGTTTAATTTACATTTTCTCTATTTATTTCACCATTTAAAACACTTTTAAATTTCTTATACAAAACTATCATTATTTCACTTATGCACAGGAATTTTAGCTTTTTAGCTATTCTCTCCAGAGGAATATTTCCTTGTGGCACGTTCTGCGGTTTGGATCTGTATGTCCTGCACCACTGGCAATGATGTGACACACTACGTACTACATTACGTAAGTTCAAGACATAAAATTTCTGGTTCACCTTATTCATCACCGTCTGGTGATTGGCATGTCCAAAATGATGATGAACTTCTCTAATCATCATTTTAACGATTTCGTGTTTACCGTCCAATATGACAGGTTTTCTACTTTCCTCGGTCAAATTAGACTTGAAAGGTAAACGTCCATTTAAACGGAGTAAGTTATCTTCTCCTATTTCCATAGATAATTTACTTAAGCGTGAACTTCTTTCAACACTTTTGCCTGCTTTCAAGCACTTTATTTCCGAATAAAAACACTCGTCTTGAACGAACTTCCAAATTAATAATTCCGCTTTTTTCAAGAGCGCTATGTCCAACGCGCCATCGGGTCCTTTAACCGACTTTGCTAAAACTTTGTTGGAACACATAACCGACTTTTCGGCTGCGTCGTCGGGTCCTTTAACCGACTTTCTTAAACTCTTGAATTTTTCTACCGCTTGCAAGGTGCGTGCAGTTGCCCCAAGGAATTTCTTAAAGCTGCTAAATCGTCCGTAGTCGGGTAGACTTAACGGTTCTTGCTTTCTTAACGCATTTACGCCCTTTGGCGATTTTTCTTCACCTGTTTCTAAGCTTTTTATGGTGTCCACTTGTTTGGGCCATAAATCAGGACTTTTCCTGAGGAATTCAGGTCCTTGAAACCAGCGATGACTTACATCGAAGGTGGAAGGAAAATTTCTAGTGGCGTCGTCTGCCACATTTTGTGACGTTGGAACCCATCGCCATTCACATGGCTTACTGTGATCTTCGATCTCAGCCAATCGATGAGCAACGAATGGTTTAAAGGCGCGAGGATCTGACTTAATCCACGCTAACACTGTACGTGAGTCTGTCCAAAATACTCTCTCGGACATCTCGTACTTGCTCTCTTCACTAACCGAGGCAGCCAGCCTGCTGCCCATAAGAGCTGCTTGCAATTCAAGCCTTGGAATCGAAATTGGTTTCAACGGCGCTACTCTTGCCTTTGCGGCGATCAGCGTAATCCGCCTTATTCCTAGCTCGTCCGTGGTGACGTAATACACCGCGGCAGCGTATGCTTTTTCACTAGCATCCGTGAAAGTGTGTAACTCTCCCTTGCCGACGCCTTCAGCAACGGGTCTAGGTACCTCTAAATGACCTAATTTCTTCACTTCCGATATCCATTTACAAAATAACACGTGTAATTCGTGTGAAACTTCTTCATCCCAAGAGATGCCTGTCCTCCATACTTGCTGGATCAGCGACTTCCCTTGAATCGTTATGGGTGATGCGAGTCCCAAAGGATCGAAAACTGACATCACAGCGCTAGTTATCTCCCTCTTCGTAGGCGGTCGTAAACCTTCCATTACCTCTTCCGGTGTGTTACGAAGACTTGTGGAGAAACTTATTATATCCCGTTTGATATTCCAAATCAAACCTAACGTGCGCTCTGTGTGCTCTTTATCTCCCAGCGAAGCACTGTCGCTCTTATATTTATTTTCCATCTTACTTAAAACTTCGGGTCGGTTGCTAGCCCATCCCCTCAGTTGGAAAGAAGCATGCTTATGTAATTCATACATATCGTTTACTATCCTTTCGGCCGTCGTCACGTCGGGAAATGCCTGTAGATAGTCATCCATATAAAAATTGCTTTCTGTAGCGGAAGCTGCTTCTGGATAGATATGCGCGTTGTCCTGCGCATTTCTATTCTTTACATATATAGCGATGCATGGTGATGATGCCGCTCCAAATATGAGTGACGTCATTCTATACTCTTCCGGTGGCGCGTCACGATTGTGCCGCCATAAGAATCGAAGGCTATCCCTGTCTTCATCCCGGATTTTCACTTGCAGGAACATTTCTTTAATGTCTGCCATTACTGCCACGCTTCCTTCTCTGAATCGTAGCAGAACTCCGAACAACGACTTCAATAAGTCCGGTCCGGTTAACAATGCATCATTGAGACAACGTCCGCCCGTCTTTGCGGCGGCGTCGAAAACTATCCTTATTTTCCTTTTTTGTGGGTGAGTCACTGCGAAGTGAGGAAGGTACCACGTACGTGGGGAAATGGGAATATGGTTCGCTTTCTCTGCGTAACCATTAACGATGAGATTTTCGATTTGCTTCTCATATTCCTTCTTCAACTCGCTATTTTTGTCGAGCTTTTTTTCAATATTCAACAGGCGACTTTCAACCTGCGCTCTATTCGACGGCATGCACTCATTGTCTGTGCGCCATAACAAAGCAGTCTCGTACCTATTATTAGGTATACGACGTACCGTTTTGTTCAAAATACTTAAAGCTCGTTCTTCTGGGTCGTTCACGGGCTTTCTAGCCGACACTCCCAGAGATTCCAAACTAAAATATTCCTTGATCAATTTATCCATATCTTCCTCCTTTTTGGTGGAAATGTGGTTAACGATCTTGATCGGTTTAATACCACCCGATATGTGACCATGTAAAACCCATCCAAGTTTGGTGAGCGATGCTACAGGTAGGTTCTTACCTCCTGAAATTAATTCACGAGTAACTATGAGATGCCAATTGTCCTGACCAATTAATATGGTAGGTTTGGACCTCTCATACATCAACTCATCCTTAATCGGTGTCAAATGAGAACACCGTTGCAATAATTCTCGGCTTACCGACTGCGGAGAAAGGTTAAGTGACTTAATTGTTTGTACACTTATCTCTTCTAAGTCGCTCGAGTAAATGCCTTTTATCTTAATGTTTAAGCGATACGAACTGTCGTCGTTAATTCGCTTACCTCCCACGGCTTCGATACGTAATCCCTCTTTACGTCCGCGAGGCGCTAATTTCTGAGCCATACACTCCTCTATGAGTGTCATGGTCGATCCCTCATCCAGAAGAGCTGTTGTCTTGACCTTTCCTCTAGGTCCATACAACTCGACCGGTATAATCTTTAAGTATGCACATGCCAGTGCATTCACTGTACTAACAGTTGTAATCTGAGCATCCTTACCCCCCTCGTCCCCTTGTGGCGAGGTTTTTTCTTTGGGGTATCGGTGTAGCATTCGATGATGTGACATTCTACATCCCTCTACACCACATTTTTTCGCTTTGCACTCTAACCTCCTATGGTTAGGTGACAAACATTGGAAACATACTTTCGCCTTTTTGACCGCTTCCCATTTCTCGTGAATATTCATGTCCTTAAATTTGTAACAACTCACTATAGAGTGCTCCTTGTTGCATATAACACACTTATGTGTTACCCGACTCACAGGCTTATCCTGGGTTGTCATAACTACTTGTCGGTTGTGCCCTTTACTATTTCGGCGTTCTAGACGCTCGCTCGACTTACTTCGGCGCATATAGCGCTCGCTCACGGCACATCTGCGTACACCTCCCTTTGCAGTGTGTACAGTTTGCTTCCTGAATTCAGGACGCTTCCTTTTTTCAGGCGCATTTTCATTGTTTAAGGACGCTCCAAATTGTTCACTCAATAAATTTAAAAACTTGGCCATCTTCTGTAACTCTGGCTCCAAAGGATACTGAGCTCGATATTCAAACCATTTAAATTTAATCATAGTTCCGAGCTTCTCCACTATGCGGCTCACTAACTCCGGTGAGTACAAATACTGTGGTTGATTCAACGCTTGTATCGTGGCAACCACGTTCGTAATACGACTTGCAAAAGATCCTATATTCCGGCAATCTTCTGCCAATCTTGGCATACGCTTTACATTCTCGATTTCGGCTAGAATGAGCATCTCAACCCTACCGAATCTTCTTTCGAGAGCGTTCATTATTTCTTCCGGTTCACACAAAGTAAACAACAACGACTTAACCGCTTCCTTAGCGGTGCCCTTTAATGCCCTCCTAAGGCGTGCGACATTTTGCACCCCTGAAAATTGGCTTCTCGTGTCTTCAAACGCCGTTTTGAAAATTATCCATTCACCCGGGTCTCCATCGAACACCGGTAATTCCTGGAGGAAATGAAGCTGGGAAGACTTATCTTTACCAGCTATTTTTATTGCACTCACAATCGCTTCGGTCAATTCTGACACCTCACTCGCGTGTGTTTTCTGTGCATTTCCTTGGTTGCGCTCGATCTCCGCCCCTTTGCGGCGTGATCCTTTACACGCTTCCTTATCAGTAACATCGGGTTGTGCTACACTAACCGGCGCGCTCATTATGGTCTGCTGAACCCAACTCCTTACGAAAGGTTCCACCTGAGTATTCCGCTCTTCATCATCCTCACTCGAGTCGATCTCCTCTTCTCGGTTGAGTCGTGCCAACTCCAATTGAGACTTGGCCAAGGCAGCAGCTGCCTGTGCTCGTTCGAGCTCTGAGCGTTCGAATTTAATCCGCGCCTCTAATTCGGCTTTCAGCCTCGCCGATCGCGATGACCTACTACCTCTTTGTGACCCTTTATCACTAGTGTGCCCGATTACTGTCCTTGACGATGCCGCTTCTTCGGTCCTTTGACCTACTTTTTCGACCACCGTTTCACTCCTGGATATAACGGATTGTTGTGCGGTACTGGCCTGCGTACCACTGGTGTCCGTCCTGTTGCTTGTCGTTGCCACGGACGTCCCTGTGTCCCACGTGCATGTGGACGTGTCGGTGGTGGCTCCACTTGAAGGAGTTGCTCCATTTGACGCAGTAGCTGTGGTCGCTCCAGATGGTTCCGCTTCTTTAGCTTTTCTTGAGAGCCCTGTCCTTGTCCTGCTCCCTTCGCTTCTCCCTGTCTGGTCTTGTGCCTTCTTCATCTTGCAGGAAGGTGATTGTTGGCCTACGGTCCCTAACTGTCCCTACGGTCCCTACAACCCCTTACCTACAACCCTTCTACACCCCAACCTAACACCACTACCCCTCCCCCCCTTTATCTCCCAACCTACAACCCTACTACCACCCTAACAGCCCTATCAGCCCTATCAATCCTGGACGGGGCCTACCGAGGTGAGCCGTCCAGGGATGGAGTCGTGCAGGAATGGAATGGAGGAAAGGTTTAGGAACTGTCCCGCCAAGGAATATGACGAAACAGTCGAGCGGTAGTGCAAGCGCAGTCTCGCTCGAGAGAACTGCTCCACCCGAAGGTGTTGTGCCAGAGCCCAACCGTTTGGCACCGTTAGGTGGTCGGGATGTATGCTGTGCTCGCCGCCCAGTTGCCGGTGACGCCTCGTCCAAGCGCCCTCCTCCGGCCGCGATGCAGTCAGGTGCCCACGCGCACCCTCGCCCGGCAGCAGCAGCGGTGGATGCTTCGTCCAGCACCCTGATGATCCGACAGGAAAATGCCGGACACGGTCGTCCGACAGGAAAAATGCCAAGCCCTGCTTGGCCATGATGAGTGCCTTCACAAGACACCTGCGCCCGGCTGCAATACGTGCCCCATGCGAGCACACGCCCCCGGCCGCAATCCCGGTTTTCTTTCTTCCGGTAGTTCCAGGTCCCGTCCTTCAGCACTGACGTCCTGGTCTTCTGGCCTTTGGTCCTATTGCTTCAGCTCAAACCTCCGGCTTCCTTCGGTTGCTGATCTTCACTCGGCTCCGAAGGTCTTCTTTTTTCCACAACCAGCAGTCCACAGCTGGTTCCTTGATCCAGCTGGCGGGGTTCGGGTGGTCTTTAATCCGGCTCCGAAGGTCCAATTGAAAAGGAATTCGGCTCGCAAGGACCAATTGAAAAGGAAACAGCTTCGGAAGGTCCTCCTGATCCGTCTGCGAAGGACCAATTGAAAAGGAAACAACGGACGGAAACTAAGAAACAGAAGGGAGGAATCGAGGCTTCTCTCGATCCGGCCTCCTGCAACGCCTACGTTGGGTTCGGGAACAACGTATGTGATCTCCGCAACGGAGTAACACACTAGGGCGATAACCTCGTTCCTTTTCAGCAAGTAGGTTCAGACGGGGATTACGGGTCTTCCGAAGTCGTCCCGGTCCCGACGCCTTAATTCTTCGATGTGGACTGTATAACTTAAGGGATCTTGGGAATGAAACAGCAATTATCTTCAAACCGTTCCGTGAGAGAGTAATCACTTTTCCCTATCACTTCCCTACACTTTTTCTTTCTTCTTCTTATTGACTGCTGGTTTTATTCCCGAGGGATTTTCTTGTTTTTCCGAACTATTACCCCGAACCATTTTGCAATAAAACCCGTTCACTAAGCTACCCCCAGAACTATACGCGAAAGTGAGCCGCGCCATTCGCGTGCCTGCGCAACTTAACAACATGAATTTGTACTATTACTCTCTCACGTTTCACTTAATTTCTTTATTCACATAAATCACACATAAATACAAGTTATCTATTTAGATAGCACAAAACAATATCTACACCATGATATACATTATTTTTCCGTATTACAAAAATCCTTTAATTTATAAAACAAAATATGCCTACTTTACTCACAAATCCAAAATCCAAACTTCTTAAATATTTAACACAGAAAGTTAAAACAATGTTTCCCACTTGAATTTATACATATGTTAACTAATACAATAGTTTAATTTACATTTTCTCTATTTATTTCACCATTTAAAACACTTTTAAATTTCTTATACAAAACTATCATTATTTCACTTATGCACAGGAATTTTCACATAAAATAACACAGAATTCACCTTTTTAGCACGTACAATCAACCTGAAATGTTTTACAAGTCATTTTTACATAAATTGCTGAAATTACAAACATTTTACATTTTTACATATTCGGCCTCCTAAGGGCGTGGCCAGCGTGCTTCCGTGAACTCACACTATTTGAACAACTAACTTTGCACGGCTCTCGACTATCAGAAAAATGAAAGTCTGAAATACACTTAATTTTAACAATATTAAATAAACGAGTGCTTCTACATAATTTTCAAACAGTAGGAAACTATTTCTGATAAGACTCTTATTCGTTATCATGCTTCTTATCAGATAACAATACAAGTGAATGTTTTCATTAATCAATCATAACAAATAGGCATTTGTTTTCGTACAAACATATCAAACTTATACACGACAATACTTATGCAATTAATTTCCGTTATTTCTGTTTGTGCACAGAGTGATCATCTCGACCGGGGAACCAATCCGATCTCTAACTTCACTTTAATATTCCTTTGAATTTACATCATTGGAAAGACGATTTCAACCGGGGAACAAATCCGGTAACATAATTTATAACATAAAATTCCCTATATGAATTTATTGAGCGATATTACTTAGGAAAACGAACAAACTAGTCTGGCCTGGGAGTCGAACCCAAGACCTTCTTATCATTAATTCGATATTTCTTTAAGATTTAACTAAGCATTTTCTTATCAGAGCGTCGTGGCTCGATAATTTGCTTTTTATAACTATGCGTCATCGGTTGATTTAATAAACTGAAACATTCTTATAGGCGCGTCGCCAACAATCATCGTCACGGTTGATTAAATAATTTGTAGAATAAAAATTATTAAAATTTATAGTAAATCATTAAATATTAAAAAAGATTTCTTGGCGTTATGATTAAGGTAAATCTTTCCACGTATAACAAATTTAACTGTACGAAACATTCTATTATACACCCTTAAATTTCTGCTTTTTAACAAGGGTTATCCCAACGGTACTTTATTTGTAACTAGTTTTCTGTGTGGTTCGATATCTTCGGCCGTTAAGCTTTCTCATGGGAAATATTTGTCTTGTTAGCGTATTGCCCGAGCAAGTATAATAAGTACAACTACGCTACTGTTATAGCAAAATCAAAGTGTAGCTTCTTTTTTTTTAATTCAAAACATCTTCATAAGATACTGATAATAATAATTTATTGCATTAAGTTTTAAACATACTCGTCAATAAATTATAACAAAATATTTAATATATACTTATATTGAAATAAAATTGAAGTGTATATCTGAAATATCAAAATAACTACATTTCCTGTTTGGCACTTGGTGAACGTTGTATTACTTTGATTTGGTCTCAAGCAAAAGATTCCAAAACTTCAAACGATGGTAATTTGGAGCTACTATTCTCCATTTCAAACGAACGCACGGTATCCAGGTCTAGCTTTTTTAACGCAATACGTAAAAACACAAAGTCCACAAGGTCATCAAATTTAAGATTTTTGAGGGCAGCTACTGACATAACGAATTTATCCAAATATTGTTCGAGGCTGTTGATATTCGCGGATGACATAGCTTTAAGATTGATTATTTGATCTAAATATGAAGAAGCTAGCATTCGCTTATCTTCATATTTATTTCTAAGCGTTTCCAAAATTAACGAATAGTTGTCTGCTGTTTATGTGAAACATGTACACACAGATTGCGATTTGCCTCCCAGTTTATCAATTAAATAATATAATTTTTAGCGTCCGATAAAGAGGGATTATTATGTATAGTGTTTTGAAAGCTAGTAATAAATAACGGCCAAGTTTCAATATCGCCATATAGCATAATTGATAGAATCAGGCGTTACTTTGCGGAAATCCATTATAAAAAAAGATATTAATAGTTGGTTGCAAAGTAACTATAAATATCTTTATCACCACATAACATTGAGATATCGATAGGTGGAAATCTAAGTGATTTACTTGAATGTACCTGAATATTGGCTTTACGTCGCTCTGGACTGCTGCTTGCAGTCGCCTAGCCGCTTGCTTTGCATGACACTATAAGTCCTCGAAGGCCATAAGCGATTGATAATTTACTACATATTTGGGGTCAAATTGCAGTGCGAGAGTACTGATTTTGTCTATTTATGGCGTAACGTAAAAACATAAAGTGAAGTTAATATTAGATGTTGACAGGTGATATTAATGATTATTTTTATTTAATTGTTTTTTAATTTGCTTCACGGTTACACGGTGAATATTTTCAAAAAAAAAAAAATAGTGAAATAATACATTACGGGCCGATTTTTCAATCTTTCATTAACGAGTTCATGCTCCATCTACACATTTGTAAATTGTTAATAATTGGATTTTAAGTTTTCTGATACGATACTACGATACGTTAATGCACGAAACGCAAATTTATTTTGATTGCTTGTGATAGTACAACAATTGTGTGGAAGAACAATAAATAATAATAATGAAGTTTCACCAGACGCGAGTAGTAAGACTAACGTTCTTTTGTAAGAATTAGATTTTTTATTTTGAGCTTATCTAAGAAACCTTACCTTGGGATTTATTTTAGAAGTTTTTATTTAAATGCGTACTTTTCTTTGTGGCAATAGAGCGAAACAAGTGATCCAAAATCTTTTCTCGGGAGCTTGGAAGAAGTCATATCGCAAAACTCCACACGCATGATGGCAAAAATCTCACGTCAAAGCCTGAGGTTCTCTCGAACACTATTATGGTACAAAATATACGCCTCACATATGCCAAAACCTGACTCTAAATGTGATGATCCCAGAGCCACGCTGACCACGCTGACTATACTGACTAGCTGCTAGACATCTGCTTTGGGGAGATTAAGCTAGCCATCAGCCGCTCAGCCAACTTAAAAATGGAAAAAGCCCCGTGTAGAAGATGGAGTTACAACAGAGCTCTTAAAGGCTGGGTGTCAACCCTTGCTGAAAAAGCTCTGTCAATTTTTTAACTTCATCTTACGAGATGAAAAAACTCCAAAGGTGTAGTGTAGAGGCTTTACAGTCTTGTTTCACAAGAAAGGTGTCAAGACAATGCTAAAAAGTTATCAACATATTAGATTAAGTGAAAATTCCAAATATCAGGCATTTTGGCGGCTGAATAATTAGCTAATATAGCTTATAAAGAAGTAATAAATATTTTAATTACTCCTCATTGACCTGAAAACATAAGCTAGTATGAGAAATACTGCCATAAATTATGTAAAGAGTGCTTCGATAAAAGTTCAAAGGTTATAGGCATTGTGTACAAACATTTTAACTGGAGCCCTCTCATATTACTTGGTTCGTACATAAATAATATGCTAAGTAGACAATAAATTGCGATGGCTATTAGATTGCGTGCTGGGCATATTTTACTGAAAGGGTTTGGCTTTTTAATAAAGAAATTTGTCTCTCCTTTATGTAGATTACGTGGCAAATAAGACAGAGTCCGGTATTATCTATATCACTGTGCCAAAAATAAATGAAGAGACAAATGTTAAAGCGCCGATAAGGATTAAATATATTGGAAATAGGTGTATTCAACTCTACTTTGGCGGCTCCTATATCAGACGATGCATATGCGGTATTTAATTATAGTTGTAGTAAATTTTATCGCTATAATTTTAATCTGAATCTGTTCGTTGGTATTACCACTATTACCCTGTTTTA
Organism: Parnassius smintheus behrii; assembly: GCA_036936625.1. Classification (NCBI taxonomy): domain Eukaryota; kingdom Metazoa; phylum Arthropoda; class Insecta; order Lepidoptera; family Papilionidae; genus Parnassius; species Parnassius smintheus. The sequence goes on along the minus strand of JAUPFT010000023.1, from coordinate 25,354,840 downwards.
GAGTTTTCATTAAATCTTGTCGTTTTTTGAGGTCACAGAAAGCCATCCCGACGATTTTTATAGAGAATATTAGGGTTCCGTAGTCAACTAGGAACCCTTATAGTTTCGCCATGTCTGTCTGTCCGTCCTCGCTTAATCTATGTGACCGTTAGCACTAGAAAGCAGAAATTTGGTACCAATATGTGTATCAATCACGCCGACAAAGTGGTAAAATAAAAATTGGAAAAAAATGTTTTATTAGGGTAGCCCCCCTATATGTAAAGTGGGAAGTGATTTTTTTTTAATTTCAACCCTAACGTGTGATATATTGTTGGAAAGGTATTTAAAAATGAATAGGGGTTTACTAAAATCATCAATGTCAGTAATTTCAGAAATAATCGCTCCAAAAGTAAAAAACAATGTGTCCCCCCCCCCCCTCTAACTTTTGAACCATAAGTTTAGAAAATATGAAAAAAATCTGAAAAGTAGAACTTTATAAGGACTTTCTAGGAAAATCATTTTGAACTTGGATGGAAACAACAGTACCCACTACCGGAAGCAGTTGGAGTGGGAGTGCTGCTGGAGCGCGAACATAATGGATACCCACCTTTAAACTCATAAGTGGGAACACTTATTGTGACGGACGGGAAACTACGGAACCCTACACTGAGCGTGGCCCGACACGCTCTTGGCTGCTTTTTTTAAATTATTTATTTTATATAAAAAAGTTATCTCTTCACCACACAGTCAACTCATGTTAATATTTTATGTGTAAATATATATGTAGGTGTTATTTAAATATATAGTATAATATATATTTTAATAACATCTTTACCACACTTATTCCACATTTACCACATTTATTCACCGGTTAGCTAGTTCAGTCTCATGCTTTGGCCACATAGCGATAGAAATATCGCGATAAAACTATGCCTTTCGCCTACGGCGAATAAGCTTGGCTACACTACTCGTTTTAAAGTTTAACGCGATAAACGCACGCTAAACACAAAACGGACGTCGCGGTCTCTCTTGATTATAACAGTAAATATTTATTTTTACTCGGTTTTTCGCAACAGGTGACAGCTTTAGACGCATTATTTATTCAAAATAACATCATAACATTATTCATCATCTCATTACTTCAAAAAAGTGTCGTTGTCGTAAATACGTCGCAATCTCCAAATTAATTTAACACACCCTCTACGCACGATGTCTGTGAGCAGACTGAAGTGTGGCCGCACAAGCAAAATCATCGCGATACTTCGATCAATTATTGATCGAAGTCGCGATAGAACACTTTGATGCGCAAGAGTTTACCAACAGCGAAGCGATGTGATTGCACCGTCGCACGAAGTATTCACGAAGATGTGGCTACATACGTTGTGATGTGTTTACGTTAGCATTACTATCTAGTTGAAATTGAAAGATCATACGCATACACTTGTCAGTGAAGTCACAAGGCTCCAACTGAAATGCAGTGCTGTCTTTGCAGCGTTATGCTGAGTTGGAGACTTATTTGATGTTACTTTTTTGTTTATTATTAATTAGTGACGTCCATGTACTACTTCTTAAATATTAATGCGTAAGGAGTCTTAGACTGGCGCACGCATATTTTTGGCCCTTGCCTTTGAAAGATTTTAAAATGTGTGTAAAAATTATGTATAGTTCTGTCTTTCTTTATTACTTACTTTAAGGAGTTGGAATATTAAAAATTGAATATGAGAAAAAAATATATCGATGAAATCGATAAACTAGGATACTTTTAAAATGTAACAAGCTGTGCCCGCGACATCATTCAGATGTAAGTGGAAATTTAGTTCAATCTTAAAAACCTAATATAATAATTTTCTTCCTTTATTTAGTTCCACGAGATAACTTTTTCTTTTTCAAATATTGTTTAAAATAATTTTACTTATTTATTTTTATTGAGCTTATTGCTTGGTGAAATAATAACTGTTAAATCTTCAGCAATGTTCTTTAATGAATAAATGATAACGAATTTGAGGGCACATAGAAAGGGGTCCAATGACAGTTTTTTCACCTTAGCATTGCATTACCATTACAACTTATAAAAGCCAACTGTTAAACTCGGCCGCCTCTAGATTGCCCCATAGGAGGGATTTTGTCATAGTTGCCACACTTAGCAGGCAGATTGTCAACTGTTGTTTTTTTATTACTTTGTGTTGTTACTAGACAGTTGCTGTTGCCTATCACCTGTTCCAGTTTCCTCTGTCACCTATAACGCACGGAACGCTATGGGATGTGTATATTCTTACACCACCACCACATGGTAAACATCCGCAACTACACAATTGTACATCTTCGCATAAAATGTGTAAATTACTTGTACTGTTATTGCTCACTCTAGTCTACTACCTACTACCAGCCCTCTGTCACTCTTGTTACCTGTGTGAAAAAATTAACTTCAATCCCGAGGCACCCAGTGTAACATACGCAGTCGGGGTTAGAGCGTAGTAGACGATTGAATGTTAAAGTTTTCTAACGCTGTTTACTTAAATAGTTTTGTTCAGTGTTTTGTGTATTTAATTGTAGGATAAATTAGTTTCAAAAGTTTTAATGTGATTTAAACATTACACACACACACACACACACACACACACACACACACACACACACACACACACACACACACACACACACACACACACACACACACACACACACGCACACACACACACACACACACACACACACACACACACACACACACACACACACACACACACACACACACGCACACACACACACACACACACACACACACACACACACACACACACACACACACACACACACACACACACACACACACACACATATATATATATACTACTATAATTGTTGCGTGGATAGATGCTAATAATATATATTATTCTTTCAGTTACCAAAGAATTTTAGTAGGAAGTTACGAAAGGTGAATTTGTTTCATATTTAGGCACTTATAGCAAAAAAATTAAGTAATAATTTATCTACGGTACTTAGTTGAAATTTACTTCATTATCCAAGTATCTACTCTTACATACCTATGTTTGTCTTTTGTAATTAAAATATTTTAAGATATAATAACACAAGATACTGAAATTAAAACATTGTTTTCTGACAAGAATTTCAACTAAGTAGAATGCGATCACATTTCTGTTAAAAATAGTGTTTGAGGTGTATTTGTTGTTTCTTCCGCGATCCCCGATGAATGGCCTTGCAAGTGGCATGCGTTGGGCATCGCAAAACTCACATAGGTGCGAAAATATTGTCAGTCAATCATAGTCAGAATTTTCGCAATGTATTTTTTACTCTTTATTGACATCCTTTAGTAATCACGGAAAGTCTGCCGTGACGTAGGAAAGAGAAAAGTTGCTAATTAATATGGACACTCACGCGCAGCGATAAACTTTTATTTAGCTCGCGTGCCTGATTTATCTAATTAATAATAATTATGTAGGCTGTTAAAAGTGAGCAAGCAGTCGACATTAAAGGAGTGCAACTTCTGTACGTATTACTATTATTTATTCTGTGTTACTACTTGGTCTATACCTGCAGTTTGAAATGTTTGTACCTACGGTTTATTTGTGAACATCGCACAGTAAAAACTTACCGGAGGTTGAGTTGGAACGGGAAATTATTGGGTATCAGGGCGATGAATTGGAGTATCCCACTTCCATAATATTACATAATATCCGCTTAAATCATACTTTGATAAAGATTAATGACTTTCACTCAAGGCCCATTGCATAACTTTGGTGGAGTCAGGACCAAGCTTGAATTTTAAAATGCTAATGCTTGTAAGAATAAAATGCAGTTTCAAATTTTGATAAAATTTATTTCATAGAAAATAATTTACAGTAACACATTGAAATAAACCAATTTAAAAGAGTGCAGAAGAATAATAATATTCCACAATAATATTTCACAACTATCACACAACGCCATCTAGTCCCAAGCTAAGCAGAGCTTGTGTTATGGGTACTAGACAACTGATAAACATACTTATATATTTCTAAATACATAAATATTATAGATAAATTACACCCAGACACAGAACAAATGATCGTGCTCATCACACAAACATTTGTCCTGGGTGGGAATCGAACCCACGACCTCCGGCATAGCAGTCAGGGTCACTAACCACTAGACCAACAGGCCTGTCAGAAGAAGAAGGAAAGTGGCAACGTTGACTATATAGATTATCCTTTTTAGGTTGGAAATTAATTAATAATAATTTACCACAATTATTATTTTTTGTTTAAGATTTCCTTGAACATTTTTTACATCTACAAAAATGTATCTAAGGAAACAAAGGAGTGCTAATCATCTACAGTTCTAAAGAACATATATTTTCATTCAATGGATTATATCCCATATTAGATTAAGTGTAAATGCCAAATATCAGGCATTTCGGGCGGCCGAATAATTAACTAATAAAACTTATAGAGAAGTAATGAATATGAATATTTTAACTACTCCTCATTGACCTGAAACCATAAGCAAATATAAGAAATACTGTCTTAAATTATGTAAAGAGTACTTCGATAAAAGTTCAAAGGTTACAGGCATTGTGTACAAACATTTTAACTAGAGCCTTCTTATATTACTTAGTTCGTACATAAATAATATGCAAAGTAGACAATAAATTACGATGGCTATTAGATTGCGTGCTGCGCACATTTCACTTAATAGGTTTGGCTTTTTAATAAAGAAATATGTCTCTCCTTTATGTAGATTACGTGGCAAATAAGACAGAGTCCGGTATTATCTATATCACTGTGCCAAAAATAAATGAAGAGACAAATGTTAAAGCGCCGATAAGGATTAAATATATTGGATATGGGTGTATTCAACTCTACTTTGGCGGCTCTTACATCAGAAGATGCATATGTGGTAGGTATATAATTATAGTTGTAGTAAATTTTATCGTTATCCTATACTATTAAATGAGCAATTCTTGTATATATATATATATATATATATATATATATATATATATATATATATATATATATATATATATATATATATATATTATATAATCGGGATCTCGGAAACGGCTCCAACGATTTTCATAAAATTTAGTGTCCAGGGAGTTTCGGGGATAATAAATCGATCTAGCTAGGATTTATTTTTATAAAATGTCTTTTTGTCCGTGTTTTTAGGCAATGAAAAACTGCTACAATATCGTTAGAATAAGAAGGTAAATTTTGACAGATTGTTAATGATTATAAATAGCTTAATTGGTATAATGGGCGGTCACAGAATCGTAAAACCCCGGTTCGAGCCAAGACCGACCGACCGACCTTTTAAATTTTTTTTTCAAGCTCCTTTTTTTTTGAGGAAATCTATTTTTTCGAGCCCTTTTTTAGTATTTTTTAAAAACACGAAAATTTAAATAAAAATAATTGCACTCATGATTTTTTATTCAAATAACCAGTTCCGTTTTTTCTGTTATGTCGCTAAGATCAAAAAATATTATTTATATTTCATCAGTATGTAATTTGTATCTAAATATAATTTCCAAAACACACGAATTAAAAAAAAATCGAGCGAAAAATACCGAGCAAAGCTCGGTCAACCAGGTACTAATTTTAATCTGAGTCTGTATAGGTTGGTTGGTATTACTATCATTACCCTGTTTTAGAGTTTTCATCAAATCTTGACGTTTTTTGAGGTCATAGGAAGCCACACTGACAATTTTCGACGGTGCCTATATATATATATATATATATATATATATATATATATATATATATATATATATATATATATATATCTGTATGCGTGCGTGTGTGCGTGTGTGTGTGTGTGTGTGTGTGTGTGTGTGTGTGTGTGTGTGTGTGTATGTGTGTGTGTTTAAAAAATAAATATTTTGAAAAGCGTTTTTTGGAGTATCTTTTAAACGGCCTTTTTTCTTGAGATACCGTTAACGAAAAAATTTAATAAAATTGATTTTATTAAATTACTCCGATATACCACATCGTAGTTTGGTGAAATTTGGAGCGTGTGTGTAGGTTAGTGTAAGTTTTAATGATTAATCATCCTTTGAAAGCAGATCACGTTTCCAAATTTATTGAAATATTATAATTGTCAAAAACTATTTGACGACTTGTTGCAGATGTACTAACCAAAAAAATTAACCTCCTTTAGATAAATACAATCATATTAAAAACAGAATGTCTAGTGATTACTGTGTAGATTCTTGTATATCGAATTGTTTTTTAGCATTTGCCTACATATTGAATGATAAATAAATTCATGGTGAAATTCAGGTGAAAGTCATCAGGTGAAATTTAATTTTAATGTCTTGTTACTTCTAGAGTACTAAATGACTTTATCCTATAATATTTTAAGCGTCCTCTTACGCCACACTTACTCAAGAATTCTTAACAGTTCCCAAGTTACTTGTTAAAGGAAAGTGCACGGCGGATTTCATTAAAAATGTACAAGTTCAATTTTAAATTCTTCATCCGACTAAGAAAAGAGTTTCATTTATTCATACAGTAAAAAACAACCATATTTTTAAATTAATACTGGTTGGGCGGCGGGCTTTAGGGTTCCCGAGTTCGATTCCCCGTTCGAGCCTTGACCCTATTACGCGAGATGTTATACTAGATGGACTGTATACGCGGGAAGCTTCTTCTGCCTCAACAAGATGGCGGATGTGGCATACGGTTCCTTGACAATGCACTCGCTCTTCCGAAATCTATTGCTTGCCAAGGTTATGAAGGAATCCTACTTGAGCACGTTAGGAGGAATGAAATGGGGCGGGTTAACCAACAAACAAAATGCTCAAACAAGCACTGAATTATAGGAAAAACACATTTACCGGGGTGTGACTTCGATGCGGCTTAGGCGCTTCCGTTGCCTTGGTGCGACTTCTGGTGGGTTCTTCTGGGGCGCCCCAGAGATGCGATCCAGGCCAGTGTTGCGAAGGAAGAAAGCGGTACGCGACGATATCTCACACTATGTGAGGCGGTTACTTCTGGAGCTCGACTGCTCCGGGTGCGGTTCAGACTAGCGGCGCGAAGGCAAGCGAGGACTCAAGGGCAGCACGCGAGCTTATATTGTTCGGCTTTCCTATCAATGCATCTCGGTCGGGCGCGCTTCTCATTGGTCGAAAGAATCACGCCACCTTCTAGAATCTCCTCTTTCCCCTCTCAACCCCCTTTCAGTGTGTAAGGAGGGACAATAGGTCAAAGGAAGGACACTTGGCACAATATACCCACGAATAAAATTAAAATACACGAATCGTTTTCCGCGTAACCAAATACTATAATCCGTATTATTAGTCGTGTGTGATTAAATTTAGATTAGTTTAGTAATTAAAATCATTATTACTTTGGTTGAAAGATTTTTTGTACATATTATTTATATAGGATTGCTATTTTATATATATACTATACTATTTTTATAGGATAAAGGTGACAAGCAAGCACACAGTCCACCTGATTTTCTAATATATCCTTACACTACATATATGCTTAACTACGAATCAAAATGCAGATGCATTGTCATTTGTGAGGACTAAGATGGAATGCCTCATTCACAGTAAAATAGGGTCTCCATTTCTCTGCACTTACCATGCGAAACACAGTTCCGTGATAGCGTGATCCTCCTTGATCAAGCAGACCCGTTTATGCTACAACTATACCAGTAATGAAGCTGCAACATGGCTCTACCATGTAAAAACGCAAGGGCTGACAAAGCATTTTTCACTACATAAAATCGAGGTGAACTATTTCCCTAAAGATAATCAACACAAGGTGTTAAGGATAAATATGATATTTATACTTTAAGTATACTACAACATCTAAGAAAGCTTGAAGCTTTTACATATTATAAATGGTTTTGCATTAGTGGTTGTACCTATAGACCATAAAACTCATCTCCGTCAAACTTCATCTCAGGTGAACTACGATGATTTAAAGGGACTATTTTTTGTAGTCAATACATGTCAGAACAGGCACGTAATGGTGACGTAAGAATATCCACTATCCCATATCATCTGTGGTGTCGTAAGATCTGACAGAAGTAAATTGAAAAAGGAGTTGAAGAGCAGCACCTTTTTGGTAACAACTCAAAATATCAAAAAATTCCGATCGCTTAGACGAAGGCTTCCGCTTTTGGAAGATCAAAATGAACCCTGAAAAAACGGCACCGATATAGTTTTTAAGGAATCCTAACCTCAAAACTCCCTAGGATTTGTTAAGGTGGGATATGGGACCGTATACAGCTGCCTCATCACCTAACAACAACGGCATAAAACATCAGTGTCAAATTTGACAACACGGTATGTCTTACGTGAAACACATTCGCATTCTAGCATCTGAATTTTGATTCTTAATCCACATGTAGATGTCTACGGACCATAGCATCCACTTACTATCAGGTGGACTGAATACCTTTTATCACCCTTAGTCTTAAAAAAAAACTAGTCGCCGCTATCTACTTGTCAATAGAAGAAGCAGATTGTCCTTAGGTATAAGCTCCATTTTTATAAAACTTGTGTGATACCTATTGTACGTATAAAAATCATCTTCTTCAACTCCAAATTGTCCAAAATTACCTCATCTGCAAGCTACCGGTGCCCGGTGGTATCAACGGAACTCCGATCTACACAGATATTGCAAATTTCTGACCGTCAAGAAATACTCCAAGGATATGTCTCAGCGCTACTTTGAAAGCGCTGAAACCCATCCTTACAAATAAAGTGGCAAACTCAATACGTTTTAACACGATTTGGTCGGCTCAACAGGTAACGAACCGCTCTCACAGAGTACTAGTGTGAAATAGCATCTTAATGTTGTTGTGTTCCATATGGTGCGTGTAGAAAACTGGAGACCCTTTTTGCTAAAAACGAGGTTCCATCTAGTCCTTTTAGTCCATAGGGGTAATGTCGCATCGGCATTTTGATTCATAATTGAGGACAGATGCAGGGTTGTGATATGGTAGGTGACATAGCATATCGTGAATCAGGTAGCATTCATGGACCATCAGGTGAAATGTGTGCTCGTTTGTCACACATTCACCTAATGTCACAAATATAATTAGGACAACGGATCACCTACTCACACCGCGAGAGAAAGTGTCCGTCCTCACACGTCTGCTCGGACAGCGGTTAGATTATTACAAACCGGTGAACTGACAATATTTTATGAAGTAAATCATGATTATCGTCATTACCGCTTTAATAGCGCTCGAAACCCTCGTACAGAAATAGCTATAAAAGGCACTACCATCTCAGAATATAGTATGTACGTGGTCTAAAATATCGCACAACGTCTACCTATTTCTTTTGTTTCTTTTATAGGCCACTACACATAGAGGAAACGCTTTGCGTTAGCTTAAGCGTCAGTTCACACAGAGATACGACGAGATGCGACGATGCTAGAAGAGACCAGTGGTTTCGCACCATGTAGCGCCCCGCCGCGAGACTTATCGCGACGTCGCGAGGCGCATCGTGAACTTGCTGGCAGCGTGATGGCTCTCGGCGCGCGGATACCACTCGGTACAGCGCGAAAATAGTAGAGACGAGACCAGTCCCCACGGCTTCAGGCTGCACTTTGCGGTGTCGCGCTACATCACGCGGTTTCGCGAGGAGCAGTGCCGCTCATGTACGCTGCACCGACCGACGAAGCACCGCTACGTCGTGACACATAAATATACACATATTCTAATTATCTCAATAAAATGTGTATCTTTTTGTGTAGTAAATAAAGTAATATATTGTATCACTAGCTTAAAATTTGCACGCCGCATCACGTCACGTCACGTCTTGGTGTTAACTGATCCTAAAAAATAATTTGCCTATATCAGTCATATACCCGAATACAATGTGAGTTATGTGTGACTAACATGCGTTTATAGAGGTCATGCATTTTATTATCTAAGACTGAGTCACCACTTATTATAGTATTTTTGTATTTATTACATTTCATCTAAGTTCCAGTACTGAACATAGATCTCTACCATAGATTAACTTGAAAGATATTATTTGCCATATTTCTCACACTTGGAAAACAGGTTGTGGTAGAGCCATACTGCGGCTATATTAGTAGTATAGTTGTAGCACGAATGATTCGGATCGATCGGGGAAGGACCACGCTCTCACAGAGTATCAGCGTCAAATGGTAGCTTAATGCTGCTGTGTTTCGTATGATGTGTGTAGAGAACCGGAGACCCTTTTTACTGGAAACGAGGCATTCCATCTTAGCCCTCACGGGTGACAACGTATCTGCATTTTGATGAATAATTGAGGATAGATGTAGATGTCTATGGGCCACAGCAATCACTTACCACGAGGTGGACTGTGTGCTCGTTTGTCAACCTATCCTATAAAAAACAGGTTAGCAGTTTTTTTGGAGTTGTTATCGAAAAGATGGTGCTGCACATCTCCTGTTTAATTTCCCCCTGTCGTCTTTTACGACACTCACGGGACGATATTGTTTTTGACATACTCTCTTTTAACTGTAATATCACACTTTTGAAAATTTATTTTACCTTCGAAATAAAAATGTTTTGTCAGGGATCTAAAAATAGGAATAAATTGCTGACTTCACGTTTGTCATCTGTAAACTTCTTTTCCCGAAGCTCTTTTTTCATATTTGATAACAAATAATAATCCGAAGGGGCCTGATCTAGAAGATAGGAAGGATGGTTTGAAATTTCGAAGCCACGCTTGCGTAAGGAAGCCACCACAACATGACTTTTGTGAACGCGTGCTTTGTCGTGCAAAAGGAGTATATCTCAAAACCACTTCCCTCTTCATTTTTCTTTAATTGCATCTCTTTATTTCTCTAATAGCGTAGCGTAATACTGTTCAGTGACATTGACATCTTCGTCTTTATAATCGATCGATAAAATCTCCTCGGAATCCCAAAAAACTGAAGCCATAGTCTGTCTAGTCGATTGTGACACCTTGAACTTCTTAGACGGAGCTGCGCCTGTTTGTGCCACTGCATGGATTCTGCTTTAATGCAGGTTCATAGTGATTTACCCAAGTTTCATCCTCGAGTTCCAAGAGTCCCTGTAAACATGTGACATCTCTTCCATAATGATATGTGGCGTTTTCCCTTGCTAAGTGAGAAACTTTATCACGGCACGAAACATAATTTTCTCCATTGTTAGTGTTCACTTGTCGATTGACTTGTTTATCCTGTGATATCTCAAAGGTTAATCAATCGATGTATTTGAATCTTGGTAGTTGCATTAAGTCACCAAGTAGTGACGGTTAAACAAAATTCTCCCTCAGTTCACTAACCCCTCCATTCCGCGAACTTATTGACCCGCTCTCGTATGTAGTTAATTATGACACTTAATTTATATAAAAATTAGGTTAAATTTCTTATGGTTTTATCTGAATGCAGATTTAATGATGATTTTAAATATGGTACCATATAAATAAGAAATAAGCTTGATATTTCCATAACGGTGATTAATCTACTTTTTAATTCAGGAGTGACGAAAGAGCTAGTTATCCACCTGACGGTAAGTGTAAAAGTACGGCATAACTTTTCTTTCCATCGAAAGCTATCCGTAAGGATATCCCACGATAAAAAAGGTTGCATAGCTGTTTAGCGGTAGAAATAAGTACCTAAGTTTTTTATACATACCTAGGCAAAGTCGAATACAGAACAGGAGTAGTGACTGTCTCGTTGGTCTAGTGGTAGTAGTAGTGCGACTGCTGATCATGAGGTCCTGGGTTCGAATCCCGGGTTGGACCAAAAAATTAATTGTCGAATTTTTCCGTCAAGAAATTGTCAGTAGTTGCCCGGAGTCAGGAAGTTGGCGGTGTCTCACCCCCGTGCCTCGGAAAGCACGTCAAGCCGTTGGTCCTGCATCTCATCTCTCTCCGGTCGTGTCGGTTTACCGTCCCATCGGATTATGAGAGTGAGGGAATAGAGAGTGCGCCTGTGCTTGCGCATACACTTGGGCACTATAATCCTGTCCTGCGCCGATGGCTAGCCTCCGTTAAGGCAGGCCGCCGTTCGGTCTGGAGGAAATTATTATTATTGTTGTTATGATTAAAATATTTTAACAGAACCTTTTTTTAAACTGAAGTGACACACAAATTTACCATCCAGCTCTTGGCAAGAAGTTACTGCAGTCCGGAGACATCTGCAGCTGCTTCAATAAATATTACAGAGGAATTGCTGTCTCCAAGTGCAAGCACTATTATAAAGTTAAACTTGAAGTGGTAATGAAGCTAATTTAAATGTTTTAATCTTATTTGAAATAAGTATGGTTTAGTAATAAATAAGAGTGTACAGGAACAATTATATGAAATAAGGAGAAATTCATATGTAAAGAATACATTAAAAAGTTACTTTCTTTGATATAACAAATAAAAACTTTCGTTTATAAAAATTAATAAGTTCAGTTCTTTTAAATATTTAATATTCGATAAAAGTAAAAGCCTACTTCAAAAACATAAAAATAATGACATATTTCGACATAATAACTTCAGAAGTCAAACATTTCGGGAATTAAAGTCCCGGCTTCTCTAGTTTTATTCGAGCTGCATCAAAAATTTCATCCGCTATTTACCACAACTGAGATTGTGTCAAAAATTTCGGCTTTTACTTTAATTATAAATCAAATATTTAATACGAGACCAGTCTGTAATCATCATCATCATCATCATTACAGCCCTTTACAAGTCCACTGCTGAACATAGGCCTCCCCCAAGGTATGCCACAAAGCACGGTCCTGAGCCACCTGCATCCATCGACTTCCTGCATGTCTTACCAGGTCGTCACTCCATCTAGTGGGGGGTCGCCCCACACTTCGTCTACCGGTACGAGGCTGCCACTCGAGAACCTTTTTTTCCCCAACGGTTGTCAGTTCTTCGAGCTATATGGCCGGCCCATTGCCACTTCAGCTTACTAATCCGTTACTATTCTTACTATTTTGTAATAGTAACTATTAAATCAAAGGATCATTACAATCAGTTCAAAATTAACGAAGATATCGCGTAACATACATACAAAAAAGAACATATAATCGAATTGAGCATTTTGTAGAAATGTGTAGTTTCTGACCAGAGGAAAACGGAGCAACGGGAAAAAACTGCGCGGATATTCTTTTTCTTAAGTGAGTAGTGAATATTTTTTATATTAACAAAAAGAACATTGATATTTAACTAAAGCATGAGAGCTATTATTTTATCAAAACGGAACGGTATTGATACTCTGACGGCCTATTATTATTATTAACAATTATTTCTACATAAAGCCATCAAAATTATATTGGGAGTAATATTTTCAGACATTAAGTAGACATTAAGTATTACCGTAAATTAAAGGTTTATTGTTGCCTTTCAAAATAAATGAATTTATTATAAAAACTTCGTTAAGATATTCAAAATATATGTTTATAAATGTTATTTATCTTCATTATTATATAATGTTAAAAATATAATAATTAAGATAAATAACATTTATAAAATAATTGGAAAATTGCCGAAGCTGTGAGCGCGTTTGTGTAGAGTAGCAGAGTGTTCATGTAGTATATAAGTATATAAGTATATAAGTATATATGAAGGGTGTTCGTGTAAAGATTGCTTATCTGTATAGCTGTCGGAGAAGCATACCCAAGGGTGTACATATATATGGGGTAACCGGGTGACTGACTATATTAGTACTGTTGCATAATGTATAGTTCTATATTAGGGACCTATGATAGTAAGGTCTATGATACAAAAGCATTACTATAGAAGGTCTCTATGATGTAGAAGCATTATATTAGTAGAGTTGTAAGTTGAAGTCCCACATATTAAATACATATAATATTAAGGTCTATGATACTAAAGCATTATTATAGAAGGTCTCTATAATGCATAAGCACTACAAAAATAAAGTGGTAGGTTGAATATCCATATATTTAAGACATAATAGTAAGGTCTATGATACTAAATCAATATTATAGAAGGTCTCGATGATGCATAAGCATTACAATAATAGAGTTGTAGGTTGAAGTCCCATATATTTAAGTCATAATAGTAAGGTCTATGATACTAAATCATTAATCTAGAAGGTCTCTAAGATGCATAAGCATTACAATAATAGAGTTGTAGTTTGAAGTCCCATATGTTTAAGACAATAGTAAGGTCTATGATACTAAATCATTATTATAGAAGGTCTCCACGATGCATAAACATTACAATAGTGGATTTGTGGGTTGAGGTCCTATATATTAACCTCTCAAACGCCAAGCGTCCAAATTTGATCGCTCCGATATTCCGTCAAATTTCAAGAGGTCAAATTTGACCGCACCTACCCACAGCACTTTAACCCATAAATACTTACGCTTAGAGACTACTTTTCTATGAAGAAGTTTGGCATTACAGAATGATTATAAAAATTTCGTTTTTTTAGACCACATATTCTTATTTATTTTGACCACAGGCTAGGAAATTTTGTATAGATTTTAAAATGACTAATTTCTTCATAGTAAAGTAGAATCAAAATGTAAGTTTTAATTGTTTTAAGTGCTGTGGGTAGGTGCGGTTGCATGCGACTGCTCGGGATTTTCCAGGCGCATGCAACTGCATGGGAATTTTATGGGGATTGAAGGGTTAAAGACATATAATAATAAGGTCTACGATACAATGCATTTTTATTAAAGGACTCTACGATGCATAAGCATTATGATAATATAATATAGCAACAGGAAAAAAACTGCGCGGATATTCCCTTTTTCTTAAGTGAGTAATGAATATTTTTTATATTAATAAAAAGAACATTGATATTTAACTAAAGTATGAGAGCTATTATTTTATCAAAACGGAACGGTATTGATACTCTGACGGCCCATTATTATTATTAACAATTATTTCTATATAAAGCTATCAAAATTATATTGGGAGTAATATATTCAGACATTAAGTAGACATTAAGTATTGCCCGTAAATTAGTAGGCATTAGGCATTGGTGTGAAAATAATCGTGCTCAGTAATTTTTTAATTTTTGACAAAAAGAAACATTAAAAATATTGTATAGTGAGTGGATGTGCAAGTGGTTTTTAGCATCGGACCGGAAAAATAGACTGACAATGACTTTTATAGAGACAACTTAGCGATCGCAGCGCCTCACTTATTTTGTCCATATTCTGGGACACTATTTCTTTTCTCTAACCTTCATGGTTCGCACTGCGATTAGCGATTCTTTCAGATATTTCTTTTACCCCACGTTTGCACCGATAAATATTCAACACGTAATGTTTTGAAACAAATCGCATAAACTAAATCATATAACATGTTTTGTTGATGGCCACGTTCGCACTTACAAATACTGTGTAAAATATTCAACAGATTTGTTGTTATCTGTTTTCACATTGAATACAACATAGACGCTCTATTTGTTAATCTATAGATCTGTCAATATTAGCATTCGCACTGTTGTTTTTTATATTTTGCGACTTGTTTTAAATCGTGTTTTCTTTGTTATCCAATTTAGTAGCAAAACATCATAAAACATTAATAAGCCGAAAAGAACGATAACTTTATATAAAACAAATGTGTTTCTACTAATTCCATTTATGGTCAGATTACCTGCAATTATCTCGTGTGGCGGGAAAACTTCGTTCCGTTTTGGGTTTTTTTTTTTGGGGTATATATTTGGGTTGCCTTTCCCAGAGCTCGACATAAAAGAATATAATAATAAAATACAATTTTATATTTATTTATTCAATTTGAATTAAAATACAAGAACTTTACAAAACTATTTATCAAATAATGTAGTTTGTCACTGTCATCTTCATAATATATTTTAAGTGACAAGAAATTTTCCTTCTACAATATGTTCTACTCACTAATTACATATATGAGAAAGAAATATGAAAACAAGTACATACCACCTTTCTCTTGCCAGCTTGCCTAAGTTTAGGCTTATTTCAATAATCTGTGTTTCCTTGGGAAGCTATACAGGGTTTTTTTGTTGTAACTGGCCAAATTTGCAGAGAAGGTTCAAAATGAGTAATATAAGTAAACGGTGAAGAATTGCAACTGTGACAATTAATGCAAAACATACAGCCTCATTTTCTAGACATTTTCAAAACGTTTACAACCAGCTGTGGCGCAATCATCATAAACTTCTTAACAAAAATCGGCTAAAAAGGAAACAAACACATAAGTTCCTGAAAATATCTTTTGAAATATAAAAACCTTAATTTGGGGGAACCCCTAGGTTAGGAACCTTGCTCCCTAGCATCTAAAAATGGCAAGGTACCTGTTGAAGGTAGAATTACAACAGCACTTTTGTAAGTGAATGGAAAATCAGTACATAATATTCTTCAGGAGCTACCTAACATAACCAAACACGAAAATTACAAACGATAATAATCGACTATAATTAATCGATTGTTATTTTTGTGTGCGTCACTATGACAAACTTACCATAGATAAATAAATACTAAGGTAATCAGACCTACGGTCAAGATAAAGAGTATATAAGTATAAGTAGGTCAGGCCAAGCACAGTATTTTTTTTAAATGACGGAGTCATTACAATGTTCTTATACAAAAATTAAATAATATCAACATTTAAAATATCGAATTATTTGTATGGTCAAGTGAGCGCTAGAGAAACAACGATTACAAGACGTTGTCGATAAATAAAATGTTTTCAGAAGTTATGAACTACCATGTAGTGGTGGTGTATGAATATCCATAATCAGTATCATATCATGGGTCTCGTAAAAGGCGACTAGACTTTATTTTTAAATAACCGTGACAGTCGTTCTGGTTACAAAAAGCCACAGTGAAAAATCATTTTGACTTTGTCACGTTGATAACGTTATAAAGTCAAATGGGTTATAAAATTATGTCTTTGCCTTTTTCTAATCTATCTTAAAGAACAACAATAACTTTTCTCTTAAATACACAAATGGTCCAATAAGACAGTAGTTTAATGCGACTGTAATCTCATTTTTGTAAAATTTACCACAATAATCCCGTAAGTTAATATTACTGAAACACATTTTTAGCTCATGTTCAGTAATATTTATTGTACCGTATTGTTTGCGTTCAAAATTATTAAAATCAACGCCATAAACTAAATCTATAAAAAAATTAACTTTTATTTTATATATTAATCATTTTATATTTCAACGCCTTCCTATGTTATTTAAAAAAACAGCAAATAATTTTTCCTGTAAAACTTAATTTTCCTTTAAACTTTTAAATTTTACGTTTTGTTCGAGAGACTCGATATATTTAGATATAGCAACGGAGTGACGGGATGATAAGGATGAAGAAAGAAAAAGTATAAATCTAAAATGTAATGAAATAAATCAATGTTTCTTTTTTTTAAAACTAATATAGCTTTTAAATATGAAATTAAAAGTATTTTTTAAACAATTAAAGTATAACAAATACGGACTTAAATCGTAGCTCAACAAAAGGCTTTATTTGACCAAAGCTACCATTTCTCCTATTTTTAAGTAGCTTACACAAGCATGAGAAACTTTTGAAAAACAGTTGCTTGGTAAAAACTTTTAAGAGTAATCTCTTAATCGCTTTAAGTAAAGAATTCTTGCTCTACATTTTAGGATAACATCATTAAGAAATCTGGAGACTGACTTGAAAAAATAAAGTAATATTATGCATACTTACAGTTTATATTTTGTACTAACTAGTCATTGAATTTTAACTTTTAGCGTAATCGTCATCATTACCTAACTACTAAACAAACACATTCCTCATTTATATTGCCACTAAGCTGGGGTACGAGCCATTTGCATTCAACTAGCGCAGGTCACTCAAAACTGTGCTAGTTAGTACGAAGAGGCCATTAGAACCTTTTTTTCCATCGTTTATCGATTCTACGAGTTAATTGATCGGTTTTTTTGGACCTTTGGCTGGGTTAAACGAAACCTACTCACCAAATGAAAGTTGTTTATTACGTATTTTATCGCATTTAATTAACTAATCACGATAAATTCCGTGAAATAACTAGCTTTACTCAATCAGATGCTCTTGTTCTTCTACAGGGCCTATATTGTATAAATATTATCATATGTACTACGTAATTAAGCTTTGGATATCGCAAACCCTACCACAGTCTTTATTCTGAAATAACAAAAGATACTTAAAACTAATAAAATCACGAATTTAGAGCCGCAAATTTTAAGCTCACTAACTGAGATACATGGATGCGACTCTAGTTTTATTATGGTAGTATCGTGATTAAAGCTCTCTAAATCTTAGCTCACCAGATCTCCACCTGTAGATACCTTCGTGAACAAACAGCTACGATATAAAATTTCTTTTGTAATTGAACAAAATAAATGAACTTCCTTGCGCTGAGCTGTTACTGATAACTTCTTGATAAAAAAATCCAATACTTAAATGATTTTGAACTAACCATGCGGTCAGCAGTCACGCGGTCACTAGACTAACGAGTTAGTCGAAAAAATTACCTAAACCTGCCTAAGGTTTTGGTAATAGTTATTTTAGTAAGTTTGCCTAGAAAAGGCTATTACAAAAATATTAAATGTATATCAACAATCAAAAAACAAATATTATGGTAAAGTAGATAATAATAATGATAAAACAAAAGTCCTTTTTCATAATCATAATCATAAACACTCACGCCTGTCACCCAGAGGGGTAGGCAGAGACTACAGACTTCCATTTGGCACGATCCTGACACACCTCGCCTCCTTCACATCCATATACCTCGCTTCACATCCATATCCATATAGCTCGTCGGTTAAGGGTACCTCTAATTAGGCCCGTTTTCAATAAATCGCCAATTTGGTCGATAAATTTTCGCCTAGGACGTCCCTTTCCGACGCTGCCATTCACTTCTGCAAAATAAATTTTCTTTTTCATTCTTTCCTCATTAATTCTTTCGACATGACCAAACCTCCGAAGCATTCCTTTCTTAATCCTGGTCACAACATCATCTTGCATACCACACTCTTATCACACAATTTCTCACCCTGTCATTCAGATTCAGCTCTAACATACTCCTTAACGACGGCATTTCTACTGCGTTCATTCTACTCTCGTGCTTCTTTTGCCACACCCAACTTTCACTACCATACGTTAAAGTAGGGACCAACACAGGGAAAATGTAGATATAGGAAAACAGGATGGATCAGACGTGTACAGATCGCGGCGATCTTCGGACGAGGAAGGCCTGCCAGCCCCCAAGTTGGCGACTTCGAGGAGGGGTCGGCAGGCATCGAGAGGGGTGAGTACTTCGCAGCCGCGAAGGGATAAGCACGGACGATTCGTGTACTCCAATATCTTGGCGGCTAGTGAAGCAGAGAGTGACATGGGGGTCACTACGGAGGATCCTGGCGATGGCAGTGAAAGCTGTGCCTCGCTGGGTAGTTCAAAGGTGGAGCTCAACGCCGCCAAGAAGGAACAGCGCAAAGCCGTCGCAGCCGACGAAGTGTCTGAAATGGCTGAGCTGCTCTGGCGGCGGAAAAAGGAGAGCCATCTGCGGTAGTTTTGAGCCAGCTAGCTCTGGATGGGGTGGACTTAGATCTGAAAGTTGCCACCAAGTCCGGTAGCCTGAAGGGCACGTTCACCCGTGGCTTAAAGGAGGCTGCCGTGGATGTCAGGGACGCGGTTGGCATTCTCCTCAACAGGACGGCCTCTGACGAGGTCGCAAAGCTACAGGAGGAAAACAGCCACCTCAGAAATGACCTAGGAGACCTCCGGCAGCAAGTCGCAGCACTGAGCGAGCAGCAGCAGAGATGCACATCCACTGATGCCGCATCTGTAGTGGCCCCGACTCCCGCACCGCGACCGACAAGCCCTCGTACCGACGAAGAGGTCGAGCGCATTGTCCGGCTCTGCATGCTCTAGTGCGGGAGCATGGTTAACGCTCGGCTGGAGGCGATTTCTTGGCGTCTCCCGGCGGAAATCCTACGTCCGCCTTTGACGGCTGACACGCGCAGGACTAAGGAGCCGCCGAGACTTGCGCCTCAAAGGAGGAAGCCCACGGAGGGTAAAAAAAAGCCCGCGGAGGGAGCTCCTCCGAGCGACCAGTCCACGACAGCCGGGTTTAAGGGTGAGACATGGGCGAAAGTCGTGGGTCGCAAGAAGGCCCGCAAAGCCGCCAAGAAAGCCGCAGCAGCTGCACATGCCCCAGGTGGAACCGTAAAGACGGCTCTTCAACCTGCGCGGCGGACTGCCAAAGGCGGTCGCAAGAAACCGGCTGTACGTGTTCCGCGGTCCAATGCGGTGACACTAACATTGCAGCCCGGAGCTGTGGAGCGTGGCGTGACGTACCAGTCGGTCATCGCTGAGGCCAAGGCCAAGATCAAATTATCAGATCTTGGCCTTCAGTCCGTCACCCTCAGGCAGGCTGCCACGGGTGCGCGGCTGTTCGAGGTGGCTGGCACTGTGAGCGACAGTGCCGAAAAGGCGAACGCATTGGCCGCCAAAATGAGAGAGGTGCAGCTGGCGCACTTTCAATGCTGCTTCCCAACTTGAGGGGCCCGAGCGCCGCCTGTAGGCGGTTGTACGTGGGAATCGTGCGGTCCATGGCCCTGTATGGGGCCCCTGTATGGGCGATGGACATGACGGCCAGCACTCTCGCCATTCTGCGCAAGCCGCAGAGGGCGATGGCCGCAGAGTCATCCGCGGGTATCGCACGATTTCCTACGAGGCGGCTTGCGTCATGGCCGGATCCACTCCCTGGGACCTAGAGGCGAAAGTACTCGCGTCATTATATCGATGGCGCGAGGAAGAGCGGGGACGGAGCTCGAGGCTGGTGCAGCGACAGATCGCGCTGAGCCAAGAGGAACTCCATCAGGTCTTGGTGGCGGAATGGCGGCGAAGGCTTCTGCGCCCTACCGCCGGCCTCGCTATCGTCGAGGTGATCCGGCCAGTACTTGACGACTGGCTCGGGAGAAGGCACGGCTCCCCGTCGTTTAGGGTGACGCAGGTGCTGTCGCAGCACGGCTGCTTTGGCAAGTACCTGTGTCGCATAGACAGGGAGCCGGACGCTCGGTGCCACCACTGCGTCCATTGCGGGGAGGACACGGCACAACACACGCTCGCCGAGTGTGTAGCTTGGGAGGAACAGCGCCGTGTCCTCACAAATGAAGTAGGAGGCGATCTGTCGCCGTCGGCCTTGGTGCGGAGGATGGTCTGTAGCGCAGAATGGTGGGATGCAGTGGTGTCCTTCTGTGACGACGTGATGTCGCAGAAGGAAACTGCGGAACGGGAGAGGGAGATCTCGACTCTCTTCCCTGGCCGCAGAAGGCGCACCGGGCGCAGGAGAAGGGCGGACAACGCCCTTTTCCAGCCCCCATGAATGAGTACAGGGGCGAGGGACTAGGGGAAGCCCCTGCCCCTCTATTCGATGGACCCTAGGCGGAGGCACGTGTGGGTGTCAGCGCGCGCCTCTGAGGTGATACACGAGGTAGTTGAACACCTCACTACCCTGTGCAGGAGACGAGGCGCGTACAGACTGGGCCAGCACTAGTGTGGGGCTGCGGAAGAATTTGGATTCCCGCGGCCCCTCGCGTGCACGTGCGAGGAGACACCGGGGTGGTTTTAGCCGGTAAGAGTCCGGTACACCCCTCCGCCTTTCCCCAGGCAGAGGCAGTCCATGAGGATTTCCACCCGTAAAAAAAAAGGGACCAACACAGCATTGTGAATTGCCATACTTACTTATACTTTTTGGACACATTTCGACTTTTCACAATAGAGTGTAGGGCCCCATTTACTGTCCATTTTCTGTATAATTATTACTTTAAATAAATTATACAATTGAAAATAAGTCGTTTAGAATATATACACATATATACACACACAGACACACACTCACACATATATATATATATATATATATATATATATATATATATATATATATATATATATGTACTGACGTCATGTACAAGGCACTAGCGCCATCTGGTGTCGGGTAACAGAGCGAAAAGAGCTTTCCAGAAAATACGTGATTCGTCTTTCAACCAACAGCGCCATCTAGTATCGAACAGAAGAATTAAGCTTTCTGGAAGCCGCACACTCGACACTAGGTAATTTTATCGGCAATTTTTATTGTCACGAACCTCAAGCTCGTAACAATATATATATATATATATATATATATATATATATATATATATATATATATATATATATATATATATATATATATATATATATATATATATATATATATATATATATATAATATATATGTAGGTAAAATGTAAGGCTTGGTCAATAAATTTATCAATATGAATAAAATAAATTAGGTTTTTGTCACAGCTATGCTATTCTTGATTCCGGGGCCTTAGGGCGTGGTTAGCGATGATATCGTGACGATAATTTATCTACATGTTTTTAGGAATATGTTAATCTTTTCAATTAATTTTATTATTGTATCTTAAACCCTAATTATTTTTTTATATTTACTAAAAAGAAAAAAAGAAACTAGTACTTATGCTAACCTTATATCTAATAATTTTCGTCGTATTTATATAATTGTTCTATGAATAAAGTATAAAACTAAATAATAAAATCTACTATACTATCTTTTAATACATTTCATATCATCCCGTGGGAATCATAAGAGGCGACAGAGGAAAACTGGACAATGAGATGGACAGCAACATCTTTTAAAATATAAACTGTGGGTTGGTATGGCAAATATCCTTTTTTTATAGGATAGGGTGCAAACGAGCACATAGTCCATCTGATGGTAAGTAGTTGCTACGGCCTATTACAGACATCTACATTTATTCTCGATTACAAATCAAAATGCAGATACGTTGTCAACCGTGAGGACTAAGATGGAATGCCTCGTTTCCATTAAAAAGGGTCTGCGGTACTCTACACTCATCATACGAAATAGCGCAGCATTAAGCTACTATTTCACGCTGGTATTCTGTGAGAGCGTGGTCCTTCCTCGGTCGAGCCGACCTATTCGTGCCACAACTATACTACTAATACAACTGCAGCATGACTACCACGTGTAACACAAATGCCTTATAAGTCAACATGGAAGAGCTATGCAATCTTTTGATGGGCTGGTGGTTGCTTTAACGGTTTAACATACTACCATGCTTAAAATGAGTAATTAGAATTCTCAACCTCAAAATCTTGGAAAGAAAAAATGGAATAGATTTTTCGTATCTTATAAAAATTATATTACACGAGTTCAACGTACCGAAGCTAACCGACACGTCCCACAATTCGTTTTCATAAAGCAAACATTAATGGAATATAAAATTGATTTCCTCATATACAGGGGTTAACTCAATATCCGGCAATTTCACGACGGTGAATCACATTTTCATCCCTGAATTTATTTTTAAATTCGTATTCTAATTATTGATTTTTTAATTTAATATTTCTTTTGATCATTTTTTCATTATTGTTTTATTATCAAAGCCATGTAATACATATTATAGATTTTTTTAAAGTGCAAACATTTATTGTTACAGCCTCTTAAAGTCCACTGCTGAACGTAGGCCTCACCCCATAGGTTGCCTCATATTCGCAATCCTTGCAAATATAAGGCAAGCGGGTTGGAAACCCCAGTTTTATTTTTTACTAGCTGCTGCCCGCGACTTCGTACGCGGATGATGTTGCTTATGCCAGCGACAACGGGGTCGTCAAAATCGAAGATCTGAAACGTCTGATGTCGAATTCTAAGAGCCCGGGGACGGCAAAACAACGTGATGCGCGAGACGATTCGAGACGTTCCAGATCTTTCATTTTTGTAAGTCAACAGGAAATGCCCATCAAACTAAACAACTTTTGCTAAGACGTCATTCCTATATATGTTATAATGTCGCTGGGCTTTGGAGTTCCACAACAGGTGTTCCAGATATTCAAATTTATTCTCAGAGCAGAAAATACTCTTCACGTGGAATATTTTTTGCTATAGCACCATTTTTATATTTCTTATACTTTAGCTGGTCTGTTGCGGTTCTGCATCAGTTGTTCCGTTTTCCAAAATAAATTAAAGCCTATATGTTTCCTTGACTTAACACCTATACAACAAAAAAAATTTTCATTCCGCATATTTCACCGAGCCGGCGCGGAATGCACCGGATCCCAAGGGTACACTGAATTAACAATAGTATTCCAAATAACTTAAAAAAATCTTTATAAACTATAGCCGTACCCTTGGCTTTGCCCACGTTCTCGGTCACGCGCAAGTCGTATCTTACGCTCCTGACTGCTATCAAGTGGTCGAGCAGTCTCAGAGCAGATATTCTGAAAACTCAACCTCTGATCCCTCAGTGTAACCGTTTAGGATGCCCGAGACAAAGAATGACGATCCCGGTCGATAGCTTTTCTCGTTGTTCCACACTTTCCTGAGATCGAGAAGCAGTAGTGCGGACTCGTTTAAATTCTAGTCGTAATTGGCGCTGCGTACTAGTTTCTGCGGACAAACTTAGTGCATTACGCTCACGGTTAGCACCTAGCCGTTGTTCACGCTCTGAGTGGGTTCGAGAGAAACTACTGCTACTACTAACTAACTGCGCATTTTAGAAACCCTTGAGTTTCGAGACAGATTTGATCTTTTTCTAAAAGGCATAGCTAAAATTCCTTCTTAATCCGATACTAACTATATTCAAAACAACGAAAAGTAATCGAATAAGTACGTAAGAATTGCTAGTAAGTAGAAAAATAATTATTATTTGCAGGAAAATTAAACACATGAACCAACACAGACAACAAACTGATGGTGTAACTTGTTGTACCACCAATCAATCTGTTTAGTAATATTGGTGTGAAACTCTCCATACAATTAGATAGGACATGTAAAGTTCTCAGATTTCCTGATGCACATAAAAAGTGCAAAAATTAAACAAAAATTACGATTTTTCAAAGCAATATTATGGGATTTAAACTCACACCATTTAATGCGGTAAACGGTCGCCTGACCTTACCACTAAATTCCGCGTTGATATATTGTTAAACAGCTGTTCCCTTGCAATTTATAATATTAATGCCCCGCTCCTTTATAAAAATGGCGTGATTATTATGTTCCCAGAGTTACATTTTTATTTTTATTTTAACTAATAACATGTCATTTTGGGCATTCAATTATTTTGTGCATTCAATTACGAAGAAAAACCTTTTAAAATCAATACTGCTTACCTCCTATAACATACGGCGTGATAATATGTAGCCTAAAGCCTTCCTTGGTTTACGAAGAACATTTTTGCTGAATTTCAATTCAATCTATCCAGTAGTTTTGGCGTGAAGCCGTACCATACACACAGACAAACAGACAAAAATTCTAAAAAGTCACTTTTTGTCATCAGTTACGTTTTTCTAACAAAAGCCACTTATTTTTTCTCGAAAATACTCAATGTACAGTTTTTCTTTCGTTACTGTTTTATTATATGTATAGATTTTTATATCTGTTATTTTTAGTCGTTATAGGAAGATGCTGCTGCTGTCTGTAGCCTGTTTCGACACCCATAGTATAAGGTAATGTATATTCTTACACCGACACTACACGTTAAAAGTATATACAAAGAGCTTAAAAAGTGTTTACATTAAGATGAAATTATAAAGGATTTCAATGCACATAGATTTAGTTTTAATCAATATAATTTTTATATTGTTTAGTTTTAGCTTTAGCGCATTTATGCGGCACGATATTCATAAATATGCGTACTGCCCGGCTTCGTCCGGGTGATTTCTGGATCTCGACAACAGCGTCACCTACCAGGTCCCATTGCAAGTTTAAGCGATACAGGGACCTATTCAAACATACGCAAAAATTTTCATTAAAACCGATTTAGCCGTTTAGGAGGAGTTCGGTGATATACACAGGAGTATTAAATATGATAGTTTCTAACATCATCATTCATGATCCTCATCATTACAGCCTTTCACCAGTCCCCTGCTGAACATAAGCCTCTCCCAAGGAATGCTACAAATCACGGTTCTGAGCCACCTGCATCCATCGACTTCCTGCATGTCTTACCCAGTTGTCACCCCATATAGTTAGGGGTCGCTCTGCACTACACCTACTGGCTCGAGGTTGCCACTCGAGAACCTTTTTTCCCCATCGGTTGTCTGTTCTTCGAGCTATATGGCCGGCCCATTGCCACTTCAGCTTACGAATGCGTTGGGCTTGTCGGTCACGCTAGTTCTACTGCGGATATCCTCAATTCTAAGTTTATCACGCAGAGAAACCCCGAGCATAGCTCTCCCAATAGCTCGATGAGCGACCTTGAGCGTCCTCATACGGCCAGCGGTCAAGAACCACGTCTCAGATCCATAAGTCATCACTGGCAACTCGCACTGGTTGTACAATCTAGTTTTCAGGTTTTGGGGTATATGAGAAGATGTTTCGTAATTTCCCAGCTGCCCAGCCGAGTTGAATCCTTCGATTGACCTCACGGTCGAACTTGAACTTACTAGTAGTTGGACTATTAGTCCAAGGTAAACTTACTCGTCAACAACTTGGAGCTTATTGCTTCCAACATCTACCAGCATAGGTGTGACATGGACATTAAACATGATCTTTGTTATGCCCATGTACATCTTAAGACCTATCCGCTGGTAGACACTATTGAGGTCGGTGAGACTTTTATACTAGGCAAAGCCTGTAGATGTCTGAGGTTTTCCCAAGCAACACCGGATTATGTACAGAGCAGTTTTCAACAACTAGAGGCCTAGTTTGCAGAATAATTCTAAATTACGTGTGGATACGGTTACTTTATCTGAAAATCTCTTTAAAACCCTGGAAATTATAATTCTTACCTGAACTTTCGTTCAAAGGTCATGTCAAACATATCAGAATATTTTGTTTGTTAAGGACTTAACAATTTATATATAAGTAAGTTTATTGCATTTAAACATGCGCATTAAGTTATTGGTATGTAGACCGCTAGTGGATTTAAACGTGGTTGAGCCACGCAAAAAATGAGAGCTTTGTTAAATAAGATTCTACTTGGGACTCTCGTTGAGATGCTATTTTGAGAATTTTTTTCTTTTAAGTGTAATTAAGCTTTATAAAATCAGTGTTTTTATAATATAAAAAATAAAGCACACTTACGCTCAGTTTTCAATATCATTAGCGGCAGCAGCATTATCATTATCCCGTGGCAGTCTACCGCAGGACTCTCTTCAAAAGCATGTTATTTTGTCCGATAATCGGCATCACACATCCAGTAGCTCTATCTAGGGCGTGCCTTCTTGCATTTACCTAGGCGTGGTCTCCACTTCATGACAAGACTACTCCAACGGTTGTTACTTCTAGGAAATATATCTTCATTGATTATTCCTTTGTCATATATGTCACTTTAGTTGTATTTTGAAACATTCTAGCGAAAAAAATTAAAAGCAGATGGATAAATAATAGACAAATTATATAAGTTTTATTAGTTATTTAAAGTAAATCTTGGCGCTTTTACAAAAATATTCCAAACAAAAATATTTTTATTCAAAATGTTAAAACAATGCCGGCACTAAAAATAAATTAAAGTTAAAGAAAAACTCTCCCAGCATTGCGGGACCTTTCTCTTTCATAAAATATTAAATTTTCTTTGCTTTTATTTGTTCTTAAAGTGACTTTTTCAAGTAGTAATCCCACCATTATCTGATTTTGTTATGATAATTAAATAATGATTTTAATTTATCCATAAATTGAACAGTATTTTGAACGGATGCTGGATAAAAGTATCATATATTTTAACAGATTATTGTAAATTTCTAAAAGCGAGTCAACTGAAGTCACGATTACCTATTACCTAAAGATACCAGCAATAAACCGCTTTACTCGTTGTAGGGAGGTTTTCTTAATCGCCACGCTTGGATGGCGATCGCTGACGTCTTATATCTTTGACCCCCAACACCGGTCTGGGTATTTCACATCTAGCGTAAAATGCAATGAAGCCATAACATCTATAATGCATATCCTATTATTGTCCCTTACGACACCAAAAAAATAAAAAGAGATAATTTCACTTTTTTACTATCACGCATTTACAATCAATGGAACCTTCTTTGTTCTTAATTTCAATTTAAATATGTAAGGCAAAAATATATGAGAAATGTTGGAATATTTATAGAAAGCGACCGGAAGAGGTATCGAGACCCACCTGTTAGCTCTGATGTGGTTTGTCGTCACAATATTCTTTTTACAATTAAGTTTATTGCGTAAAACTCATTTAAACAAAGGGCGGCTAGTATTAAAATTATATTATCTGCTCAAAGTTGCCTTGAGAAATTGATGTAATTTTATATTGATTAACTAAATTAAATAACTCAGGTTGCTTAACTGGGTTCGATGTTTGCCGGTACCAATGAAATTGTAAATTATAATTATAAGCACTGAGATACCATGCGCTCAATGGTGAAGAAAATCTTCGTTAGGAAATCGGCATGTCTAAGAAATAAAATATTTCAAGGATTTTATCTCAGCCAACACGCATAGGAACAGCGCGGTGAAATAATTGCTCCAAAACCCTGTCAGAAATTAGCCCTGATCTGAGCCCGTGTTTTGCATAGCAGTGGAAAGTATTATTATAATGTCCTACTTACTACTACTACTTTTGGTCGCTGTGGCTAGTCAAAATAGAGGCTAAAATATATATGCAGGAGAGGATTATAGTGCACGAGTATGTGTGCGCAAGTACTGGTGCACTCTTTATTCCTTACTCTCATAGTACGATCGGACGTTAATCTGACACGAGCGAAGAAAGTTCAGGCGCAAGACCAGTGGCTTTACGTGCTTTCCTAGGCACTGAGGTAAAACACCGCCACCTTCCTGACTTCGAGCTCTAACTGTTTGATGAAAATGATGATGATGGCCCTACCCGGGATTCCAATCCAGGACCTCATGATCAGTAATCGCGCTTAGTCTCCAAATATTTTTTACGGCCTATAAACAATTGTTACGTGTACGTATGTTTTCCCTTGTGTAATTTGTGTTTGTAAATTGCTTCGACTATATAGGACATATTTTAATGTGGGGGTAAGGTTTTTTTTAAGAAAATGGATGTCGAAGGTGACCAATAGTACCCGTAAAAAATCCGAAATAAGTTTTTTTAGTTTTTGGATTAAATAAAAAACAAATAAATAACTTCTATCTTAATAAAATCTATGAGTGGTCCAGATCATATGTAATTGTTATAAATCCCAAAAAATCACAAGCAGTTATTATAGGCACCAGGTTTACTCGTAACCTACTTGATTTTACTTCACTCCCAGCACTGCAAATTAATGGCACTCCACTAAGCATTTCAGAAACTGTTAAGAATCTGGGCATCGTAATGGATTGTAAATTGACATGGAATGCACATATCACAGAAGTTAGTCGGAAAATCAATTATACTTTACATTCTTTAAAATGTCTTCAAAGTTTTTTGCCTTTATCAACGAAGATTTCTCTTGTCCAAACACTTATTTTTCCGATTCTTGATTATGCTGATGTCTGTTATTTAGATGCGACTGAGGAGCAATTAAACAAGCTTGAGCGATTGCAAAGCTTATGTATCCGTTACATTTTTGGGATAAAAAAGTATGACCACGTCTCTTCCTATCGCAAACAGCTCAAGTGGCTCCCAATCCGACTTCGCAGGAATACCCGAATCCTATGCCTCCTTTTTAAAATACTATACGATCCAACATCACCACCATATCTACGTGATCGATTCCGCTTTGCTCGTTCTCCCGATGCAGTTTGCAGATCACATTTAAAAACCCTCCTAAACTTCCCTTCCTTCAGAACTAAGTACTATTCTCATTCTTTTACAGTACATGTAGTTAGGTTATGGAATTCTCTTCCTGCTGCAATTCGTGAGGCTCAAACAGTTTCAGTGTTTAAAAGGCGAGTTAAAGAGCACTATCTTTCTTTGTCGTCCCAATGATCCAATGTATGACTTGTAAATATATGTGTATCTACTTGTATTTTATTTTATATATGTATATAGCATAGTATTTAGGTATATGCATGTTTGTATGTATGGATGTATGTATATGTTTTTATTATCTTTATTTTATATTAAGTTTATTAATATTATAAAATTTATTATGAGGGTGCACACTAAATCTGCTTCTCTTTGAATCTGTCCAGTATCAGGCCTGCTGGAAGAAATTTCATTATGAAATAAGCAGAGCCTTTGTACAAAATTTCTTTTTATTTTTCATTGTAAAATACTTCGTGTGTACATAAATTGTTAAATAAATAAATAAATGTAACGTTTTTGTTATAAATTAAAATTAAAAAATTTGTAAGTGCAGCTCGAATGTTAATAATGCAACGATAATTCATACTCAAAAGGAGGTAATCAATATCTCCTTGTGAGATATGGTCCCAAGTTTGACGAAGATGCATGAAAAGTTCACATTCTGTCACCTTGTTTAAGGAATATTTCATAAGCCTTTCTTTGAAGAATATTTCACGTATATTGAATGGAATTTAAATCCAGGGACTGAACGATCCAGTCCAAGGTCGCTACATTATATTTTTGAGACAATGAAACGTATTTGGGCGGCATTATAAGCGATTAACGTAAAATCTCGGCTCATTTGCAATCGGTGTCGGCAAATTATATTCTTCAGCACCTAGTATGCTGCTCAGCTACCTCGCCAGTGTTCCGGCAGTTGGACCACAATCTTGATATCCGGCTAGGACTTGTGCCAACAGCTTAAGCAAAATTGCACTGGAACGCTTCCCCTTTCAGCCTGCTTATTTCTCTTAAAATCTCTTCTCTGGTTAAAATTCATCGTTCCATGTAATATAAAAACTATCGGTAGTTTAAAAATACCGATTTTTTTTAACAATTAGCAATTTTGTGCAAAAGTCTTCTGCAAAAATAAAACGAATGCTTAGAATAGAACATTTTGAAAACATCCTTTTTTAGATTTTAATGACTTCGAGATTTCGATACTACTGTATTGCTCGTAGCTGATTTTCTTTTCAATCAAAAGTATAACATTTTTCTTATTTAATTTTAATGATATGGGCGTCTGTGGGGAATAATTATAACATATTTGTCACTGTTTTATTTCCATTACGTTAATAAGTTTACTTCTTGACGTATAGCACAATTTTATATTATACGATATAGCGTCAATATTTTACTTTAACTTTTTTTAACAAGTAGGAGTGATAAGTGAGCACATGGTCCGCCTGTTGGTAAATGGATGCCCTGACTGTTTGAACAAATAAATCTCGACTATGAATTAAAATGCGTTTTCTCCTCTGCGGACTAAGATGGATTGTTTCGTTACCTGGTAAAATGAAGCACACCAGCATTATGTTACTATGGTGTGCTGAACCACATAAAAAAATGAAAAACTTTATTAAAAGACGAATGTACTAATGGAGTTTTAACACAGATTTTCTCATTTAGCTACTATTTATAAAATTAATTATAACTTCTAATTAGTGTGATTTCAAATCATGTTTTATAATTTTATTCGGCGTTTTTTTATTATGTTTATGATTCAGACGTCAAAAAAGAACTTTTAATATCCGCTCCTCTGACATTATCATTTTGATATACATTAATTACTTTTCTATTTACTTTAAAAATTTAACATAACGTCTAAAAGAACTCTATAGAATACAATTTATTCACGGTGCGACATAACCGTTCCGCTCTGTAAACAGAACACTTAGTTTAAGCTCATATACAATTTTTTATTGAGATGAAAAAAAAATTCTATAGGAATTTTATGCAAATAACAGTAAATGAGCCTCCCGTATGCAAATAAACTAATTTGTGTATTTTTAAATGACTAACATGTTTTATTTATATATCCTTGAGCATGGCATGGCAGCGGACATTTCCTTGCATAAGTTCTCTCAGAAATGGTATCTGGCCTGTGCCCAGCAATGGTACGTATAATGGTAGGCTGTGCCTTAACTTTACCATGTAATTAACTGAAAACGGTAACTGAATCGTGTAGTGGCGGTGTAAGAATGTCTGATACCCTACATCATCCCGCAAGTGTCATGAGAGGCCCCAGAGGGAAACTGAAACAGGTAATGGACTGGACAGCAGCGTCTTCCTGGCAACAGCTGAATAAAAAAATGCTATGTGTAGCAGTGAGCTGTTGATAGGCTGTAAAGGTAAATGATAAATTGATCAAGTTTTGATATCACAATATGATAACTATTAAAATTAACAAATTAATATTTCATTTTGTAAATGCAGCGGGTTATTTCAGGATCTCAACAACAGCGCTACTTACCAAGTCCAAATATCATCATCATTATCATCGTTACAGCCGTTCACAAGTCCACTGTTGAACATAGACCTCACAAAAAGGAATGCCAAAAAGCACGGTCCTGAGCCGCCTGCATCAATTAAATTCCTGCATGGCTTACTAGCTCGTCACTCCATCTAGTGGGGGATGCCCTACACTTCACCTGCTGGTACGAGGCTGCCAATCCAGAACCTTATTTCCACATCAGTTATTCGGTTCTTCAAGCTATGTGCCACATTGCCGCTTCTGCTTACTAATCTGTTGGGCTATGACGGTTACTCTGGTTCTACTGGGGATAACCTCATTCCTAAGTTTATCAGGTGGAGAAACTCTGAGCATAGCCCTCTCCTTAGTTCGAGTACAATCTGGTTTTGAGACTTTGAGGTATGCCTGACGAGAAGATGTGTCGCAATCTCCCAAACGCTGCCCAGCCGAATTGAATCCGTCGCTTGACCTCTCGGTCGAAGTTGGACTTACCTAGTCAGACTACTTGTCCCAGGTAAACATATTCGTAAACAACTTCAAGCTTAGTGCTCCTAACCAGCAGCGGCATAGGTTGACATGGACATCACACATGACTTTCGTTTTGTCCATGGTGATCTTAAGACCTATCCGTTGGGAGACACTATTGAGGTCATTGAGCACAGTGTTTAGGTCTTCCAGTGATTCTGCCATAAGGACTATATCGTCGGCAGATCAAAGGTGAGTGAATGTACTCGCCATTGACGTTAATACCGTATCCTTTCCAGTGAAGTAGCTTGAAAATCTTTTCCAATGCAGCGGTGAAGAGTTTCGGTGATATAACATCAACCTGTCTTACACCTCTCTGCAGTTGGATAAATTTCGAACTCTGGTTCTGCACTCGGATAGCCATCTTAGCCATACTGTACAAACACTTCAGCACTTCGATATACCGACAGTCAACTTGGCACCGCTGAAGGGACTGCAGCACTGCCCAAATTTCGACGGAATCAAAGACTTTCTCATAGTCCACATACGCAAGACAAAGTGGCAGATTGTACTTTTCGGACTTCTGCACAATCTGCCGCAGGTTATATAATATGTAGTCTATGGTACTGAAACCTTTTCGGAAACCGACTTGTTTGGGAGGCTGGAAGTCGTCGTGTCTGCGTGTGAGACGATTCTTAATGACTTTCAGAAACAGTACTTAGACGTGGCTCAGAAGGGAAATCGGTTTGTAGTTCTTCAAGAGAGCGTTGTCGCCTTTCTTGATAAACAAGACCACCGCACTTCTGCTCCACGCCTCCGGAGTAGTGCCACCATGGAGGATGGAATTGAAGAGCTTCTAAAGGACTTTAAGTATCGGTTTTCCATTCGCTTTCAGAAGCTCCCCTGTAATTCTATCCTCGCCCGGGGACTTGTCCTTTTTAAAAGATCTAAGCCTACAGACAACGGGAAGCGACTTTGTTTTACACTATGTAGAGAAGATAAATTGTGTACTATTAAAACCCAAAACCAGTAGCACATTAACCAAGTACTCCAATATATATACCTCGAATATATATTGGTATATATCACTGTTGAGGACTAAGACGGAATGGCTCTCAGTTTGTGAATATACTGGCTCTCTACACCGTTCAGACCGAAAGACTTGCTTGGCTGCTTGGCAGCAGTAATAGGTAAGAGAATGATACTCACCCGGATGGACTCCTAGTCAATGTGGGTTTTACTCCTAAAATTCATCTTTCATCTATCGTGAATTTAAGCTTAATACCCAAAAGCTACAGCGCACATGCATTTTTTAATCTGGGGTCCACTGCAAGTGGACTGGAAGTGGTGGAGATAAATTTGTGCTTTTTAAATTACTGCCATAAAATCTGTGACTATTACTGGAATAGCTAATAAGGCATACTCAATAGTAATAATTAAAATATAACAAATTTATAACTCATATTATGCAAATAAATCAAAGTTAAACTCGAAGTTGCATGGGTATAATTTTTTGGTCTGTCATTCGATAGCAATAAAATTATTGCAATAACGTAACCCAAATAAAGTGACGCAAAATTACAAGTTAAGTACGGCACCACTTAGCGGAAAAGATGTCAGGTGGTTAAGTTTAAAGGATATTAAGAAAAACTTTAGCAAAGCTTTTATCTTTAAGAGAAATACATAATTCATGATAAATCTTTTTGGAAATATCTAAGCAGCAGTGGCTTAATGGTTGAGGGTGCGAACCGAAAAATTAAAAGAAGTTGATTCGTATCTTCATGCTGGTTTCTGATGATGTTAGTGTCCTGAGCAGTTTTGGCTTTTGCAGTTTCATCAGCCTCAGATCTCAAGCTGTAAAAATGGTCGATTTTATATTATTTCATCCATATCGATATTCACCTACGATAGTTGACAGTGCACGTAAAAGAGTAATCTAACGGCTGTCCGAAAAGGCTCTGACAGTATAGACTTGTATCGTTCGATGTTCTGAGCGGTGAGAACCACTCAGTCACGTGGGTGAACGGTGTACCCGTCTGCACACTTGCTGCATGTACACAGCAAGTGCATCCTATCCGTTGTCTTAAGTGTTTGTGCCACTAGGTGAGTGTGTAGTGTTGATGTATGACAGACCGGCGACATTTGGGTTGTCGGAATCTAGCGGAACTATGGATTCAATTAAAAGGTTACGGGGCTTCCGGAGACTTTCTGTAACGTTTGAAGTCGGAGTGTAGGTAGATTCGCTTACCACTAGCAGGTTGGAATGTGTCCTGCTGGCTCTCTCTAGTGCCGGTACACTTAATTGAAATATTAAGAGATCGTCAGAAAATGTCAATCCCTGTGCAAGTCGGAATTTCCCTAGTACCACTGACTTCCGGTGACTATGCGAATGAATCTATTTTGGACGACTTGGAGGTCCCATAAAATTACAAAGAGCTGAATGTGCAAAAGCTACACTTGCATAGGGCATGATAAGTCTAAGCAAGCTTTTTAAATAGTTTATGTCTTATGGACAGTTATTTGTTCTTACTGTTGACTAGCGGATGGTGGTGAATAGTAACGAATTTGGCACGGTTGCGGACATTGCGATTTTTTTTGCGAAGGTTATAGCGTGGTCGAATGTGACCCTCGATATTTGGCCGTAGTTTCTCATGGGATCTGGCGGCCGAGTAGGATAATAGGGTAGGGTTCCAAGGAGGGGCTCCTTTGAAAGGATATTACTAAACTGCTTAGGATTCACTTTAAATCTCCATAAGTAAAATAGTTCAACTAAGAAATTGGCGACTTTTTAGAACATATTTATGAGGAATTTTTTTGTTATTTTTTTTTGACAAAGAGTGCCGTGTCATGGGCGAAAAGAGTCCAATATTATATGTTTTTCGGGAGGTCACTCGGGTAGAGTGTAAAAAGGAGTGGGTAAAGATCCCTGAGGGATGTTTCGAGGAGCGATTTCCCTCTAGTCGATTATCTATCGTTAGCAAAGTCGTGTTTATGAAGGCGATTCAATATGATTTGCTCGTAAACTTTCCCCAGTGTGCTGAGGAAACTAATGGGTCTATAGCTGGAGGTTTATGACGTGGTTTCCGTAGTTTCGGTATTCCTATAATGTACGCCTCTTTTCAAGCGTCCAGGAAGGAGTAGTTGTAGAGAAGAGCGTTAAAAATGCCTATTAGGAGGACACGTGGCGCTGAGAGTCAGCACCCTGTTGCTCTTAGGAGTTAGAAAGGTACCTAGAATTAGCAGAAGCGTTGAGAGATTCCTTGAAGTGGCTTACGGTAATGTTACAAACTTTTAATAGCACACAGGTACATATAGACACGTGCACACACACTCTTAGATCTGGAACATGGACACAGACACTATAACACGCGCGTAGATACTCACGGGCGTGGGTGTGCACGTTTTATTTCAAATCTATTCATTTGGATTTACGCACATGATACTCGTATTTACTTCAATCTTTTTTTAATTAAAAGAGGATTAGGAAAATTTGTGAAAATTTAACAATAGCAAGTATAACCAAATTTTCCCGTAGAAAATTTTTGCCGTGTCGTTCGAAGGAAATTACCACGCCGATCCTCGTCGCTGAAAAGAATTAAGTATTAAGTTGAGCCAAGCTATTACAAGATTAATTACGTATTTCTATTACACGCTGCTTTGATTTCTTTTTTATTTCTATTAATATATATTAACTAAACATTCTATAACATTATTGAAATTTCTTCATGAAATTGTTATCTTAGGAAAACCCATTGCCTTTGTCTCCGAAAGTCGTAGAATCAACAAAATCTACCAAAACAAGAGTTAATTTTCTTTTAATTATTGTTTGCATAGATCGGACCATAAACAATAATTAAAAAAGCTGAAGGTACTCCGGGTTTAACAATGACATTGGGACGTCAGTCATCTCAGTCCCCCGTGATCAGGGTGCTGGAAAGCACCCGAAACGTCGGGAATTAAAACTAAAATTAAACGCGATAAAATCCGTAAAAATAGTTTTATACAAATTGTAACTTATTAAACTTTGTTACTAAGGTTTAGTATACACTTTTACCTATTTCTACAAATAAGCATCATCAACCCTACTTAGCGTTTTGGTTTGAAGACTAAGAGAACCAATTATTGAATATGCTGTAAACATAGAATACTATAAAACATACATCAAGATTTAGTTTTAAATTTAAAGCGTAACGAAGTACCCGTGAATATAATTTAATTTCTGAATACACTTTATTATCGTGAGGTGGCGTTGTGTGAGATTCCATCAGGTGATTATTGATGACATATTGTTCCGTTGGTATTGTACGAGGCAAATGTGGGATACGTCAGAAAAACTTACCTTACCTAGTATATCGACTAAACGTGCGATATATTAAAAATAAGCCAAATCGAGAATATCCTTAACCGACGAGCATGTATACTTAAGCAGAATACAATAAAGGTTACACGATGCGTGATAGAGCCATGCTGCAGTTATATTAGTAGTATAGTTGTAGCACGAATGGATCGGCTCGACCGTGGAAGGACCACACTCTCACAGAATACCAGCGTAAAATAGTAGCTTAATGCTGCTGTTTTTTGTATGGTGAGTGTAGAGAACCGGAGACCCTTTATACAGGAAACGAGGCACTCTATCTTAGTCCTTACGAGTGACAACGTATCTGCATTTTGATTTGTAAACGAGGATAGATGTAGATGTCTGTGGGCCGCAGCAACCACTTACCATCAGGTGGACTGTGTGCCCGTTTGTCACCCTATCATATAATAATAAAAAAGGTGTCTGGATCGTTCCTGAATAGAAGTCCTTAGACTCCGTCTACCCCTTTGGGGTGACATGCGAAGACCTTATGGCTGTCGATCGATGGTGGTTGGTGTTCGAAAGCAACAGGCAGCAGCGTCACATTCGTGAAACATCTACAAACTACGATCGTTAAGTCGGCTGCCAAGCGTGCCGATGAAGGCATGCTTACTAAAAATAATTTAAAACTACAGTTGTCAAATCGCTTGTGAGGCGTTGCAAGTATTGCAATCATTTCCTCCTTTAAAGCAATTTGTGTTTAGCAGTAGTCTTTTGATGGAAGTAACGAATTGCTTCTATCAAAAGTACTATCTACCCCTTTAAACTCATAAAGATAACCACTATTAATACTACCATCGTTCTTTTATAAGTTACAGCTAAATCCGATTTGTCTCCGTTGAACCTTTTTCGCAACATATAATGTTCTATAGTTGTTGAGGAGGATTACTTCTTTTAAAAAGATGTTGGGCTCGTTCCATTATAACTTTAGGTGTCTTATAAAGTCTACTATTGAATATTAATGCTAATTTCGGTCGTACTGTTAAGGATATTTACAGAATACTAGCGACTCGCCCCGACTATGCACGGATGATTTCTCGACAACAGCGCTACCTACCGGGTCAAATTGTGAACTTATGCCATACAGGGACCTTCTCAATTACCTACGAAAAATAAAAAGTCGGTCGAGCAATTTTCGAGATTTTGTGAGACTAACGCTCGGCAATTCATTTTTGTACACAGGTGTGAATCAACTAGTAAGACCCTCCCTATACATGTTACTCAGTATGCACGATTTGGTTTGACATTTTATTTAATCGACACTTTAGTCAGGAAAATTGGTATTTTATTCACTTAGCTCTTAAACACTAGTTTTAGTATATCTGTAAGCTTTATTGTGACGAATCAAATACTCAATGACCAAAATAACTTTTCTGTGTCTGATGCAATGTAATGTTGAAGACTGTAAACACTTCCGCCCTCGTCCTGAAAATAAGTTAATCTTACTTACACAAAATATTGGACGCCTAAATCGGAACATAACCGGGTTTGAAGTTTTGTTGCATAGACTGGATATGTGATATTATTGTCCTTACAGAATGTTGGCTGTCAGAGCTCCCACCTCACCTACCGCTCCTGGATGGCTATTCTTTGCACAAAACTGAGAAAAACATTAATCAAAGTGAAAGTTTAGTAATCTACGTTAAACTAAACAACAGTATTTTTTGTGCTTTCATTCACAATAAACTTTCACAATAAAAACTATATAATACCGACGTATAATTTTAATGAATTTATCTTCTCATTATGGTCTTTCATAACATTTTATTATATCGGCAATGTAAATCAATATCCATATAGGAATAATTCAGACGTCGCGGTTCAATCGTGTTAGTGCTCTCATGTGCATAGGCTGCTTCCAGCCTACGGCGTATGATTTGTTTGATCAAGCTTATTCGCTCTGCACTATTTTGGTCTCTATTAAAATGGTACTGTGAATAACATTTAAAAATCAATAATACATAAGAAATTACCAGCGGTAAAACTTCAACATTTATTGCTCTCCCGAATTAAGTACTTAATATTATGCCTACCTCGTTAATTGGTCGTAAACGGTGATCATGTGAAACTGGGTTCGATTCTCTAATGATTTTTTACGGCAAAGGCTTGGAGTTTTATAATAGCAGGTTAAAATTACAGAAATAGTCATGTGACCACTTATATTGATGCCTGTCAATGTACTTCTATTGATAAAACGTTAAGCTACTTTTAGGTAAATCAAAATATAATAATCATTTTCTTGTTGCAATTCCTATAATACATGAAAATTATTAATTTTAGTTAAAAAACTTGTAATTATTAATACATACAAATTGATAGTGGAATAAATCAAGTATACTAAATTGCAATTTAACCGAATCTAAACGGTCAGCGTAAAATATACATAAATCTAACTTGTAACGCTCAGTGGTTTTATTTCGCGTACGTCTTGCCATTTATCTACATCTAAAACCGTTTCCTTTTGTACATCTTCCTACTGTATATTTTTTGAGACTGTTCAACCAAAATACGACTGTCTATTGATAGAAAGAATAAAGTGTTTTGATTTTTTTTCCTTATTTTATATTCATAATGCGTACAGCAAACAAGTCGATGAATTTGCCACCATTCTGTCTTTAAATCTGATAACAATGTTGGTGTCCTCAAGGGAGGAGTGATTAGGTTTCTATAAAATAATTAGTATCCTCAAAGAAGGTGCTAAAATTTGTAGTAATAGATAGCGCTGTCTTCTAGTTTAGTTGTCATCTAGTTGTCCGTGCTATTTTCTATTGTGTTGTAATAAATTGAACACTAGGTGTCGCCGATAAATTTATAAGGTAAAATTAATTCACGATGTAGAAAGTGTCCTGCCAGACCATTAAGTAGGTTTACAATTTTTATACTCTTTAGCTGATACATGTACTACGTCCACCAAACGTTTGGAGTTTTATATCAAATGAACACATTTAGTATAGGTGAAGATTTTTGAAAGTGTGAAGCTGTGTACATGATAAATAAAAACCGTATTTTCATTTAAAAATAATACTTGATATTTATAGTAAGCGCGACCACTCCACCATTAATGTAAATTTAAAAGTGGATTATATGCTCTATAAAAAAGTTGGTAACAAATAATCATTGATTTTTAAAAGTAAACAAATACACATTTTTAAAAGTAAAGTTACAGCATATATGCGTCCCAATTCTGATCATAGATCTCCTCTCACTTCTGAAAAGGTTTGTGGTAAAGAAAATATCCTCCGCACTACCTTAATGCGTGTTGGCTATTTTCACATATTTTCGAAATATTTTTTCTTATTTCACAGACATGCAGATTTCCTCACGACGTTTTCCTTCACATCCAAACACGTGATGAATTACCAGTTAAAATTGGAATTAACAATTTCATTAGTGCCAGCTACCTTTTCTTGTTACAAGGCCTTCCTTAGAATTTGATGTACATGTTGTCCTAGCAAATTGCGTCGAAAATACCAACCTCAGCTTCGTTTCTAGCAATATCAGGTGAGTAACAAATTCAAATGATCGAAAATTATTCTATAAATATCAAATTGAAGCAAGTGAGTAAGATAATCTTATCAGTGCCATAAAAACTAAATATGATTGTCGTATATTGCTTTCATTTTAGGTATTTCACATTATTTATTTTCATTTCAGTTAAGAACAGCTCGTCGTTATTATTCATAAAGTGAACTCACGATCATTAAGCAAACTATACAAAATTCGTGTGAAAAAACATTCACATAGCAACTTTTTAAGCACTTAAGTTTATTTTGCATTTCCAAGTGCCTTTGCGAAAAAAATCGAAATTTTTTAAACAGCCTGTAGACTTAGAAATAAGAAATTATCAAATACTTTTTTAACGCGATAAAATTTCGCGATAGCCGCGAGAATTGTCGTCTTAAGATTTCATATATGAGAGATACGTTTGGATACATACTCCTTCTCTTACGAAATCTGATGCACTCTGTTTTAGTGTAAACCTTACTCTCCTCACTTTCAGGTTAATCGTTGTTATGTAAACCGTATTTGCTTTGCACTTTTTGTATAAAACAAATAAGCAACGGCTGAAAAAAATTGTACGTAAAACCTAGGTACACACCAAATTATTGTTGTAAAAATAAATCTTTTACAGGTCCTACACTGCATGAACACCTCTCATCTCATTCAAGCGTTATTTTTAATATTTAAAGATTATTTAACTCTTATTCAGTTGTCATCACTAACACACTGACTTAGTCATCAATGAACATCAGCGGTTGTAGTTTACCGTTTAATGCTAAATGATGACCTTTTTTGACATGGCTTACGACGTACAAAGTAATTTTTATATTTATGTAGTTTTCTGTTTATTTATACATTGTCAAAGAATATATACACTACGCGAAATTGTTGTGTTGTGTACGTCACTGGGTTATGCCATAATAAAGTGTTTCTTTCTTTTGTATTTTGTTTATTGTATCGTAATATTGTCAGTAAAACCTCGATCGACTACGACGATTTTATCTTTTTGCATGAAACAGTTATGCTTATTATTAACTAAACAATGTTTGATTTAATGCAAATCACACATTTGGTTTAAGTTTTACTAGCATGAATAATAAATTTGACGTTATATTAATTTTACAGTATCCTTTATCGACGATGATAAATTAATCAGTGTCTCAGTATAAAAAGTGCCGATTGTGATAACAGGCGCGCGTGAGTCCTTGTCGCGCACGCTGTTCTTGATGCGGGGAACATCGCTCGTCGCGGCTAGCATAAACTGGGCACAAAAAATTATCTCCCGGTGATATCCATTGACAGGAGGTAATTTTGTAAGAGCACGGCAACAGGAAAAGTATATCTTCGTTTGAAAAAAAAAGAGTAGACATGCATCCCCTGTCCGAAGCATTTAACCCATGCAAAAGCAAAAATTATCCTTTTTTGGCACTAATGCCAAATAGTTCCTTAATTTTATCCTAGTTCGTAGGTCGTAGGCTTAAGTTTATTTTTAAGCACTTTAATACAAAATAAGATGTCTCAAGCATACTACTGCAACTACTCGTAGATTTTCGCATCAGAATTCGAAAAACGAGAAAGAAAACTACATCGTCGATCGATCACCTATCGATCGACGATGTAGTAGTGTACTAAATTCGTTCGAAATCACCGACAACGAATTACTTCGCCAGTTTGAGATGCTCAAAGATTCTGTTTTGTACTTGTGTAAAGAACTCTATGAGGCTTTCAAGCCTATTAATACTGTGGATGGACTATTATTGCATATTAAAGGTAGCATCTATTACAATCACCTTATACAAAATCATCGTATATTCGCAAGCAATACATGTGACTAACTTATCTTTTTATTTATTTATCTATTACACAAAAATACAGTCGATTGTTCTTTATACTACTTCCGCCAAACTACAGGGCAGTTTGTTGGCGAATATATCACCCTCTTACATTTTATGTACATACTGTAATTTAAAATGCAATCCTTAAAAACTTAAAAATAAGAAAATTAAATTTACACTAATTTAAAAGATTTAAACTAATTAAAACTAAGCGCTGTTACTACTGTTACATATGTAACCTTACTAATATATAAAATCGTTAAATACATTTAAAATCAAATTAATTTAAAACTATAACTTTAATTAAGACAATATTAATTATTACGCATATAATTATCCAGCAACCACGCTTTCAACTTCTTTTAAGTATTTCTTTATTACCACATTCGTTTTCAGAAAATATCTCATTGAAAATACGTGGTACCAGATATTTTCTCGTCCTCTTGCTGTAATAATTATTTATTAACTCTGTGCACAAAGTATTTCTTTCGCGAAGTAGTTCTAATATTTTTGTTAAAAGTTGGAAATGGTTTAAACTCTAGAGATTTAAATTGATCTATTGCAATTAAATACTTAAATTTTACATGCACAGGTAATATTCAAATTTTTTAAATAAATTATTATAATTTCCGTCTATGACATATTCTTTCTTTGTTTTTTCATCAATAAACAATTTTATTAATCTAATTTACGACTTAAGAATTTTATTTGTATATTTTAATAATAATAATAATAAACATTTATTTGTATATGTTTGAAAAGTACGTCCATATGCAATTAGTCCATAACTCAGGGCTGAATCAGCTAGTGCATAGTAAAGCATATATAAGATTGACCTGCTTACTGTAAGTTTTAAGTTATTAAGCCTAGATAATATGGATCTTAACCCATCACAGACAATGTCAATATGTAATTTCCAACTAAAACTACAGTCTATTGTTAGCCCTAAGTACTTGTTACTATTCACAACTTCTATAGTTTTAAATTCGCATTGTTCTAGTTTATTATGTAAGTAGTCGTACGAATGACTAATGATGTTAATTTCCTCACTAGGTTTTCTAATATAAGGAGAGTGCAGAAGCAAACACTTTGTTTTGGATATCTAATGCCGTTGTCATGTGCCCATTTTAGAATACTAATGAAATCATCCTGCAACCTCTCCTCAATAATTTTAACATCCCTGTCAGCGTACATAAGGCACGTGTCATCGGCGTACATATATGTGCAACAATGTTTTACAACGTTATCAATGCTATTCACGTGCATGATGTACCCAACAGGTTCGAATACGGAACCAGTTGGCACACCCAGTGTTAAGTCGACTTCTTTCCCATATGACTTCTTAATATGATTTCCTAGCCACTATACATCTATCCGTCTCTTGGCAGATGCTAGTTACCAGAGGTAGGAGTCAAGATCATGGAATGGCTTTTCCGCAAACAAAGGCGGTTAAAGCTGAGAAAGTCACTATGTGACTCATCTCTTTCGTTGATGTTAGTGCTCCCCCAGTCTGTGTGGTGAGCATCAGCTAAGATTGTGAAGATCACCTAAGCTATGTGGTGCTAAGAATCACCAGTGGAGGTTCGGTTGCTGACGTTTCAACCTGACAAAATACTCGTATAACGCATTGAGGACTGACGAGAAGATCCTGGAGCTGGAAGAAGAGGTCTTTGCGCTGGCATATTATTGGATTATTCGGGGTCCGAAGAGAGAGATAGGACATGGTAATCCTCGAATCTGTCCCAAGGAGTTGTCGTATTTATCGTCCACAAGTCTCTCGTCAACAACGTCGTAAAGATTGACGTTGAAAGTTGACGAAGGCTACCTGATACTCAGAATCACCAAAAGGTATTCCCTGAAGGTCATACAGGTTTACGCACCGACCTCGGCACATCCAGATGAGGAGGTGGAAGAAATGTATGATATTTTTAGAGCCTCGCATTCCTCCTAAACGGTGTTAATTGGAGAAGCCAACGCAAAACTAGGTACAAGAAATAACGGTGAGTTGAAGGTAGGGAAATTTGGGATTGGGCAACAGAACCCAAGGTGACAGCAGCTGGCCGACTTCATGGAGAAAGAGGGACTCTTTATGATGAACTCTTTCTTCCAAAAGCGGCCTCACAGGAAGTGGAGCTGGTCGAGCCCCATGACGACCAGACGCTAACTGTTCAGTGATGTCTCAGTGATCGCGATTGTGAAAACTGGCAGCAATTAATGAATGGTTAGAGGTAAACTGAACCGAAACGTAAAGTTGGA
This sequence comes from Parnassius smintheus behrii, assembly GCA_036936625.1. Lineage (NCBI taxonomy): Eukaryota > Metazoa > Arthropoda > Insecta > Lepidoptera > Papilionidae > Parnassius > Parnassius smintheus. Next base: position 25,310,290 of record JAUPFT010000023.1, on the reverse strand, counting down.
GAGGTGTCGTCTAATGAAGTCAACGCTCCATCCCGCTCGTGCTCTAATGTCAAATCCCGAAACCTTTCAGCTCGAGTTACAAAACCGTTTTCAGTGCCTAGAAGATTGAAATGCAGTAACTGTTGTCTGTGTGGAGTGATGACTTATGGAACTGAGACGTGGTCCTTTACTACTGGCCGTATCAGGACAATTTTGCTCGGGGTTTCTCTACGTGATAAATTTAGAAATGAGGATATCCGCAGTAGAACCTGAGTGACTGACATAGCCCAATGGATTAGTAAGCTGAAGTGGCAATGGGGCGGCTATAGCTCGAAGAACCGAGAACAGTTGAGGAAAAAGGTTCTCGAGTGGCCACCTCGTACCGGTAAGCGTAGTGTAGGGCAACTCCCCACTAGATGGAGTGGAAACCTGGTAAGACATGCAGGAAGTTAATTGATGCAGGTGGCTCAGGACCAGCTTTATGGCATTCCTTGGGGGATGACTATGTTCAACAGTATACTTGTGAAGGGCTATAATGATGATGTATGCGTTCACAAACTGTAGGCTTCCCCGACCAGCGTCCATTCTTCATATCATCTATATGTTCTTTAATGCGGCTTCAAATGGTCTTTTGTGTTTGTCCTATGTAAAATATACCACATTCACAATCAGTGTGACCTAACAAATAGCACACTTAAAACAACTAGTGACCTCATAAAGAAACACTCTAAAGAATTAAATCTGGACGTAAAATCGATAACACTTACGTGTACCAAATCACCAAAATTGTATGGGTTACCTAAAATACACAAGCCTAATGCTCCAATGCGATAGTGAGTCAAATCGATACAACGACTTACAGATTGGGTCAGTACTTAGCGAAAATACTTTTACCGCTCAGAGAATATACAAGAGCACACATAAAGGATTCCTACCACTTTGTCAGCGAGATTAAAGACCTACGTCCGGCAGACAATGAAACTATAGTCAGTCTGACGTGCAGTAATTGTTCACATGCTTACCTGTTTAAATCTGCATCTCAATTGGAACTAGAAGGCTGGAAGAAAACAACATATCCGTAAATATTCTGTATTACTCAGATACTGCCTTACATCTGGCTATCTATTGTGGAAAGAGGATTTTCTCCCATTGTAACGCCGACATATTTATGGAAAACTTTGAGGAGAAAGCGCTGCTTACTTCTCCCGTAAATCTAAGATTCTACAAGCGGTACGTAGACGACACTATCACAATTCTACATTTATATAAAGTCACTGGATTTTTAGACCATCTTAACTCTACAAATTTTAAAATTCAGTTCGCAATGGAGTTAGAGGCAAACAATTCTTCAGCTTTTCTAGATGTAGGTATATAGTAATTCGGAATCCTGGAAGAATAGAATGAAATGTAATAGAAATTAGTAGATGGGACAAATATATAAAACATGGAAACCAGTTGGGATATTGTTTGAAAAGATTATACAGATGATATAAGCATGATGCTGATTGATAATATTGTTACGCGCTCCAGTCAACGACACACTAGCGCCATCTAGTGTCAGGAACGAGAGCGAGGGGAGCGTTGCAGTAAATGACATCACACATCTTTCGACCGACAGCGCCACCCGAAGAACTAAGATTCTAGAAAATCTATACTCGAACTCTCGGTACCTTGCGCGTGTTTACTTGAACATTCCGGATATTTTGCTAATTTAAATAAATAGGTGGCGCAAGATGCGATCGAGGTAGTGTTGATTTGGCGAAACAAGCGAAGCTTCGGAGCGGAATTAAGTGAATTAGTGTGTTTAATTATTAGTGTTTTTAACTTTAAATTGTGTAAAGTAAATTAAAGTGTTAATTTAGGTAATTTTATCGGCAATTTTTATTGTCACGAACCTCAAGCTCGTAACAATTGATGTCAGAAGTGGGATAAAATCATGCCGATTTTACCTAAGGAGGAAACGGAGGGTGTCCGTACCCGAAGTCAACGCCAGCAGGAGACGGACCAACGAAGATTTGGTGGTGCAACGCCGCAGGCGTCGGAGGGCCAGCCACCGGCTGCAGGCCCGTCGGTAGCTCCTACATCTGCTGCACCTGACTTAGGTGCTCTGATGGTGATGCTGCAGGAGCAGGCTCGCCGACAGGAGGAACAGGTCCGTCGGTTGGAAGAGCAGCTACGGGGTGGACAGGATGAACAGGTTCGCCGACAGGAGGAACAGGTTCGCCGACAAGAGGAACAGGTCCGTCGATTGGAAGAGCAGCTGCAGAACGGACAAGAGGAACAGGCCCGCCGGCAGGAGGAACAGGTCCGTCGTTTAGAAGAGCAACTACAACGCGATAAGGAAGAGCAGATGCTCCTCATGAAGGACCTTCACGCTATCTTCGGAAAAGAGATACGGGAGGTGAAGGATAAGGTTGTTCAACATGACAACCGCCTGTCGGAGGCCGAAACCCGAATCGACCAAGTAAACAATCGGGTTGACAACGTAATGGCTGACGTGAAGAAAACGCTGGACGACCTCAAACTGGGGGATGGAACAACAGCTCCCGTAGTAGCTACTACACCTTCGCTACGTGGGTTCAAGGTGCCACCATTCGACGGGACTTCTTCCTGGTCAGCCTACAAAATCCAGTTCGAAGCTGTTATGAAGGCGAACGGCTGGAATAAAAATCAGGCCATGACTGCTCTCTCACTAGGCCTGCGCGACCAGGCCTTAACAGTTCTGGAAGCTCTCGGTGAGGAAGTGACTTATGAGCAACTCCTTGAGGCATTGGAGGCGAGATATGGCGACGCTCACCTGGAACACGTCTTTCGTGCGCAGCTTAAAGATCGCGTGCAACGCAGCAATGAAAACCTGCAGCAGTGGGCCCTTGAGGTGGAGAAGATGGTTCGAAAAGCATACCGGTCTGTACCTGCGCTCATTGAAGGGAACCTGGTGCAGACATTCATCGACGGCATCCGCGACCTGGAAGTCAGAGCTGCTGTGAGGCTCGGGCACCACGAGACGCTTAAGGACGCCTTGGCTCATGCACTGGAAGTGGAAGCCGTGCGGCAGGATCACCGTTCCCATCGCGTCAGGGAGGTTGCAGCAGCTATAGTTCGCGACCGCAACAAAGGATACAGCCCTAGGTGCTATGGCTGTGGGGAAAGGGGCCATCTTCGATCCAGCTGCCCTAAGCGAACCGTGGAAAGGAGAGTTGATCGATCTCGAGAGGGTAGTGCAGCTAACAGCACTGCCTGGCGGCGACAGGATCATCGTTCACCTCACGCTAGGGAGGTTACAGCAGTTACGGTTCGCGACCACAATAAAAGATACAGCCCTAGGTGCTATGGCTGTGGGGTAAGGGGCCATCTTCGGTCCAGCTGCCCTAAGCACACCCTAGGAAGGGAAGGTGAACGGTCTCAGAAAGGAAGTGCGGCTAACAGCACCGCCCAGCAGCAGCAGGAATACGACTTTCCTATCAGACACTGCAGCGGGAAATCTCACGGCAACGCAGATGCATTGTCAAGAAGACCTTTTCCTGAAGATTGCAACCATTGTGGTAGGCAAGAGAGTAAGGAAGTGGTATCCGTGAGGATGCTCAGGACAGACTACCTCAGCAACGGGTGGAGGGACAGCCTACGACATGCACAGCAGGAAGATCCGGACATCAAGCCGATTCTGGGATAGATAAAGGCCCGTGCTACCAAGCCTAAGTGGAGGGACGTCTCAGCGATGAGTTCAACCACGAAAAGCTATTGGGCCCAATGGGACAGCTTGCTGCTTCAGGATGGAGTCCTGTGCCGTAAATGGGACAATGGTCGAGGAGACAGCTGTCGTTTACAAATGGTTGTCCCTAAAGCTAAAGTGCCGAATGTTCTACAGCTGTGCCATAATGGTCGTTCAAGAGTCCATCTGGGAGGTAAACGAACTCTACTGAAGGTCCGAGAACAGTTTTACTGGGTCCATTATCGTGACGATGTCGAGGATTGGTGTCGTACATGTACAAGTTGTGCGGCTGTGAGGGGACCTCAGGCACGGAGTAGAGGAGCGTCGAAATTGTACAATGTTGGTGCACCACGGGATAGGACATCCCTTGACATTGCGGAGCCGTTACAGAAAGGCGTAAGAGGGACTCCTAAGATCGTCCAAGTGGATCGCTTGGCGCGTTATTATGGGACCGATAATGCTCGGGACGAGTATGTCTTAGGAGGGGGCAGTGTTACGCGCTCCAGTCAACGACACACTAGCGCCATCTAGTGTCAGGAACGAGAGCGAGGGGAGCGTTGCAGTAAATGACATCACACATCTTTCGACCGACAGCGCCACCCGAAGAACTAAGATTCTAGAAAATCTATACTCGAACTCTCGGTACCTTGCGCGTGTTTACTTGAACATTCCGGATATTTTGCTAATTTAAATAAATCGGTGGCGCAAGATGCGATCGAGGTAGTGTTGATTTGGCGAAACAAGCGAAGCTTCGGAGCGGAATTAAGTGAATTAGTGTGTTTAATTATTTGTGTTTTTAACTTTAAATTGTGTACAGTAAATTAAAGTGTTAATTTAGGTAATTTTATCGGCAATTTTTATTGTCACGAACCTCAAGCTCGTAACAATATGTTACCAATGATTGTTATTTAATCTTCAAAAGCAAAACCATAAACATTATTTTAACAAAGAGTTTTATTGAGAAATTTCTCTATACATTAAATTTACATAAATTCAAATTTCAAAAGTACTCTGGCTTAGTACATTGTATATTATTTATTATAAATAACTCTTTAAATCGAACTAACATCTTATGTAGCCTTAAACCAACGTTGAATTATAATGCCGCCCACGCTATGGCATAAAATTATGGCATTGTTTTTAGAACGTGACCTTTGCTATAACTTCATTTATAATGTAAACAACCACGGAATATCTTAATTTTATAGGATACATGTATAATAGGAGCCAGGGTAGTTATTAAATTCAATATTTATGAGTATGCATAAAAAAATTAGAGTACGCGAGTAAACGAGTTCGATACCGGGCGCCAAGGTAATTATTAATTGTAATTTTTAAACATAACATAAAGACAATCTCTTAAGGCTATCACCTAGGGGGTAGGCAGAGGTTACAGATTTCCCTTCGGCACGAACCTGAGACACCTTTCTTGCTTCTTTCATATCCTTATATAAAACCGTTCCGTGCGGAAGCCAAACCCACGGCACACAGCCTTTTACATAATGCAACGATAACGACGTAACCGTAAAATATATCAACGCGTAAATTATGCTCGTTGGTTCGGGATAGGTAGCCTTAATTAAGCCTAGCTTCAAAATATCACCAATTAGTATGATTTGGATTTGACAGTTTCCTCATAATACAATTGTAACATTTTAAATACCGATAGAAATAGAAATTAATAGAAATAGAAACTTTTTTATTCAGTAATACTTATGGAAAGTCACTATTATGTTTATCAACAGACTTCAAAAAAGGAGGAGGTTATCAATTCGTTGGTATCTCTTTTATTTTTATGTACTATACGTTCACCGATTACTCGAAGATGCCTGAACCGATTTGGAAAATATTTGTTTTTGTTTCAAAGCGTAATTTTTTTTTTACCGAATTCGGTTGAGCGATTTTTAAAAAATCAACTAAAATTATTTTGTTTATATTGAAGTCGGTTGTACAAAATTTTAATTTTACCACTCGTTTATATATCAAGCTCGGCCATAAAGAATAAATAACGGCCTCAAAATTTATGTACTCGTAGCTTAGGTAATTTGTCAAGAACTAGACATACAGTTCATTGAAGTCATTCTTTTTTAAATATTGAAGTAATGACATTTAATATTAAAATTAATGCTCGTTTAAAACATTTTCCCCTACATTAGGACTGCCACCCGCATCGTGATGGTGTTTTACAAACATATATTGGATGTTTCTGAGAAATAAAATACGTCCTTGCGTGTATATGCGTCCTTACGGTGTTTATTGTAATCTAACGTGGCAGATGCAACTACCTGCCTGCATAGAAATATATATATATATATATATATATATATATATATATATATATATATATATATATATATATATATATATATATACATACTTATATTGTACGATCTACCGACATACATCACACCTCCCCATTTTAATTAATAGCTTACACATTCATTAACAATCTATGAATTTAATTATGATAATCCATAACGTTGAACAGGTTTACGGTTTCGTTTGGGATGATTCACAGTTATGCACGGTGAGATTAAGACTGGTGATTGCGCTGAACTCGACTCACTCTGTGTAGTGTACTGACACCTGTTTGTCACTCGAGGGATGCCGAACGAGCCTTCCTCACATTCGCTCACAACGTTCCATTCTGACCCAAATTATGAGCGCACCACGCTCTCCTGACTCCCGTTTTCGGTCTCATTCGGTTTATTACATTCTACTCTAGAAGAATAAGGAACATTCGACATTCACGTTTGGCGCCTAATTTGGTCAATATGTCTTTGCAGCAGTCAACCGTTATCACTATTTACCAAATAATGCCGTGAGCCCTCATTTCCTACTACGGTACCTTTTTGCCACTTCTCTGAACTCCCGCAGCCCCTAACCCGTATGGTATCACCGGGCACAAGCGCCCGCGGCACACCGCCAGCGTGCGCTAGTTGGCGGTGCTTTGCGCGCCGTACGCACTGCTCGCGTGCACTGTCGCTACACAATAGGTCTAATGTCGAACGCAATGACCGCCTCTACAGTAGTATCGCAGGTGTGTCGCCTGTACTACTATGCACACTATTACTATAGCTCAATAAAAATCTTTGCAAAGCGACATCTATGTCAACCGATTCCCTATTTTCTTTTTTAAGTGCCCGTTTGCAAAGTTTGACCGCTTTTCGGCCGCTCCGTTCGATGACGGGTGATAGGCGGGTGAAAAAGATTGCCGAATGCCATTATAATTTAAAAATGTTTGAAAATTATTACTTGTAAAAGGGGGACCTTGATCTGATACGAACTCCACTGGTAGTCCTAACCGTGCAAACGTTGCTTTTATAACAGCACTTTTATTACAGCTGTTGCATTCGTTTTATATTTTTGACTTCATTTTAACTATACCCATGTTACTTATATGTAAATTATTGATATGGTCCTGGGCCCCTTTCCCTGTTACAACTATATTGTCGAGAAAAACACCTATATAAGTATATCAGAAAATAATTGTTCTAAACGCTTTTGAAAAATTCCTGGGCTAGATGAAAGACCAAAGACTAGTCGGTTATACATAGATAATCCCTTATGAGTGTTAATGACCGTATGCTTCTTCGATTCGTCTAACTCAAATTGAGCGTACGTCTGTGACAATTCGACTTTACTAAATTTCTCCCCCCCCATGTAAGCGAGGTAACAGGTCCTCTACTTTTGGTAAAGTATAACGATCGACTTCAATGACTTTATTTAAGGTTAAATTGTAATCAGCGCAAATTCTGATGTTACTATCCTTTTTAACGACGGGAACAATAGGTGACGCCCAATCGGAGCGGTCCACGTGAGTCAAGATGCCGTCGCGCACCATTTCATGCAGCGCGCGCTCCACGGACGCCCGCAGCGCGTTCACCATGGGCCGCGCGCGCATTAACACCGGCCACGAGCGCATTAACACTGGCCGCGCGCCTTCCCGCACGTGGATGCTCTCTGTGCCGCCCGTGAATAGCCACAGACCGTCCGCAAACACTTCACAGTATCTGGAACTCATCACTCTCTCCGCCGTCACCCTCTTTAGGTGGTGCGGAGTTTGCCACTTCGATAGTATTCCTATACATATGATAGTATACCTGTGTTGATCCGTCAAATAAGGGCAGACCCTACGTAAATGTCCCTGCTTGTTGCACACTCGGCACACGTATCGCACAAATTGGCATCGCGAACTATCGTGATCACCACTGCATGAACTACATTGCTGCTGCTGGGTGATGGCCGCGGCCATTGCATGGCGGCTCACTTCCCGTGGTGCGCGCTGTGCCTGTGTCTTGGCGCCACTACCGCCGATGGGCGCTGGGCCAGGCCAGCGCTGCTGCCACCGCCACCACCACTGGTGTCTCCTCTTATCCTCCGTAAACAGCCTTTGCCGTATGGTCTCACTGCTGACGCCACATACCAATTGGTCCCGCAAACTTTCCTCTAGCCAGTTACCGAATTCACTGGTCTTTGGCATTTTTTTCAAAATGGCTACGTACTCCGTAATTGATTCCTTGCTATTTTGCTTCCAATGGCGGAATTTGTATCTCTCCGAAAGCATGCTGGGTTTGGGCTGTAAATACTTTTCGAGAATTTCTGTTAATTGTTTGATCGATTTATTCGACGGTTTCTCCGGTATGCAATGGTTAACCAAAAGTTTGTAGCACTCGGCTCCATCCCAGTAATAAGCTACATAGAAAAATATATAAACATACTTATATTGTACGATCTACCGACAGACATCACAATTTCATGCATTGTGTATATTGTATAGGTATACAAATATGTTATGCTTGTGTTAGGATCAACGGGGTCTACTCGGACTGGTTTGGCATCCATAAAGGTGTCAGACAGGGCTGTGTGGCTTCCCCGTGGCTGTTCAACCTATTTATGGACAGTTGTTTGCAAAATTTTAAAGTTGAAGAATGCGGATTAAGAATGGGTGAGTTAACCGTCAAATGCCTTTTGTACGCCGATGATCAAGTTATACTTGCGTCGTCGGCGGCCGAGTTGCAAATGATGGTTACATTAATGAACAGTTCATTAAAAGAAAGGGGTATGAAAGTGAACGCAAGTAAGTCGAAAGTTATGGTTTTTGAAAGAGAAGAAAGTAGAACAATATGTGAAATAAGAATAGAAGGGGAGTTGATCGAGAAAGTAGATGAGTTTGTATATTTGGGTTGCGTATTTAGTAGAGATGGGAGATATGATAAGGATATAGAACGACGAGTGAACGCAGGAAATAGAGTAAATGGGGCCCTACACTCTATTGTGAAGAGTCAAAATGTGTCAAAAAGGGCACGTATGGAAATTCACGATGCTGTGTTTTCCCTACTTTAACGTATGGTAGTGAAAGTTGGGTGTGGCAGAAAAAGCACGAGAGTAGAATAAATTCGGTAAAGGGAGAGAAATTGTGTAATAAGAGAAGATTGTGGTTTGCAAGATGATGTTGCGACCAGGATTAAGAAAGGAATGCTTCGGTAGTTTGGTAATGTTGAAAGAATGAATGAGGAAAAAGTGACAAAGAAAATTTATGTTGCAAAAGTGAATGGCAGAGTCGGAAAGGGACGTCCTAGGCGAAAATTTATCGACCAAATTGGCGATTTATTGAAAACGGGCAAAATTAGGAGTACCCTTAACCGACGAGCATGTATGCTTAGGTACTATATGGATGTGAACTCGACTTCCTGCGTCTATGTCTGTACTAGTTAAACAAGAAGATCACCAGCAGAGCGACCCCGATGGAAGCCGTTCTGGCAGTCACGAATTAGCTGATTTGATTTTTGATTGTTTAACTATTTTGTCTAATCCGCAGATAGGGAAATTGTTAAGATATGCCAAACCGAGGATTTTTCTTGTCTTTTCATGCCTTTTTGCCAAAAGGATGTGCAAAGCCGAGTGTGGAATGCATTCAAAGGTTTTATTTCATTTATGTTAAATTCGCTTCCATGGATACTGTTTGAAGTAAAATGTAAAGTTCAGAGTTTTAATGTATATAGGGAATATTCACTATTGTGCATTAAGATGTCTTAAAATGATTTTATCTCAATTAAGAACAAATTTTATAGTACGAAAATGTGCAAACATACGTTGAGAAAAACTGCGCGAATACCTCCACTGAGCACACCCAAATTCATTTCGTACAGAAAGCAAATAAGCTACAAAGGTTATGAGATATCTCATGCCCTCTGGGATGCCGTACAATAAGCGCGCTATCGATGAACTTGAGTTATTCGATTTTAGAAATCTCTTTTCCTCTGATTTAACTGAGAAATTAGCTAACTTTTACACCGTGAAATAAAAAATATTCTGAAAACTTACAATTCCATAAATATGCACTGTATTCTTTTCACTCAATAATTTTTATAACAATGAAGGAGTCTGCGTCCAATAGTTGGTCACACAAGCTTAGATATAAGTTTTATTTTTTAATTCCCGTTATATTTTCGCTGATAATGATGAATTCTTTAACACCGCCACCAAAAGGCAAACCTTATAAAAGTTATCATGGAAGTACGAGTATGTCACGTATAACGATAGACTCTATAATTCATTAATATGGGTTACAGTCTACTTTTTTTACTGCTTTGACTACAAAACACTTTTACGGCGGCGGCACCCTCCTATAGAGCGTAATAATCTACCAATGGAGTGGTCGAGTCAAAAAGTTATTGAGCTATTCTGTCAAGTAACTCTCAGTTGCAGTTAAGAAGTTTAGGAAGAGTCAGGAAGCGGTGTTTCAACCCCCCCCCCTCCCCCCGCCGCGGAAGACACGTAAAACCGTTTGTCCTGCGCCAGATCTCTTTCTGGTCGTTTCTGATTCCAGTCCCATCGGACTAAGAGAGTTATCGAATAGAGAATGCACCTATGTTGCAAAATTTGCAATCATGCGCTTTATTGCTATCCTTCTCATATAACTTAACTCTATTACGACTAGCCTCCGTAACCGAAATATAATGTGAAGAATTTTTTTAATACGGGTTCATGCGTTATAGTGCGTAATGTAACACCCTTGTTGGTCAAGTTGCTTGTTGAATCCTTACACATATTTCGTTTATATTGCTTGCGTTGTGCTAGTGTATGTATTTTAATGCAATACGCGGCATTCTTGAATCCCTAATTACCTCATACCATTATAATTTATTATCAGTTACAAACCTTTTTACTTGCTAATATGATGGTTATCATCGATGTGATAACAGAATCGATATTATTGTAAAAAAATAGATTTATCTTATTTATGATACTGACATTCAAACATTATTTACTCAACAATGTCTGGCGCCGTTTGATCTGGGAATCAATTTGTTAACCTTTGACCGCCATAGCCAGGAAATAGGCAATAGGAAAGTACAATACCACATAACTAAAATATCGATATTCAACTGGCCTCAATTTTATTATCGAAATATTTATAACTCATTCATCCGTATTTAAAGATTGTTTTTATAGAATTAGGGTGACACACGAGCACAGTTCACCTGATGGTAAGTGTATTCTATGGCCCATAGACATCTACATCTATCCTCGATTAAGAATCAAATGAATCAAGATGCGTTGTTATCTTTGAGGACTAAGATGATATTATGTACTTTCCTGGTTCGAGCCAGCCCATCTATGGAACAGCAAAAGGAGTCGCGTGGTTCTACCACTAGCTCTACACTAAATAAAATGTGTAATTGTCTCTGACGTTCTTCAAATTATTTATTGTTTACATATTATATTTGTTGGCGACGCGCCTATAAGAATATTTCAATTTATTAGTTGACCGATTACGAATAGCTTCTAAAAAGCAAATTATCAAGCAACAATATTCCGATAAGAAAATGCTTAGTTGAATCTTAAAGAAATATCGAATTAATTGTTACGCGCTCCAATCGACGATATACTAGCGCCATCTAGTGTCAGGAACGAGAGCGAGTAGAGCGTGTAAAGAATGACATCACAGATCTCTCGACCGACAGCGCCGCCCGAAGAACTAAGTTTCTAGAAAATCTATACTCGATTTCTCGGTACCTTGCGCGTGTTTACTTGAACATTCCGGATGTTTTGCTGATTTGAATAAATAGGTGGCGCAAGATGCGATCGCGACAGAGTTGAACTCAGCGACACAAGCGACGCTTCGGAGCGAAATTAAGTGAATTAGTGTGTTTAATTATTAGTGTTTCTTTTAACTTTAATTTGTATAAAGTAAATTAAAGTGTTAATTTAGGTAATTTTATCGGCAATTTTTATTGTCACGAACCCTAAGCTCGTAACAATTGGTGTCAGAAGTGGGATTTTATAATGCCGATTTTACCCAAGGAGGAAACGGAGGGTGTCCGTACCCGAAGTCAACGCAGCAGCAGGAGACGGACCAGAGGAGACTTGGTGGTGCAACGCCGCAGATGTCTGAGGGCCAGCCGCCGGCCACGGAAGCCGGTCCGTCAGCAGCTTCTACGTCTGTGGCACCTGACTTAGGTGCTCTGATGGCCATGCTACAGGAGCAGCTGCAGCGCGGACAGGAGGAACAGGCTCGCCGACAGGAGGAACTTGTCCGTCGGTTGGAAGAGCAGCTGCAGAGTGGACAAGAGGAACAGGCCCGTCAGCAGGCGGAACAGGCTCGTCGGTCGGAAGAGCAGATGCTCCTCATGAAGGACCTTCACGCTACCTTTGGGAAAGAGATAAGGCAGGTGAAGGATAGGGTTGCTCAACACGACAACCGCCTGTCGGAAGCTGAAACCCGAATCGAAGAACATGAAACCCGAATCAACCATGTGAACAATCGGGTTGACAACGTGATGGCTGACGTGAAGAAAACGCTAAACGACCTCAAACTTGGGGATGGAACTACAGCTCCCGTAGTAGCTGCAGCACCTTCGCTACGTGGATTCAAAGTGCCGCCGTTCGACGGGACCTCTTCCTGGTCGGCCTACAAAATCCAGTTAGAGGCCGTCATGGAGGCGAACGGCTGGAATAAAAGCCAAGCCATGACTGCACTCACCCTAGGCCTGCGCGACCAAGCCTTAACTGTGTTGGAAGCTCTCGGTAAGAAAGTGACCTATGAGCAGCTTCTTGAGGCCTTGGAGGCGAAATATGGTGACGCTCACCTGGAACACGTCTTTCGCGCGCAGCTTAAAGATCGCGTGCAACGCAGCAACGAAAACCTGCAGCAGTGGGCCCTTGAGGTGGAGAAGATGGTTCGTAAAGCATACCAGTCTGTACCTGCGCTCATTGGAGGGAACCTGGTGCAAACATTCATCGACGGCATCCGCGACCTGGAAGTCAGAGCTGCTGTGAGGCTCGGGCACCACGAGACGGTTAAGGACGCCTTGGCTCATGCACTGGAAGTGGAAGCCGTGCGGCAGGATCATCGTTCCCATCGCGTCAGGGAGGTTGCAGCAGCTACAGTTCGCGACCGCAACAAAGGATACAGCCCTAGGTGCTATGGCTGTGGGGAAAAGGGCCACCTTCGATCCAGCTGCCCTAAGCGAACCGCAGAAAGGGAAAGTGAACGATATCAGGAGGGTAGTGCAGCTAACGGCACTGCCTGGCGGCGACAGGATCATCGTTCACCTCACGCTAGGGAGGTTGCAGCAGTTACGGTTCGCGACCGCAACAAAGGATACAGCCCTAGGTGCTATGGCTGTGGGGATAGGGGCCATCTTCGATCCAGCTGCCCTAAGCGAACCGTGGAAAGGAGAGTTGATCGATCTCGAGAGGGTAGTGCAGCTAAAGGCACTGCCTGGCGGCGACAGGATCATCGTTCACCTCACGCTAGGGAGGTTACAGCAGTTACGGTTCGCGACCACAATAAAAGATACAGCCCTAGGTGCTATGGCTGTGGGGAAAGGGGCCATCTTCGGTCCAGCTGCCCTAAGCACACCCTAGGAAGGGAAGGTGAACGGTCTCAGAAAGGAAGTGCAGCTAACAGCACCGCCCAGCAGCAGCAGGAATACGACTTTTCTATTAGACACTGCAGCGGGAAATCTCACGGCAACGCAGATGCATTGTCAAGAAGACCTTTTCCTGAAGATTGCAACCATTGTGGTAGGCAAGAGAGTAAGGAAGTGGTATCCGTGAGGATGCTCAGGACAGACTACCTCAGCAACGGGTGGAGAGACAGCCTACGACATGCACAGCAGGAAGATCCGGACATCAAACCGATTCTGGGATGGATGAAGGCCCGTGCTACCAAGCCTAAGTGGAGGGACGTCTCAGCGATGAGTTCAACCACGAAAAGCTATTGGGCCCAATGGGACAGCTTGCTGCTTCAGGATGGAGTCCTGTGCCGTAAATGGGACAATAGTCGAGGAGACAGCTGTCGTTTGCAAATGGTTGTCCCTAAAGCTAAAGTGCCGAATGTTCTACAGCTGTGCCATAATGGTCGTTCAAGAGTCCACCTGGGAGTTAAACGAACTCTGCTGAACGTCCGAGAACAGTTTTACTGGGTCCATTATCGTGACGATGTCGAGGATTGGTGTCGTACATGTACAAGTTGTGCGGCTGTGCGGGGACCTCAGACACGTAGTAGAGGAGCACCGAAATTGTACAATATTGGTGCACCACGGGATAGGACAGCCCTTGACATTGCGGAGCCGTTACAGAAAGGCGTAAGAGGGACTCCTAAGATCATCCATGTGGATCGCTTGGCGCGTTATCATGGGACCGATAATGCTCGGGACGAGCATGTCTTAGGAGAGGGCAGTGTTACGCGCTCCAATCGACGATATACTAGCGCCATCTAGTGTCAGGAACGAGAGCGAGTAGAGCGTGTAAAGAATGACATCACAGATCTCTCGACCGACAGCGCCGCCCGAAGAACTAAGTTTCTAGAAAATCTATACTCGATTTCTCGGTACCTTGCGCGTGTTTACTTGAACATTCCGGATGTTTTGCTGATTTGAATAAATAGGTGGCGCAAGATGCGATCGCGACAGAGTTGAACTCAGCGACACAAGCGACGCTTCGGAGCGAAATTAAGTGAATTAGTGTGTTTAATTATTAGTGTTTTTTTAACTTTAATTTGTATAAAGTAAATTAAAGTGTTAATTTAGGTAATTTTATCGGCAATTTTTATTGTCACGAACCCTAAGCTCGTAACATAATGATATGAAGGTCTTGGGTTCGACTAGCAGGCCGGAATAGTTTATCGTTTTCTTAGTAATATCTCTTAATAAATTCATATAGGGAATTTTTAAGATATAAATTATGTTACCGGATTTGTTCCCCGGTTGAAATCATCTTTCCAATAATGTTAATTTAAAGAAATATTAAAATAAAGTAGTTAGAGACCGGGATTTGTTAACCGGTCGAGATGATCGCTGTGCATAAGTAGAATTAATGGAAATTAATTGCATAAGTATTGTCTTATATGAGTTTGATATGTTTTGTATGAAAACAAATGCCTATTTTCTATGATTGATTTATGAAAACATTCACTTATATTGTTTGATTAGAAACATGATAACTGATAAGAATCTGATTAGAAATAGTTTTCAACGTTTGAGAATTGTGTAGAATCATTTATTCACCTAGTATTGTTGACATTAGTGTATACTAAACTTTCCAATTTTACTGATAGTCGATAGCCGCGCAAAAGTTAGTTGTTCAAATAGTGTGAGTTCATAGACGCACGCTAGCCACGTACTTAGGAGGCTAAATATGTAGAAATTTAAATATTTGCAAATTTCAGAAATTTATGTGAAATGAATTGTAAAACATTTCAAATTGATTGTACGTGTAAAAGAGGTGAATTCTGTGTTATTTTTTGAAAATTCCTGTGAATAAGTGAAATAATGATAGTTTTGTATAAGAAATTTAAAAGTGTTTTAATAGTGAAATGTATAGAGAAAATGTAAATTAAAGTATTGTATTAGTTAAGATATGTATAATTTCAAGTGGAAAACATTGTTTTAACTTTCTATGTTAAATACTTATCGTCACGCACAATCCCTAACGGGGTAGCCAGAGAGAACAAATCGCCAAGTGTCACGATCCTTACATATCTCTTTCACTTCTTTCAGGTTCATTAACTTCTTCATACATGCACGTCTAGGTATCCGAGTACTCTTGACCCTCCCCTCTTCGAGCAATTTGCTCACATGGTCTTCTAAAGTTAGTCTCGGTCTACCTCGACACCTTTTAATATTTACTTTCGCTCTATATATTTTCTTCACCATTCGGTCTTCACTCATTCGTTCAACGTGCCCAAACCATTGGAGTACGCCCCTATCAATTTTTGTGATAAGGTCATCTTTCAATCCTGCCATATTGCGAATCTCTTCGTTTCGCTTTCGGTCGGCTATGGTAACGCCACACATTTTACGAAGAGATCGCATCTCCACTGCATTCAACTTGCTTTTATGCTTCTTCTGGCATACCCAGGTTTCGCTGCCATATAACAAAGTCGGTACCAACACTGCGTTATGTATTGCAAGGCGTGCACTCTTCACCACGCCTTGCCTTTTTACTAATGCATTCAGGGCACCATTGACTTTGTTTCCGGCAGCGACACGCCTATCCACATCTAAATCACATCTTCCATCCCGGCTGAAAGCACTCCCCAAGTATACAATTTCATTTACCTGTTCTAGACATTCCTGATTTACCCATATTTCACATTTCGTTCTCTCTTCGTCCTTTTCAAATACCAGAACCTTAGTTTTATTAGCATTCAAATGGAGACCTTTAATTTCACATTCCTCTTTCATACACGTGACTAATGCCTGCAGTTCTGCTTCTGATGGTGCAATAAGCACTGCATCATCAGCATACAGCAGACAATTAACTTTTATGTCACCCAATTTCACACCCAAACAGCTATCTTTCAGCTTCTGTAAACAGCTGTCGAGATACAGTATGAACAGCCAGGAAGACATGACACAACCCTGTTTTACGCCCGCTTGGACGCTAAACATGGGTGACAGGTCATGCCCTACCCGCACACAGGCTTTACAGTCATAGTAAAGTGACTGCACAGCCCTTAACAATCGATCATCCACACCATATCCCGGCAACAGTTCCCACATTTTCTTTCTTATAACCTTATCAAATGCTTTCTCCAGATCCACAAAAGCACAGAAAATCCTCTGGTTAACACTCAGAAGCTTCTCCGTGATCATGCGGAGAGAAAACATTTGATCCGTGCATCCTCTTCCAGGTCTAAATCCGCATTGTGCCTCCCATAAGAATCTTTCCGATTTCTCTTCTTCTTGTCAAAACCTTCGAATAAACTTTACTTGCTAAACTGGTCAAGCTGATCGCCCGATAGCACCCACAGTCAAAATGTGAACCTTTACCTTTATATAAAGGCACAATGACCGCGGATCGCCAATCATCCGGGACA
This sequence comes from Parnassius smintheus behrii, assembly GCA_036936625.1. Lineage (NCBI taxonomy): Eukaryota > Metazoa > Arthropoda > Insecta > Lepidoptera > Papilionidae > Parnassius > Parnassius smintheus. The sequence continues at coordinate 25,293,269 of JAUPFT010000023.1, read as the reverse complement.
TCTACCGTCCGCAAGCACAAATTGCACAGCAGATGAAAGCTGTCCCAGACGCGAGGCCCACCGTACTTGACCATTTCAGCAGTAACTCTGTCTAGTCCCGCAGCCTTACCACATTTCAAACTTCGAATCGCACGTTCAATCTCTTTCATGCTGATGACCTCAGTGTCATCGAGGTCCGTGTCTGGCGTGCCAGTCACGGCGTCACCCCCGGATCCTTCACTAAGATAACTTTGAACATGTGAGTAAAATAAGCATATTTTGTTAAATAAATAAAGGGTTTTTTTGTGATATGAAAATGTAATGTATATCGTAGTATAGATATTTTTTGTGCTATCTTTATAAGTAAATTGTATAAATGTATGTCTTATACAAATAAAGTTATTGAGCAAACCGTGAAAAAGTGATAGTACGAATTGATGTAATTGAGTTGCGCAAGCGCACAAATGGCGCGGCTCACTTTCGCGTTTAGTTTCGAGGTAGTTCAGTAAATTGATTTTTCTTGCAAATCGTTGATCTATCATCGGATCTCCTAGGTGTGCGTCGCTTGCAGTTATCAGTGGCTGCAAATGACCGCCGGTACGACATACTCCGCCGATCGTTGAGTCCCGTGATTCCGTGAGGCGTCGAGGTCACCGGCCCCTAGTTGATCCTTGGCACTTTATGCGTTTCGTGCATCCTGTGCCTAGTCGCGTATAAAGTGCCACCGTTGCACTTCCCCCAACCCTTTTGGTGTACAAAAGGGGTAGGCCGTGCCCAAAGTGTTGATAGCCATAAACTTTTTATCACCATATTACAGATAGGGCCTCTTAGAGTTCGACTGACGTTGTTAGGATTAGTAACATGTCAGGTAGGGATAAGGGGGAGCCACCCCCTTCAATAAGAAAACCACCAGACAAAAGAAAAGGTGTATTGGATCGACCACTGGTTGTGAGGGATCTGTCGAACCCGGAACGCACGAGGGTCGTGTCCTCATTTTCACAGATCCCCCAACGAAAACCCGTCTCGCCACGGAAAGAGCCCGCACCGGGCGTTGCGCTCACGCCGGCCGTATCTGAGCATACGGTCAGGCAAGAACCATCGCCCCAGCAGCAGCGGGCAGTGAAAACGGCTAGACGCCATACACCACCGGAGACTGAAGCCTCTTTATTTGAAAAGAGGCAAAGGATTGGCTCCCAACTGTCCTCCGATGAAGCACCGTCACCATCGGAGGAGGATGACGATTATCACCATCGGGCGACACTGAAGAAGGTGTTAAGATCACCACCCAAAGCACCATCTCCACCGCAACTCCCCCCCCCCCGCTCCATATCTCCGGATCGACGAAGCCGAGACTCGGCCCAGTATGAGCAGGGGGGTGAAGAATCCTACAGTTGGGGGTCCACCACATATGCCACCCTCGCTGCATCCGCCGGCAGGTCCTCTCCGGCGGCAACGACCACTCCGTCCGGGCTTCCACAGGACGATGGCCAACGGCCATCTACCAGTTATGCCCATATGGTAGCTGCACCAGCAGTACCGCGACCGCCTCCGGCGGCAGTGCCAACTGAACTGCTTCAGGCCAGTGAGATGCGTGCGCTGTGCCGAGGAGCACATTGCAAGCCTTTGCACTCGGGGTAGAGAGGAACAACCTACATGTGCCAACTGTGGTAAAAACCACACAGCAAATGACCGCCGCTGTCCAGTCCTGAGGAGGACTGCTAGGAGGCAGGGGATAACTTTGCCGGGGCTACTCCCGGAGGCCCCTAAAAAGAACCCCCAGAGTCGCCCGAAAGCTGTAACCATTCAGCAAGACGGGTGGGCTACCATCACTGGGAAGGGCAGGCAACCAGCCCCCCCCCCACCCGTAACACCTAAAGAAACGGTGGAACCCACAGAGATAAGGGCAACCACCGGGGCGACTATACAGCCCCCCGCCAATCCTGCCACAGAACGGCAACCCTCCAAGAAGAGGAGGCGGGAGAGGAGCAGGAAGAAGTCGCAGCCTCCTCAGGCTGTCACCTCTACCCCGACACCAACTGCACCAGTAGCCTCACAGGCGCAGGTTACTAGGGAGAGAACCAGGAGTATGGGTAGAGTGCCAGAAAGGGCTGAACACAGAGCCCGCTCTACTGGAAGAGCGCGCCCTACCCAAATACATAATGAGCAAACCCAGGACACCCAACACCCGAGACAATTGCCAACGCCTTCCTATAGGAAAATACCTACCACCGGCCTCGAAACAGCAGACGCAATCCAGCGTCTGGTTGGTATTGCCATCGAGGTTGGCATGCAAGTCCTGACAGACATCAGGACCGGGACAGACCCAATCACAGCCATCATGAAGGCGCTGGCAAAGCTCCTAGCCCGGCACTACGGAGGAGAGTAATCTGCGCCTCCTATACTGGAACACGGACGGTATACAGCAGAAGCTACATGAACTCCGCACAGTTGCTCAGCAACAGGATCAAGATGACGTATCTTGCTGGGAGAGACGAAGCTCAACCCAAGGACGCACATAAAGCTGCCCAACTACCACCTGTACAGAAGGGACAAGATCACTGCTCAAGGGGCTGCCTATAGAGGGACGGCAGTTCTGGTGAGGAGGGACATCGTCCATCAGGAACTAGAATTACCATCATACCAGTCAATGCGTTCTATCGGCATAAAAATGGAGGCGGCGGGTGAGGAACTTATGATCTACGCAGCATACCGCCCGCCAGGGACTCCATTTTGCCCCTCAGACATCCGGACAATAATGGAAGGCGACACGCTCACTATCGTCGCCGGGGACCTAAACGCCAAACACCCGGCGTGGGGGTCCAGAGTGATCACCCCGCCGGGTCGTGAACGTTATGAAGATGCAGAAAACAACAACTATGACGTTTTAGGTCCCGAGGAGCCAACGCACATCCCGTCCAACCCACGGAAGTATCCGGATGTATTGGACATCGTGCTCTCCAGGAACATCAACTACCCAGTAGTGGTAGAGGTGCTATACGACCTGAGCTCACAGCATCTCCCGATTCTGATAACCCTTAGCACAAAGGCGGTGACTACGCCGCCCAGAGCAACCAAGACACGTGTCGACTGGAGGCGCTATGCACAACACTTGCAAGCGAGACCTCCAGCACACATGCCCATAAGCACAGTGGACGACGTAGAGGCCGCTGCTACTAGAATTACCAAAAACATCCAAGAGGCCCTCAACGCGGCCTCTACGATCGTCCCGATAACAGCAAGGCGTGACGATCTGCCGCGTGAGATAAGCGTGCAGATCAAGCGCAAAAGAGCGCTGAGAAAGCTCTGGGCGCGCACTCGCTGTCCTAGATTAAAAACGCAATTAAACACCGTATCGGAGGAGCTGTCGGTGGCAGTCCAGGCCTACAGAGGGGAGGCCTGGGAGCGGCGCATATGGAAGGCGGATGAGCATGATGCGTCGCTCTATAAACTGAACCGACAGCTGACAAAAATTAGACCTCCCGTTTGCCCACTGACCAACAGTGTGGGCGAACGTTGCTATGATGCCAAGGGAAGAGCGGATATCCTGGGAGAGAACTTCGAGGGGCAATTTATGCCGAACCCAGCGAGTGCGGAGTTCATGGAGCTTCATGCCCGGAAGGAGAGTCGCGTACAGGAGTTCCTGTCGTCGCCCGCGCCAACTCTTGCAGGAGAGTGATTCATCTCCCCCGCTGAACTGCGGAGGACAGTAACCCGCCTGCAACTGAGGAAGGCGCCTGGGCACGATAGGATTACCAACGCTGCACTCCAACAGCTGCCCAATAGAGTCCTAGTAGAGATTGGTCGACTCTACAATGGGATATTGCGGACATCCCACTTCCCGGAGGAATGGAAAAAAGGCAAAATTATCGTCTTGCCGAAACCCGGGAAGGACAGGCGTAAAGCTTCCAGCTACAGGCCGATTACGCTATTACCACACATAGCTAAACTGTTCGAAAGATTGCTGCTAAGACGTCTCCGTCCGTGCATCCAACTTCGGGCGGAGCAGCACGGATTCAGGAGGGTTCACTCTACAGTCACACAGCTGACTAGAGTGCTGCACCTGCTTGCGGCAGAGTACAATCGCGGCCGCATATCGTTGGGCGTCTTTCTCGACATCGAGAAGGCGTTCGACCGGGTGTGGCACTCCGGATTATTATATAAAATACACGAACAGACCAGTGTCCCCCCTGCTATGTTGCGGTTAGTGGCGTCTTTCCTGGAAGACAGGAAGTTTTACGTCTGTTAGAGAACGCCGAGTCCGCAACAAAATCCATCAGAGCCGGCGTTCCACAGGGCAGCTGTTTGTCTCCAGTCCTGTACGCGGCTTATACCAATGATATACCTACATTGGCAGGCAGGCTGCAAGAATGGGAGGACGACGTTGAGCTGGCGCTATATGCGGACGATAGCGCCTATTTCACCTCGTCCAGAAGAGCCCATATAGCCACTGCCAAAATGCAGCGTCTGCTGGACCTGCTGCCACCTTGGCTAAATGAGTGGAGGATGGTTGTCAATGTTGGTAAGACAACCGCTCTGCTCACTCGTCGCCTCAGGAACTTACCACCACCATTGACTCTCAACGGCCAGGAGATAGCGTATGAGAAGGTCGTGACTTACCTTGGGTGCCGGATCGACCGGGCGCTGCGCATGACTGCGCACGTCGACTTGGTCGTCCGCAAAGCCAGATGTGCGCGGGCAATGCTCCGTCCGGTCCTGGCATCCAAATTACCATTGAAGACTAAGATCCGGATATACAAGATGTATATCCGGACTATTACCACCTACGCTGCTCCGGTCTGGTACGCGCTCCTGAGCATAACCCAGAGGCGGTGACTGGAGGCCCAGCAGAATCTGTCATTAAGGACGATTGTCGGAGCAGGTCGTTACGTCCGGAACGACGTAATAGCGGCCGACTTAAAAGTCGAGAGTATCACCGACTTTGTGGCCCGGATGGCGCGCGGCATGTTTGACCGTGCCGACAACGGGCCACACGAACACCTCAACGGCTTTGCGCCGTTGCACACTCGGTCACCGGACGGGCGACCTCTTCCAAGAGAACTCCTCCCTATATCGATTAGAGAGTCGAGTAACAACCCACGATGCCGCTGAAAGGCCAACTTTGACTTTCAACCGGATAACCTCTCCTTTTTCCGTAGTAGGATAACTACGGAAAAACTATCACACTACATAACATCGGAAACAGACAACCTCCTGTTTTTCAATAGTCGGGTAAATGACTACGAAAAAATATTAACCACGTACGGACACTCCGGTTATAGAAAAAGCCACCTATAACATAATAGGTGAAGAAAATGACTGCCCCATAGTAATGGGGCATGAGGAAACCCGGGCAATGGGGTACACCCCGAGGCCCGATACCTGTATTGCATATCAGTGCAATCAGACGACAAACTGGCTTGCAAATCGTTCGGGAAAAGTGCAAGACCAGCATTCAATAAAAAGAAGAAAGAAAAAGTATAGGGAAGTGATAGGGAAAAGTAATTACTCTCTCACGGAACGGTTTGAAGATAATTGCTGTTTTATTCCCAAGGAATTCTCCCCTTAAAGTGATACAGTCCATATCGAAGAACTAAGGCGTTGGACCGGGACGACTTCGGAAGACCCGTAATCCCCGCCTGAACCTATTTTCTGAAAAGGAAGAGGTTATCACCCTTGTGTATTACTCCATTGCGGAGATCACATACGTTGTTCCCGAACCCAACGTAGGCGTTATAGGAGTCCGGATCGAGAGAAGCCTCGATTCCCCCCTTCTGTTTCTTAGTTTAACGTTTGTCTGGTCCCTTTTCAATATTTAATACGAAAATTATTTCGTGGAAACCGGCACACAAGACTAGATAGTTGATATGGTAATAAAAAGAGAAAAGAATTGTCATAATCAAAAAAAAATGGCTACTTGGCTAATGTCATCAAATCTTGTCAGATTTTATAGCAAATTATAGGTATTTTTGTGACATTTCTTTTCAGTTATCACTGGCCTACGTGTGCTTACGTGGTAAGTGTATGTGTATTGTGTTAATTGTGCCCAGGCTGTGTGTGGATGTTTGAAGTGTCACGCTTGGCCGTCGGAATTACGATCGGAGTAAAGACGTCTCATATCTTAGACACTGCTGCCCGTTATCTGTTTAGGAATTTATGTCTGCTGCACACGAGATAGTAATAAACAATAATAAACATTTACTTCTCCCACTTTTTACATAGTTACAATAGTTTCATAAATAGTTAAAGAGTTTTTGAGTAGTTGTGGGAGACAGGAGCCCAAACTAGGATACCCTGTGCTATGGGTCTCCTGGCTCCCCCTCTTGGCTTTATTACATACTTTTCGATGATACTGTTCTTAGACATGAAGTGAGAGTTGCATGTGGAGATCGGATATGAGATTTCCAAAGTGTAATTTACAATTAAAGGCATATAGAATAAATATAATATGCAATATATTTTAAATGATAATAATAAAAGTATATAATCAAAATTTTATATAAATATATATACACATATATAAATACATACATATATATACATATACAAACATACAAATATACGTGTGTGTGTGTGTGTGTGTGTGTGCGTGTGTGTGTGTTTTGTGTGTGTTTGTGTGTGTGTGTGTGTGTGTGTGTGTGTGTGTGTGTGTGTGTGTTTCTCACTATTCCGCTTTTACAGTAAATTCTCTGTTTCTTCGTTATCTAGTTTCATAAGCCAATCTGTAAATTTTTTCTTACATTTATATTTTGTTAGTTGAAAAATTGAGTGTTTTTTATTAACCTTATTATATAAACTGCCTATTCTGTACCCATAAAACTTTTGGGCGAAAGTAGATTTTGCTTGTATCGTTTCACATACCTCATAATTTCTTCTCCTAGTTTGTAGTAAATTGGGTGTATACACAGTGCAAGTGTGTTTTTTTAAAATTGAATACAATATGTATAATTTTCGTACTGTAAGCACGTTAGCTTCATTGAATAAACTGGCCGTTGAAAAGAATTTTGGTTTATAAAGTGCAACTTTTAAAATTATTCGTTGAGCTCTTTCCAATTCAACCATGTGTGTTTTATTGGAACCTCAGACATTCATCGACGGCATCCGCGACCTGGAAGTCAGAGCTGCTTAAGGACGCCTTGGCCCATGCACTGGAAGTGGAAGCCGTGCGGCAGGATCATCGTTCCCATCGCGTCAGGGAGGTTGCCGCAGCTACAGTTCGCGACCGCAACAAAGGATACAGCCCTAGGTGCTATGGCATATGGCAACTTTTAAAATCATTCGTTGAGCTCCTTCCAATTCAACCATGTGTGTTTTATTGGAACCTCCCCAAACAGTAATACCGTAGGTTAATATAGATTGGCACAAGGATATATAAACAGTTTTTATACAATAACCAGTTTGTGACATGTCTTAAGTTTTTAAAAATGTACGTTAGTTTTCTGACTCTTTGGGTTAAATTTCTTATGTGTGTTTTGAATTTAAGATTGTTATCTATTGTTATTCCTAATTATTTGATTTCTTGTGTATTTATTATATTAAAGCAGTTGCAGTTTGAACTAGGAAATTGAAAACATGAATGAGCTATAATTTTATAATTGCTAGTATATTTTGGTAATTTTCGAATAGAGAACGTAATATATTTGGTTTTATCAACATTAAGTGAAAGTGAATTTATGGCTAGCCACCGACAAACGGTATTAATACCTTCTTGTGCAATGTTAAAAACTTCTTCCCATGAATCCCCATAAAAAGTTAGTGTAGTATGATCGGCATACGATATTATTTTACAATTTTGTATATTTAAGTCACAAAGTTCATTAATGTAGCATAAAAACAGCGTTGGGCCAAGTATACTGCCTTGTGGGATGCCGTAACTAATGGGTTGTCCATCGCTTACTATGTTACCTATCCGAACGCTCTGTGTTCGATTATGTAAATAATCCATACGTAGTTGTAACTGTTTGTCCCTTATGCCCATCATTTCTAGTTTTTCATCATTTATTGTATACCGCTATATATAAGAAGCATTAAGATTTTTTGGGATGTCCTATAATCACCTCTTTCGATGCTTATGGAACATAAAAACTTTTTAAAAAAAAAATTTACCCGTCGAAAAAACTGAAAAGCAAAAAATGATAAACCTTTTCCTTTTACCTTAATAACTATGTTCTTAAACTAATGTAAATGTAACTAAGTACATGTAAATGTAAATAAGTACATTTTTGTAATGATTTTTTAAGTTTTTAATTAATTTTTTTAACTAATTTCTTAAACTAATGTTAGTATATCTAAGTAATTTTGAGTCAGTGAGTTAGTGAGTTTTGCTTTTCAGTTTTTTTGGCGGTTTAATTTTTTTGTATAAAAGTTTTTACTTTATAATTTATTGTGGGTTAATTTTTGATTATTTAAAAAAAGCTACTTACTTTACTTTAGCTGTTAAAGGTTATTTAATCCTACTTTAACTATTATTTGTTTAAAGCTGTAATCGACCTCGGAAAGAAAGTATTTGCCAAAGGGCAGGCATATGTGGCACTGAGCAGGGTAAAACACTTATTATTACACAAAACTCACGATGAACGGCAAAAAAAGAATTATCAAAACCGGTAAAAGTTATGCGTAGTCATTCATAAAAAATATACGAGTCGACTTGAGTACCTCCTCCGTTTTTCGTCGGTTGAAAACGAGGTAACGGATAATCTAACACCGCCACCACATTGAAAAATATAAAAATATACAGGTATTTACCACATTTACCACATTTACTTTTCTCTTACCTCTAACTTACTTCAATAAAAAAAATCTTTTTTTATGAAGTAAGTTAACGTAATTTTGCATACCCTAAGCTCAAAGCGCTATGTTCTACCTACGCCTAAAATCAAGAATGCAACGTTTTGTCGCAAGAAATCGTATTTATCAATCTTATTTAAGGCCATACCTCTAGCGAAGGACCTTGAGCGTTTGGTCTGCCGACGATCTCGCTACAATATATCGCGTAAGAAATCTGCAGACGCCACCTACTGGTACGAACGTAGTATTAATTTTTCAATGTCAATGAACTATTTTATGGAAATAGACACGGCAGACATTGATAAGTGTATTTTAATTTTCTTTATTCGGTATATTAATTGCATTATATTATATATATATATATATATATATATATATATATATATATATATATATTATATTAGAATTATGTATTCTCATATATTATCTAATTAACAAAAATTACTATTTTGATTATTTTTAACTATATACTGTTACGCGCTCAAGTCGACGACACAACTAACGCCATCTAGTGTCAGGAACGAGAGCGAGGGGAGCTTTGCAGAAAATGACATCACAAATCTCTCAACCAACAGCGCCATCCGAAGAACTAAGTTTCTAGAAAATCTATACTCGCGCACTCGTCCCTTTGCGCGCATTTACTTGAATATTCGGGATGTTTCTTTGCTAATTTAAATAAATAGGCGCTGCAAGATGCGATCGAGGCAGAGTTGAACTCGGCGACACAAGCGAAGCTTCGGAGCGGAATTAAGTGAATTAGTGTGTTTAATTATTAGTGTTTTTAACTTTAATTTGTGTAAAGTAAATTAAAGTGTTAATTTAGGTAATTCTATCGGCAATTTTTATTGTCACGAACCTCAAGCCCGTAACAATTGGTGTCAGAAGTGGGATAAAATAATGCCGATTTTAACTAAGGAGGAAACGTAGGGTGTCCGTACCCGAAGTCAACGCCAGCAGGAGACGGACCAACGAAGATTTGGTGGTGCAACGCCGCAGACGTCGGAGGGCCAGCGGCCGGCAACGGATGCCGGTCCGTCAGTAGCTCCTGCATCTGCAGCACCTGATTTAGGCGCCCTGATGGTGATGCTGCAGGAGCAGGCCCGCCGACAGGAGGAGCAGGCCCGCCAACAAAAGGAGCAGGCCCGCCGACAGGAGGAGCAGGCTCGCCAACAGGAGGAGCAGGCTCGCCAGCAGGCGGAACAGGTCCGTCAGTTGAAAGAGCAGCTGCAGAGCGGACAGTAGGAACTGGTTCGTCAGTTGAAAGAGCAGCTTCAGAGTGGACAAGAGGAACAGGCCCGCCGACAGGAGGAACAGATGCTCCTCATGAAGGACCTTCATGCTACCTTTGGGAAAGAGATAAGGGAGGTGAAGGATAGGGTTGCTCAACATGACAACCGCCTGGTGGAAGCTGAAACCCGAATCGAAGAACATGAAACCCGAATCAACCATGTGAACAATCGGGTTGACAAAGTGATGGCTGACGTGAAGAAAACGCTGAACGACCTCAAACTTGGGGATGGAACTACAGCTCCCGTAGTAGCTACAACACCTTCGCTACGTGGATTCAAAGTGCCACCGTTCGACGGGACTCTTCCTGGTCGGCCTACAAAATCCAGTTCGAGGCCGTCATGGAGGCTGTTGACGATGCTCACGTTGCTTCTCGAACACCTGAAATATAAATAATATTAATCAATAAAAAATAAAATATGTAAAAAATATACTCATAAAACATTGTTACTTACCTTATGTACTTGCTGTTTTTCTATAATAAATAAGTACGCGTGCATACGGGGACGGTGGTACTTACCGCGATTTTTATCAGTAGGGTGAAGGTATATTTGCAACAACGGTGTTGCACCGCTGAGTACATGATCCCGCGTTTCGAGTTAGTTGCACTAGAACCAAATTTTTTTTAGTATATTTTGCTCCCAGACGACACCAGCGGCCTACATCATCAACATAGTGGTCCTTCGGCCGAATCCTTACGTCGTCTGCAAAAATATAATAATAATAAGTACCAGTTATGTTCCACGCGCCGGCTACGCCGCAAAAAAAGCGACGACCACCTGGCACCGCTGCAAAATCGGAGTGCAAGAACAACCAAGATGTGTTACCATCGTTCAGCTTAAAGGATGAAGTGCTGGAAAAACCTGGAAATGCGCTAAGTGCCTCTAGTAAGAGTAAAAAGTCATCAAAGACCGCAGGCACGTCGTCAAGTACGGCACGCAAACGGCAATTGGAATACGAAACCGCTAAAGCTATGGCTCTCGTGGAAATACAAGCAGCGGAAGCTGAAGTGCAAGCAGCTGAAGCAGAAGCCAAAGTTAAGAGTGCTCAGGCAGAAGCTGCCAAGCTTAAGGCAAATATTCAGTCGAAGCTGCTAAACAAACAGCTTGCAGCTGAGATGGCAGAATTGGAGTCTCATTCACGCTCTTCCCACAAGTCGGCTATGAAATCTTCGACCAGCAAAGTTGAAAATTGGCTGAATGCTCCAGGAAACCAGCATGAGGAGAACCGAGAAGAGTACTCTTGTGAAAAAATCGGCCTAGAAAAGCTGGCACATGCCTTGAATGATGCAGTGGCTGCCTCATCATATAAAATACAGAACCAGGAGCTCTTAACAAGATTAGCAACGTCTAAAGACCTGCCTTTATTTTTTGGAGATCCAATGGAGTGGTTGCAGTTTAAACAGGCGTACCAAGAATCTACCCAATTATGCAAATATAGTGACACAGAGAATTTATGGCGGCTACGTAAGTGTCTCCGTGGCGATGCTAAAGAAGCAGTGACTTCACTCTTGATTGGTGGAACTACACCCGATTTAATAATTGACACTTTAGAACTTCGATTTGGCAAACCAGAAACAATTATGAGTAAAATAGTTTTACAGCTTAAAAAACTATGTCCGTTGCCGTTAACTTATCATAATGATATCATTAATTTTGCAATAAAAATAAAGAACTATGTGGCTGCTGCCAAAGCAATGCAACAAAGTGATTATCTTCGCAGCCCGGAGTTAGTATCGATTGTCGTATCTAAGCTTCCAACTTTGCTTGTCGCAAAATGGACCGACTACGTTTATGAACAGCGAGAGTGTAATTTACCGAAGCTAGAATTGCTTAGTGATTTTTTATATGAGGAAGCCACTAAAACAGCTGCATCAGGAGTAAGTCATATTCACGCTCAATATAACTTAAAGAAGCCCGATGAACGTAAACACCGTTCACACTCGTTGTTGTACACAAATAGTAATCAATTACAAAACGCGGAAAAGTGTAAATTTTGCCAAAAATGGGCTCATGGTGTCGCAGATTGTTCACGGTTTAAGCGCGCCTTACGCAAAGATCGCTGGCGATTTGTACGCGTAAATAAACTTTGCTTCAAATGTCTTGCCCCCCGCCATACGAATGGTATGTCTTGTATTGGCAGTAATTGCGACATTGACGGCTGCAATCAACCGCATCATCGTTTACTGCACTGGATTAAACCATTGGAAGAAAGCTTAAAAACTGTGGAGCGAAGTGAGGATGAGCATCCCAGCACCAATGAAACAGTGACTCATACGGTGGCATCCCACTGTCACAAGGTGCTTTTGAAAGTGGTGCCGCTCACTCTTCACGGACCGAATGGCAGTTTGCATACGCATGCACTACTGGATGATGGAGCTACCGTGGCGGTGATATCCTCTGATATCGCAGATGAGCTCGGATTATACGGTGCAAACGTGATATTGCGCGCGCGCAGCGCATGGGACTCGGGCGAGCTTGTGTGTGAATCTCAAGTAGTGAGTGTTAGTGTTACCAATTCGTATAACGAAATGTTTACTTTCCGTGCGCGTAAAATTAAAGAATTAAATTTACCAACACAAAAAGTGCCGAATATGGACTTTAATAATCATGGATTGTTAAGTGAAGATCTTATGTTATGTAATTGTAACGCTAAGCCAAAATTATTAATAGGTCAGGACAACCATCATTTAATTTCTCCCATTCGTTGTGTTCGTGGTAAGCAGCGTGAGCCGTACATAACTCAAACTGCGCTTGGATGGTGTGTGCACGGATATATGGTAAGTGATGTTAATTGCACTGATCGCTTTGTCTCTTTCATTAATAGTTGCACCGAAAAGGCGGGACAGTCGCAGTGTATCTTTCACTTACACACGGTAGGATCGATTGCTAGCGATCTCTCTCTCGATAACGATAACGGTGAATGCACCTGCGCGCAGTTGCACGATGCGGTTCGTAGATCCTTCGCGTTAGAGTCTATTGGTGTAGGTTCGAAGCCGCGCTGCAACCCAGACGAAATACGCGCTTTACAAATTTTAGATGACACTGCAGAATTAGTAAATGGTCAATGGAATGTCGGCTTACCGTGGAAATACGATGAGTTACATTTACCCGACTCTTACCCTAACGCTTTTAATCGTCTAAAGTCAATAGAAAGAAAATTTTTGCTCAACAAAGAGTGTGCAACTCGTTATTGTGAAAGAATGAGATACTTATTTTCTAATGGTTATGCTAGAGAACTTAATGAGACCGATGAAAACTCTAATAAACGTATAATATGGTGTTTGCCGCACTTTGGTGTAGATAATCCAAATAAGAAAAAACTGCGTTTAGTTTATGACGCGGCAGCAAAGTCGAACGATTATTCTTTAAATGATTTTCTTTTACAAGGCCCTGATTTGTTACAATCGTTATTAGGAATAATGTTACGTTTTAGAGAAAACCGCGTAGGTATCATAGGGGACATAAAAGATATGTTTTTAAGGATTAATGTACGAAAAGAAGATGTTAATTCTTTGCGTTTTTTGTGGAAAGATATCTATTTAAGCAATGAAAATGAACAATTAGGCTTCGGAAGTAGTAACAAAGGTTCAAAATTACCTATACAACATCCTGTTAAGAAATATGTTATGACGTCATTAATTTTTGGCGCTAACTGCTCCCCATTTATAGCACAATATATTAACCAAAATAAAAACACATTGCGCTTTCAGAATAAAATGCCGGATGCAGTTAATGCAATTAGGAAAAATCAATATATGGACGATTTTATCGATAGTTTACCAGACGTCGCTACTGCTACAAAAATGATAAAAGATGTTTCATATATTAATCAGCAAGGTGGTTTTGTGATGCGTAACTGGTTAAGTAACAAGTCAGATGTTCTTAATGATATGCCAAAAGAGACTTTAAATGACATGGCGATACGGTTTAATGTTGAATCCCAGCCGGAACGAACGCTTGGGCTTTTGTGGTTTCCCGCGAGTGATATGTTCGGGTTCGATCTTTCGTTAAAGCGTATACCGAGTGATATTTTACAACTATCACGAAAACCGACTAAGCGTGAAGTTCTTCGTAATGTCTGTATATGATATTCATGGTTTTTTAGCACCTTTTACGATAAAATCCAAAATTTTAATGCGCGAAATATGGAATGTAGGTATAAAGTGGGATCAGGAAATAACAGATAGTTTATTTGTTTTATTTAAAGATTGGATTTCGCAGTTACAAGAAATGAGTTACGTTCGAATCCCGCGGTGGTATTTCTATAGCAACGATTCTGTCGGTGTGAATGAGAAGAGCGGCCACACCGTAAACGACGATGAGACGTCGTTGCAATTGCATATTTTTTGTGATGCATCTCCATGCGCATACGCATGTGTTGCTTATTGGCGTAAACAAGACAGCAACGGCGTGCAGGTGTCATTCGCCGTTGAACGCGCCGTTAAAACCGTTAACTATGCCTAAACTCGAACTTCAAGGCGCGCTATTAGCATGTCGCTTGGCAGAGACTATAAAAAAGAGCATAGAATTAAACCGTCACGTGTTTTTTATTGGACTGATTCAATGATTGTTATTTATTGGATACGTAACGAGCATAGAAATTACAAAGTTTTTATTGCAAATAGGTCAGGTGAAATTGATGAGTTAAGTAAAATTGATGAGTGGCATTATGTGCCGACAAATTTAAATATAGCGGATTTAGCTACAAAAAATAATGATTACGACTTCAACAAGGACTCCTCTTGGTTAACGGGTCCGTCTTTTCTGTACACGGAAGAAAAGTATTGGCCCCGAGAGCCTGAAAATAACGAAAAGAGCAACAATGAGCTGTTAGATAAAATATATGTAGTAATAAAATCACCAAAGGAGAATTGTAATAGTATTTATGATTTACCTATTCCGGATCCAAACCGTTTCTCCGTGTGGCTGCGCTTGCTTCGCTGCACCGCATCTGTACTATTATTTATAGAAAAATGTAAAAAAACCGGTACTCGGCGTATTAATAATTTGATAATGAACAGAGCCGAAGTACTTTTGTTACGCTATTCACAATCACGATCATTTCAGACTGAAATTGATTTGCTGAAACAAAATAAAGAAATTAATCGTGATAGTCGTTTACGTTCATTGACACCATTTTTAGATAAAGACGGCTTATTGCGAGTAGGAGGGCGTATAAACGCAGCTGCAAACGTCACTGAAACTATGAAAAACCCGGTGATTCTGGATGGTAAACATCGCATAGCAAGGCTGGTGGTTTTGGACTTCCACGTACGTGCGGCTCATTCGTATAATGAACTTGTAATAAACGAGCTACGACAAAAATATTGGGTTGTAAATCTGAGACCTACAGTTCGCTCCGTAGCTTCACAGTGTTTAGTTTGCCGAATACGAAAAGCAGCACCAAGACCGCCTCGCCTCGGGGACTTGCCATCTCAAAGATTGGTTCATCATCAAAGACCTTTTACCGTTTGTGGTGTAGACTTATTCGGTCCGATCGAAGTAACTGTGGGCAGGCAGAGACCCAAAAGATATGGTGTTCTTTTTACATGTTTAACAATACGAGCTGTTCATATTGAAATAGTATCGACGCTTACCGCAGACTCACTTATAATGGCACTTAGGAGGATGGCTGCACGCCGTGGGTGGCCTCATACTGTCATATCTGACAACGGAACTAACATGCGAGGTGCTGATGCTGAACTTCGAAAATCTTTTGAAGAAATTAAGCAGCAGCAAGTTATAGCCGAAGCATTAAACAAAGGAGTTTCCTGGCAGTTTATACCACCAGCCAGTCCTCATATGGGGGGAGCTTGGGAGCGTCTGATTAGAAGTGTGAAAACGGCACTGAAAGTCGTTCTTAGAGAGAGGGCTCCACGAGAAGAAGTTTTATTAACGCTTCTCGCTGAAGTCGAAAATATAATTAATAGTAGACCGCTTACCCATGTTTCGGTGGACCCTCAAAGTAAAGAGGCATTAACTCCAAATCATTTTTTACTAGGATCTTCGTCGAACTTACCTGTACCTGGGGTCTTTGATGATGGCGACATGTATGTTAGACGACAGTGGCGTATTGCCCAACGGTTGACAGACTTATTTTGGAGCAGATGGGTAAAAGAGTTTTTGCCAGAGCTAATTCCTCGTCGTAAATGGGATAGGGAAGGTCCGCAATTAAAAGTAGGAGATCTTGTTGTAGTAGTCGATCCATCATTATTTCGAAACTATTGGCCAATAGGTATTATTGAAAAGGTTTATCCAGGTTCAGACGGCAGAGTCAGAGTAGTTGACGTTAGGACTAAGTCAGGAGTGATGAAACGATCAGCTGCTCGCGTGGCCTTTCTCCAGCTTGATGATGAGTGTCGGCGAACCGACACTTGGGGGGAGGATGTTGACGATGCTCACGTTGCTTCTCGAACACCTGAAATATAAATAATATTAATCAATAAAAAATAAAATATAAAAAAATATACTCATAAAACATTGTTACTTACCTTATGTACTTGCTGTTTTTCTATAATAAATAAGTACGTGTGCATACGGGGACGGTGGCACTTACCGCGATTTTTATCAGTAGGGTGAAGGTATATTTGCAACAACGGTGTTGCACCGCTGAGTACATGATCCCGCGTTTCGAGTTAGTTGCACTAGAACATCATACGAGGTGACACCTATGTCTCCCTCCCCGCGGATGTACACGCGCTCACCAAATTTTTTTTAGTATATTTTTCTCCCAGACGACACCAGCGGCCTACATCATCAACAGAGGCGAACGGCTGGAATAAAAGCCAAGCCATGACTGCTCTCACACTAGGCCTGCGTGACCAGGCCTTAACAGTTCTGGAAGCTCTCGGTGAGGAAGTGACTTATGAGCAACTCCTTGAGGCATTGGAGGCGAGATATGGCGACGCTCACCTGGAACACGTCTTTCGTGCGCAGCTTAATGATCGCGTGCAGCGCATCAACGAAAAACTGCAGCAGTGGGCTCTAGAAGTGGAGAAGCTGGTGCGAAAAGCATACCGGTCTGTACCTGCGCTCATTGAAGGGAACCTGGTGCAGACATTCATCGACGGCATCCGCGACCTGGAAGTCAGAGCTGCTGTGAGGCTCGGGCACCACGAGACGCTTAAGGACGCCTTGGCCCATGCACTGGAAGTGGAAGCCGTGCGGCAGGATCATCGTTCCCATCGCGTCAGGGAGGTTGCAGCAGCTACAGTTCGCGACCGCAACAAAGGATACAGCCCTAGGTGCTATGGCTGTGGAGAAAAGGGCCACCTTCGATCCAGCTGCCCTAAGCGAACCATGGAAAGGAGAGTTGATCGATCTCGAGAGGGTAGTGCAGCTAACGGCACTGCCTGGCGGCGACAGGATCATCGTTCACCTCACGCTAGGGAGGTTACAGCAGTTACGGTTCGCGACCACAGCAAAAGATACAGCCCTAGGTGCTATGGCTGTGGGGAAAGGGGCCATCTTCGGTCCAGCTGCCCTAAGCACACCCTAGGAAGGGAAGGTGAACGGTCTCAGAAAGGAAGTGCGGCTAACAGCACCACCCAGCAGCAGCAGGAATACGACTTTACTATCCGACCCTGCAGCGGGAAATCTCATGGCAACGCAGATGCATCGTCAAAAAGACCTTGTCCTGAAGATTGCAACCATTGTAGTAGGCAAGAGAGTAAGGAAGTGGTATCCGTGAGGATGCTCAGGACAGACCACCTCAGCAACCGGTGGAAGGACAGCCTACGACATGCACAGCAGGAAGATCCAGACATCAAGCCGATACTGGAATGGATGAAGGCCAGTGCTCCCAAGCCCAAGTGGAGCGAAGTCTCAGCGATGAGTTCGACCACTAAAAGCTATTGGGCCCAGTGGAACAGCTTGCTGATTCAGGATGGAGTCCTGTGCCGTAAATGGGACAATGGTCGAGGAGACAGCTGTCGTTTGCAAATGGTTGTCCCTAAAGCTAAGGTGCCGAATGTTCTACAGGTGTGCCATAATGGTCGTTCAAAAGTCCATCTGGGAGTTAAACGAACTCTACTGAAGGTCCGAGAACAGTTTTACTGGTTCCATTATCGTGACGATGTAGAGGATTGGTGTCATACATGTACAAGTTGTGCGGCTGTGAGAAGACCTCAGACACGGAGTAGAGGAGCATCGAAATTGTACAATGTTGGTGCACCACGGGATCGAACATCCCTTGACATTGCGCAGCCGTTACAGAAAGGCGCAAGAGGGACTCCTAAGGTCGTCCATGTGGATCGCTTGGCGCGTTATTATGGGGCCAATAATGCTCGGGACGAGCATGTCTTAGGAGGGGGCAGTGTTACGCGCTCAAATCGACGACACAACTAGCGCCATCTAGTGTCAGGAACGAGAGCGAGGGGAGCTTTGCAGAAAATGACATCACAAATCTCTCAACCAACAGCGCCATCCGAAGAACTAAGTTTCTAGAAAATCTATACTCGCGCACTCGTCCCTTTGCGCGCATTTACTTGAATATTCGGGATGTTTCTTTGCTAATTTAAATAAATAGGCGCTGCAAGACGCGATCGAGGCAGAGTTGAACTCGGCGACACAAGCGAAGCTTCGGAGTGGAATTAAGTGAATTAGTGTGTTTAATTATTAGTGTTTTTAACTTTAATTTGTGTAAAGTAAATTAAAGTGTTAATTTAGGTAATTCTATCGGCAATTTTTATTGTCACGAACCTCAAGCTCGTAACAATACTATACTGCTAATATCGAATTAGCTTTTTATAGTGTAAATTATAATATTTGTCGAAATGTTAATTATGGATTCGAACTTTACATGCTTATGGTGCTTCATTTTTGTTATTTTCATTTACTTACATATTGAAAATATACTTGAATAGTAGGTATTATTATTTTATTTAGCTACTGAATTTTAGGATATGTTTTACCTTGAGCTCAAATATAATTTTGAGGAGCAATAGTTATTACCTACTAATCTTTTATCTGCTATTCCTCATTTAGGAACAATATTAGTAAATTGAGTTTGAGGGAGATTTACTGTTTATAATGCTACATTTATTATTTTAATATTTACCTACTGGGTAGGTAATTATTAAAATAATAAATGTAGCATTCGTAACGAAATCCTATACTATTAAACGAGCAATTCTTGTATATATATATATATATAACTATATAATCGGGATCTCGGAAACGGCTCCAACGATTTTCATAAAATTTAGTGTCCAGGGAGTTTCGGGGATAATAAATAGATATAGCTAGGATTTATTTTTAGAAAATGTCTTTTTGTCCGTGTTTTTAGGCAATGAAAAACTGCTACAATATCGTTAGAATAAGAAGGTAAATTTTGACGGAGTGTTAGAGATTATAAATAGCTTAATTGGTATAATGGTCGGTCACAGAATCGTAAAACCCCGGTTCGAGCACAGACCGACAGACCGACTTTTTTTAATTGTACGGTCTCCTATTAAATGCTATACGCGACGTCCGACTTCAGCGTAAACGTTCCGATCGGCGTCTGAACGCCAGGCACAGCGTCAGCGGTCAATACATATCTTAGCAATGGACGACGTCTAGACTTTCGATCAAACAACAGTTAAGTAGCTGACAGTGCCCACGTGTGGTTGTGTGTGATATTTTTACATAAAATGGATATAAATTCAATACTTTTGGCGGCGCTTGTGTTACTTGAAGAAAAGCAACAAGACGACCTATACGAAGAAAAATAAAGGTAACAAGGCACCGATTATTTATGAAGAGAAATGAAGATGGATGTTTCCAGCTATTATAATGAAACACTTAAAAAACAGCAATTCTAAATTTACTGAATATTTTCTTATTAATCAAGAACAATTTAAACATAATAATAAATCAATAACTCGTCTTTTTCTTTATAAAATTTTGTCATTTTGTACTGACGCTAGACACGACCTTTACGCTGCAATGGTTCGAAATAACTAAAGACGCAGCGTAAAGCATCTTAACGTCGCCTACGACGTCCATACGCCGACATCAGCTTGTGAAAAAGACCACAACAGTACATTTCTATAGTAAGCATCGTAACGCGGCGTACGGCGTGACGCTGTAAGCGGCTGATGGCGTTTATAGGAGACCACCGCCTAACCTTTTTTCATGTTCCTTTCTTTTTTGAGAAAATCTATTTTTCGAGCCCTTTTTTTAGTATTTTTTAAAAACACGAAAATTTAAATTAAAATAATTGCACTCATGATTTTTTATTTAATTCCAGTTCCGTTTTTTCTGTTATGTCGCTAAGATCAAAAAATATTATTTATATTTCATCAGTATGTAATTTGTATCTAAATATAATTTCCAAAACACAGGAAATAAAAAAAAAACGAGCGAAAAATACCGAGCAAAGCTCGGTCAACCAGATACTATAACTAATGAGATATTGTGATTATTTGTGATTAGTAATACTGGGTGGGTATTAATAAATAGAACAAAATAAAATATAAAGTCAATTTTATTATCTTGAATGTAAGAAATTTATTACAAATTTTTTAACTTCCTTAAATTATAAACAAACAGCTGCAGCTATTAAAATGAACATATATGTGCATACATACGCCCATATATATATATATATATATATATATATATATATATATATATATATATATATATATATATATATATAGTACCCGGATGACCGAGCTTTGCTCGTTTTTTTTTTGACATTACATTTATAAATTACATACTGATGAAACTTAAATAATATTTTTGATATTATTGATAGAATAGAAAAAACTGAACTGATTATTTGAAAAAAAATCATGAGTGCAATTAGTTTTATTAAAATTTTCGTATTTTTGAAAATTACTTAAAAAAAGGGTTTGAAATAATAGATTTTCTCACAAAAGAAGGGAACTTGAAAAAAAAGGAAGAAATGCCGGAACAGAGCCAGGCTAACCACGCAACTTCGATATCACGCCCGACCGACATACCAGCTGAGCTATAACGATCGTTGGCGATTTGTCAAAATTTACCTTCTTATATTGTAGCAGTTTTTATTGCCCGAAAACACGGACAAAAAGACATTTTCTAAAAACAAATCCAAGCGTATATATATAAGTTTTGGTTCGGTGAAGCTGCAACCTAATGGACCATGATTTGAAATTTTTATGAAAAGAAGTGGCTGACTTCTATTATTATTCTTCTTATTATTTTTTCATTACTGCCTTTTTCAACCTCACAAGATATTTGTAACCGCAAAAAAGAAAACCACATATAAGTAAGTAAATCAGTAATATAGTGTTGTATATTACTGATTCAGACTAAATAAAGGTTCCTAAAAATAGACGTAGATAAAGAAATTGCATAAAAAATTACTCAAATAAAAATGCAATAAACTTGTTAATTTTATAGGTAGTAACATATTAAAATAATAAGTTTTTTCAGGATATTTATGTAAAACATAAATGTTATAATATTATGTTCTAACTACGTTCACGCTTGCGCATATAAAACCGCGGAATTTCACTAGTTTTATCATCAAAATAATAATTGACAACCCTACCCTAAGTTTGCCTTGATTTTACCAACTCAAACTCGTTTTAGGTGATCAAAACATAGAGAGAAAGATAGGAGACTATTTTTTATTTAATATGGTTCATCTAATCCGTAAAAATAGTTTAAAATACTCACACAATAAAATTTTGAAGTGCAGGTAAAAATATCTGCGACCAACATTTGCACAATTCTGACGTTCACAGCCGTTTCACAACTTTTTTGCCAGAACCAAAAGTAAGCGCTCGCATGCGACAAAAATCGTACCATAAATAAAATAAAGTCTCTAGCTCGAGAGGAGAGGAGTCGTGGTAGCTAAGATGGTTAGCGCTTGCTGAAATTTTCACAGTGCGCGAGCAAACCGGGTTCGATCCCCGCCGGCACCAATAAAATTTTAATTGAAATTTAAAGTGTTGATTTACCACGTGCTCAGTGGTGAAGGAAAACATTGTGAGGAAACCTGCATGTCTTAAAAATAAGAAAAAACTATTTCGAAGACATGCGAAGTTCGCCAACAGGCATTGGGGTAGCGCGGTGGACAATTCCTTTCCTAGGACCCTTTCAGCAAATATAATAGAAATAAAAAAATAATAAATCCAAACTTCATTTAAAACCAAACATATAAATTGTAAAGTAGCTGCAGGTATTTATAATCAAGTAAAAGACATTCCTTTACTCCAACTTGTCCATGTTTCCCAAAACAATTTATAATTAAGCTTTATATTATAATGCGGATTTTTTATACTTAAAATTTTAATAATAAAGCATTTCGTACGTCTCAGCCGAGGCGCAAATATTTTTCGGCCGCAAATTTATAAGACCGATTTCTTATTCAAACATAAACATGGTTTTTTTAATTAAATCTACCAATCAAAAAACGCCACGCATTTTTATTGAACACTTCCTATTCAATTCACAAAGTACCTATTATATATTTGTTTCTATAAAAAAGTGTATATAAGTTCAATCATAAAACTAAATGGAAACACAAATAAGGCAAATGCATTGAGTTGTACAACACATAAATCATTGGGCAAATGTAAAAATGTTGGAGGCAGGTAGCGCTATCGCATGTTTACGTACCGCACGGCTGTAGGATTTATTTCAAAGATACGGCCGAGTTACAATACTGTATAAATAATATTACCGTGACGTTAGCGCATAGGTTGGTAGGTACTCAAATAATATTATGTTTGCGGCGAAATACGGAACGTCGACGACGGCGACACATCCACTTCGTGCGAACGCATACAGCGGTATGCCGCTCGCACTCTGCGCACGCCCCTTTATCATAGAATTCACACAATTTCCGGAATTATTTTATTTAAAAGAGAAAAACGAACTTAAACACTTAAATAAAACGTGGAGAATATAGATTTTTTAATTATCTATCCATTAGTGTTATCCTCAAATGATTAGATCGTTGCGTTTAGCAACAGATGCATGTAATCAAGAATTTTAGTCATTTTTTAAAAGTTGATTTTAAATGTATTTATAGCACATAAAAATAAATTAGAACGTGAAATGTGATGATAAGATATCGAACATTAATAATGTACTTTTAGATGTAGTTTATTTTTCATAACTAATGAGGTAATAGAGTCTGAAAAACGCACTTTCGCAACATTTTGGTCAGGGATACACCTTAGGGCGACACCGTGAAAAATGCACCTCCTTTCATCGAATGGTATAGGACTATGACACCACTAACGAAAGTGGGATTTTGATATAGGTAAATTCATGTCTTTATCTTGAATTTGATTGCTCAAAAACACGATTGTATAATTTTGACTCGATCATAATTATTTGCGAAAACACCTCTAAAAAATCACTATAGTTGAAATTACAACGAAATCATTTGATCTATATGCTTGGGAATCACTCAAATATATTCATAAATTAATATTCATAATTTACTTGCTCGTTATTTTGATAACTTAAATCAATAATTTTTAAAAAAATATTTTAAGATTCTGACAATTTCTAAGCGCTTTTAATGGTCGCGGGCGCCACGCAATTTTAGACCTTATGACGGCATTTCTTCAAGTTTTTACAGAAATTATGTATTCACTCGGATCAGTACGGCGATAGCGTTTTCGATGTGTCGTTTTAACATATGAATGATATAAAAATCACATTGTCAGAATGATAAATGATTTTTGCACTTCTATTTTTTTTTAAATCGATTAATTGCTATTTTTAAATTTAAAAATAGTTCTATGGTGTAGATTTGTCAGCATGGGGGGGGGGGGTAAACATTTAGAGTTATTATGTAATAACATAAGTATAAACACGATAACTTTTGAAAATGTCAATTGTTCAACTCAATCTATTTTTAATCTATTAATCAATTATTAAATGGCTGTTAAACAATGATTTCAAAAGGAAGGATAGGCCCAATTTTGTTACAAAGTTATGAGTAAAAAATATAAATATTTTACTCATAACTTTTTCATACAAGAAAAACTAGCGCATCTGTCATAATACAAACGTCATATCAAAACACGACGTAACCAGGGTCGGATTTCGTGGTATAATTATCGTAATTGTAACATTATTTCATATTTTGTAGTATATAGTATCGTAATGATAATAAGCGAAAATACTATAATTTAACCTAAAGGTCGACTTGTTTTATTATCGGGTCCTTTTACATTTTAATATTAACCCTACGATATCGAGAATTTGTGTATTGTACATGAGTACTGCTTTTTTAAATAAAATTAGAATTAGCTTCATTTCTGGTCAATCGATGCTCGATCGATGTATTTATGTTGCATCCTTGAAATAAATATGATGAGGGGCTACTACGATAAAACTCTATGCTCCAGAAGCAATCGGTTTGAAAACAGAATTTCAAAATATTTTATGAATCAGATTTTCAGATTCAATTAAGCAGATATGTTTTCTTTTGTACTCTTTTCGTTTTACTCTTATTGAATATAAAATATATTAGGTACCAGTATTCAAAATTTAACTTACACATAGTTCTTTAGACAAAAGTTAAACAGAAATAAAAATAAAACCGTGAAAAAACGAAACGTGTGGATAATCCAGACGCGTGACCCCAAAATCCCGGCACACGGGAAAAAAGAAATATGAAAAATCAAATGTGATATAATTTTTTAAAAATAGTATAATTTTATTTTTCATCGACAATATTTTTGGGGGTCTGAATCCAACCCTGGCCTAATCTTGGTAACGTAACTAAACTAACTGTAAAATAAAACTTTTAAAATGCGTTTGTATAATAATTTAGTAATAATGAAATTAATATAAAGCTATTTACCGATGATACGATATCCCATGTTTTTTTTTTAAATCTTTGTATCGTAATTTTTGCATTCTTTTACCACACAACTAGACATATTTATGACAGGCAAATCCGTCCTACGCGCGCACTACTATCGACCGATTCGAGTTCGCCCTAAACTTTAGGGCCAGCGCACTGATCCGTTTTAGTTGTTCGGTCAGGCCGGTCCTTATGCTAGTAATATATAAGTCAATGCTGTTTAATTTTGTTTTGTTTAGCTATAATTAATTATTTTCGGCTGAGAAAATCTGAAATTTTCGGTACTTGCGCCACCTTGTGATAAAATATTTAAATAAGTAGTGAATACAGATACACATTGATCCACTTGATTCACTGCGGGCTTGGCCGCCGTCGTGAGTGGGGTACTCCATCGTTTGTTTACAGCGGTTCGTGATGAAAAATATCGATCGTTGTAGAAATACAAAATATTCCCAAAACTAAATTTGATACATACCATTTGACCAAGGTAATATAAATTGTTTCGCTAAAAGTACTTAAGACGTATAAGGATTTTTATATAAATATACTTATACGTCTTGGACTTTATGGAATGACCTAAAGGTGTACTGTGATGAATGCTAAATTCAAATACTGGTTATGACTAGATGAAAAACTTTTTGAAAACAAAATAAGGTTGATGAGAAAAAAATAAGGAGTCAAGTAAAAAAAACTAGTTTTTACGATAATGCCTGAGTAAAAATACCCAAAAATTAAACTAATATTAAAGTTGATTTCCGATCGTTTTAAGATGATTCTGTTAAAAGTTTTTTCAATTAAAAATAATATTTTTTTTGATTATCAAAAATAATAACATAGTAAAACATTTTCTGTCGATTGAGAATCTTTTCTACATTTTTTCACATCATCATCGGAAAATTTGAAGTGATAGTAATGAGGTTATTTGTGAAAACTTGTGTGTATTTCAAATAATTAAAAAAAAATTACGTATAACATGAGTACTTAAGTCTTTAAACATTTGGATTTACCAAAAGTATTTTTTCCTATATTTTATATTTCTGTTAAAGTAATTACCCATGCAATTGATACTTCTTTGACAATGCAGTGGCAGTTTATTGATGGTCTCTTGAAGAAATCAGCTGGATAGGAGGTGTAGTATGGTACCTATATACCGTAATCTTAATTACAACATAATATATAATTAGCATTAAGTCATTCGTAATATACCAGTCGCGTAACCTACACTTATTCTCATTTATTTTTCTCGCAACACGCATACTTCAGAGGCAACAAATATTTCAAAGGCATTTTGTACTTACTACCTCTCCGGATTGAATTTGTTTCCCACTAAAAAGTTATCCAAATTCTGAAAAAAGGAAAGGAGAATGTCTTATGAATACGGTGGATTACGGAGAGCTTCCAAACCCAGCTCTTGTAATTGGAGACCATCTGTTGTGCAGTATGAGATCACGTATTGCCGTGCAGGAGGAGCAGGGACGAGCGATTGACTAAAGCTGGTTGGAGATGTGGGAAATTCTTCATCATTGTGTAATCCCGTTTGGTAAGAAGCTATGATTAATCTCATCGATGCTAGGCCACTAAACAGTAACCATCACTTTTGGGGGTAAGTTTTTATTTACGGTATTGTTTAGGTGTTGAACCAGGATCCAACCAAATTGCTGTGCGTTTGCGATTTTCAAACGGGATCAATTTTTCGTCGTATGTAACAATGCGGTTCAAAATTATTTAGTTTGTGTACCTGTTGAGCACTGCAAGGCATGTCTCGACGCGTACTTTGCGCTGGAAATCATTGAGTTCTTGGAACACCCATCCGTCAAGCTTTTTTACCGTTCCAATTTGACGCAAATAGTCGAAGATTGTTTTAATGCTAACATCGAAAGCTGCTACTAATTCAGCCGTAGATTGCGTATCATCAATTTCCACAGTCGCCTTTAAATCGTCATTGTCGATCAAAGTTTTCGGACGACTACGGGGTTTACAAACCAATAACAGGTCGTCACTGACCTCTATATATACAAGTACGCTGGACTGGCTATACACTGTGACATTATGAAGCAATTTGATTTCCACCATTTTGGCGCTGACAGCAGAAGTGCACGTCCACGGAACGAATAATAGGGATAAGACAGTGTACCAAATTATATCGATAAAAATTCTATACCCTACCTATACCTAAATAAATAGAATGGACTCTATGGATAGATGGACTCTACCCGTAATGTCCATTCTATTTATGTATCATATTAATATAATGCCATTATCATTCATCATCATTAAAACCCTTCACAAGTCCACTGCTGAACATAGGCCTCCCCCAAGGAATGCCACAATGCACGGTCCTGAGCAACCTGCATCCATTAACTTCCTACATATCTTACAAGGTTTTGACTCCATCTAGTAGGGGAACGTCCTACACTTCACCTGCCAGTACGAGGCTGCTACTCGAGAAAAATTTTTCCCCATCGGTATTCGGTTCTTCGAGCTATATCGCCGGTCAATTGCCATTTCAGCTTACTAATCCAATGGTCGATGTCAGTCACTCTGGTTCTGCTGCAGATATCCTCATTCCTAAGTTTGAACCCCTGAGAATAGCCCTCTACATAGCTCGCTAAGTGACTTCGAGCTTCCTCATACGGTCAGCAGTGAAAAACCTCGTCTCAGATCCATAAGTCATCACTGGCAACACGCACTGGTTGTACAATCTAGTTTTGAGGTATTCCTGACGAGAAGATGTGTTGTAACTGTTGTGTAAATGAGCGACAAGCCAATAGCACAGACTTGGCTCCACGCCGTGGTAGAGGCGTAAAATATACTACCCTTTATCCGCACCATGAGGAACCATATAAAAGAAATGGCCCCGAGTTCCCGGCGCCCCTTTAATGGGGCAGGGGTGCGAAGAATCTCCGGGAGGAAACCGGCGACGAGGTTCGCCACCCGTCACGTTCTGTCTCCTGGAGAGGCGAAAAGTGGATTGCAGAGGCCCGTCTGGCTACGTTGAATGTATGTGGGGCAATGAATGATAAAATGGATGAAGTATGCGATATGATGTATGATAGAGGAATAGATGTGTTATGTGTAAATGAGACGAAAAGGAAGGGGAAGGATGTCACTACACATGGCATGTATACCGAATACTGGTTTGGTGTAGACGAGATCGAGCGGGCATGCCAGGGAGTAGGTATCATCCTTTCAGAAAGAATGGGCCAATGTGTTAAAGAGTATGAATGTGTAAGCCCAAGACTGCTATGGATACGAATGAAAGTGGGCTTAAAGAAGTTGTTTGTGTTAGGGATCTACGCCCCAGACATGTCTTAGCCCACTTATATCCGAGAGCAGTTTTGGGAAATGGTAAGGATGGTGTTAATGAAGTGTAAGGGAAATGAAAATATTATTATGCTAGGAGATTTTAATGGAAGGGTTGGGGTGAGGAGGATTGGTTATGAAAGGATATTGGGAACGTTTGGTGATGAAAGTATAAATGAGAATGGTGAAAGTCTCCTCACCGTATGTATGGAAAAGAATCTTTTTGTAACGAACACTTGCTTTCGCCACAAGAGGATTCACATGTATACTTGGGAAAGAGGTGACGATAGAAGCATGATAGATTTAATAATTGTGGATGAAAGATTGAGGGGCGCAGTGGTGGATACAAGGGTTTACCGGGGTTCTAACGTAGGAGCGGATCATTATTTGGTTTTATGCCGAATTAATTGTCTATTCAGGCGTTGGCGCCATCGATCATCTGTGTTACCACTGTCTATGAACCACTGCGTTACAGCGTATTAGAACAGAAAGGTTACAAGATGAAGGTGAGAAAAACAAGTTTAAATGTAGACTGAAAGAAAATATAAGTGGTTTGGATGAATTATGTATGAAGGAGTTAGACTTGGAGAATGTATGGCAAAATGTAAAGAAAGGTTTAGTGAATGCAGCTACCGAAGTATGTGGTGTTAGTAAGAGAAAGAATGAAAGGAAAAATAATACGTTATGGTGGGATGACGAGGTACGTATGGAAGTAGAAGCAAAGAAGAGAGCATGGCTAGATTTACTAGCAACAAAGGCTGGTAATTCTAGCGGTACGAATGATGATATTGAAAGAAAAAAGGCAGTCTTTAGACATCTTAATAAGAGAGTAAAAGAAGTAGTTGAAAGAAAAAAGCAAGAAAGAACGGATAAGAATGATAGAAGAATATTGGATAATTGCCAGGCAAATATTAAAATGTTCCGGAAACTTGTAAGAACTGCCAGGGGACATTCAAAACAGCCTATGATGAATGCTATAAGAGACGAGAATGGCTATATTCTGAATGATGAAGTTTTGAGTTTAAAGAGATGGAAGGAATACTTTGAAAGCGCGTTTATGAGTGAGGAGACAACGTGTGTACTAAGTGAAGTAGAAATTCCGAAAGAGGAGGAAAGAGGTAGCGAGGTAAGTATAGATGAAATAATTAAAGCAATGAAAAGCATGAAAGCAGGTAAGGCTGTCGGATATGATAGAGTTTCACTCGAAATGCTAAGGGCTGGAGAGGGAGTGGTGGCAGGCCTGCTGCACACCTTGTTTAATTTATGCTGGGAACTGAAGCAGGTACCGGTAGACTGGTGCAAAGCCGTGATAGTCCCAGTATATAAAGGAAAAGGGTCGCAGCAGGACTGTAAAAACTACCGTGGCATCAGCCTTCTTAGCATTGTGGGAAAACTGTATGCTAAGGTACTGATTGAAAGGTTCATGAAAGAAACTGATGGAAAAATTTGGGATGTGCAAGCGGGATTTAGAAGGGGAATGGGATGTACAGATCAAGTCTTTTCCATGCGCATGATCGCGGAGAAGTTTTTGGCCAAAAACCAAAAGGTTTTTTGTGCGTTCATGGACTTGGAAAAGGCCTATGACAGAGTGAATAGGGATGTGCTATGGCAAACACTGAACTCACTTGGGTTGAGCGCTGGCTTGATACAGGCATTGGAGTCCCTTTATAGGGATTCTAGTGCTTGTGTTAAGATCAACGGGGTCTACTCGGACTGGTTTGACATGCATAAAGGTATCAGACAGGGCTGTGTGGCTTCCCCGTGGTTGTTCAACCTATTTATGGACAGTTGTTTGCAAAATTTGAAAGTTGAAGAATGCGGATTAAGAATGGGTGAGTTAACCATCAAATGCCTGTATGTACGCCGATGATCAAGTCATCCTTGCGTCGTCGGCGGCCGAGTTGCAAATGATGGTTACATTAATGAACAGATCATTAAAAGAAAGGGGTATGAAGGTGAACGCAAGTAAGACGAAGGTTATGGTTTTTGGAAGAGAAGAAAGTAAAACGATTTGTGAAATAAGAATAGAAGGGGAGTTCATCGAGCAAGTAGATGAGTTTGTATATTTAGGCTGCGTATTTAGCAGGGATGGGAGATATGATAAGGATATAGAACGACGAGTGAATGCGGGAAATAGAGTAAATGGGGCCCTGCACTCTATTGTGAAGAGTCAAAATGTGTCGAAAAAGGCACGTATGGCAATTCACAATGCTGTGTTGGTCCCTACTTTAACGTATGGTAGTGAAAGTTGGGTGTGGCAGAAGAAGCACGAGAGTAGAATGAACGCAGTAGAAATGCGGTCGTTAAGGAGTATGTTAGGGCTGAATCTGAATGACAGGGTAAGAAATTGTGTAATAAGAGAAGAATGTGGTTTGCAAGATGATGTTGTGACCAGGATTAAGAAAGGAATGCTTCGATGGTTTGGTCATGTGTAAAGAATGAATGAGGAAAGAGTGACAAACAAAGTTTATGTTGCAGAAGTAAATGGCAGAGTCGGAAAGGGACGTCCTAGGCAAAAATATATTGACCGAATTGGCGATTTATTGAAAACGGGCCAAATTAGGAGTACCCTTAACCGAGGAGCATGTATGCGGAGGTGTATGGATGTGAAGGAGGCGAGAGAGTTGTGTCAGGATCGTGCCAAATGGAAGTTTGTAGTCTCTGCCTACCCCTCTGGGTGACAGGCGTGAGTGTTTATGTTATGTTATGTTATGTTAAGATGTGTTGTAATCTCCCGAACACTGCCCATCCGAGTTGAATCCATCCTTACTTAGTCGGACTATTTGTCCCAGGTACAAATACTCGTCAAAAACTTCAGCTAAGTGCTCCCAAAAACCACCGGCATAGGTGTAACATGGATATTACACACGACTTTTGTGTTGACCATGGTCATCTTTAGACTTACCGTTGGAAGACACTATTGAGGTCATTGAACATAGTGCGTAGGTCCTCCAGCAATTCTGCCATAAGGACTACACTGTCGGAAAATCGAAGGTGAGTGACGTACACGCCATTGACGTTAATACCGTATCCTTTCCAGTCCAGTAGCTTGAAAACATCTTCCAATACAGCGGTAAAGTATTTCGGGGATATTACGTCACCCTATCTTACACATCTCGACAGTTGGATTAGTTTTGTACTCTAGTTCTGTACTCGGATAGCCATCGTATCCCTTAGATCATCCAACTAAAAATTATTAAGATTAAACTAACAACACAAAATTAAAATAAAAATATAAATTCTAAAATAATTTATTGTCAACCGTTCATTTAGTTCTAGTATTATAAAAAACAAATCAGCTGCTATAATAACGCCTATTCTAATTAACTACAGGTCTGTCTATGTAGTCAATAAAATATTTTCTACTATATAAAATACTGTCTGTATAGACAATAAAATATTTTCTACTATATAAAAATTTATGTTTGTTCGTACTTTCTAAGATGCCATACCGTTTATCAGATTGCGGTAAAACTTAGTCCACTTATTGGTTGCACTTGTGCGAAGGTTATACGCATGGTACAATTAACTGACACTAGGTGGCGTGCGTATTATACTACTATTTATTTGAAAGTTATATATCATTCTAAGTAACTGGAAAAAGTAACTGAAAAAAGGAGTAACTAACCCTCGAATAATTTTACTCTTTGGTCTTACATCAAGACAACTTCGTTTTGCGTTTTGTAACACAAAACAACAACAAGCCAATACTGGCCATTGTTTTTCCAGAGTTGTTGAATGAATAAACAAGTAAACCAACTGAAACCAAAATACAATTGTTGTATAGCACAATCCAAGATTTAGGTCCACATAATTTGTCGTAAGTGTAAATGTGCCAAGAAAGAAGGCCAAAAACGTAGCCCAAAAATACAAGAAATTATAAAGGCTCAACTGTAAAATATACTACTTTTCAACAGAGCATTCAAAAATAACGGTTAAAGTGTAGCGTTCACCATAAAATAATCTGAGGTAACTACATAATTGAAAATAAAATAAATAAAACGCGATAAAACTCATAAAAGTAGTTTTAATCAATCTGAGGTAACCAGTTTATTCTAGGAATTTTGGCAGTATAGTTATTAACTCTCAAATAGACGGTTATTCCTGGATTAAGATTTGGTAAAATCAAAAATTGAGTAAATAAGTGATTTTATCACTATATATTAAAGCAAGATAAGACTTATGCAAGTTTGGTCGAATCCGCTCTTAGCCGTGTAGTGTTAGTACTCAGATGTTCCTTTACTTTACTAGAATAATAAACGAGGAACACAATTTTACTTCAAGTACAAAACTTAATACTATACGAATTCTTAAGCAGAAAAGGAAGTAAACTATTTTAATATTTCCTTATGTAAAAGTTGTTACTCCGTGTAGTGGCGGTGTGAGAATGTCCACTGGCCCGTACCATCCCGAGAGTGTCGTAAGAGGCGACTGGGGAAAACTGGATCAGGAGATTGGCAGCAACGTCTTCCTAATAACGACTAAAAATACAAAACTGTGGTTACCAACCCGCTTGGCAAACGTGGCAACTAGCAACTAAAACAAAATTCCCCATGAGGCAATCTACGAGGGAGGCCTATTTTCAGCAGTTGATATAGGCTGTAACGGAATGTAATATTATTATTATTATTATATCATTAACGAGCCCAAATAATTTGACGAGACAAAAAATTACGTACTATATCGCCTGTAATGTACAGGGAATA
The DNA here is from genome assembly GCA_036936625.1 of Parnassius smintheus behrii. Taxonomy (NCBI): domain Eukaryota; kingdom Metazoa; phylum Arthropoda; class Insecta; order Lepidoptera; family Papilionidae; genus Parnassius; species Parnassius smintheus. Next base: position 25,260,405 of record JAUPFT010000023.1, on the reverse strand, counting down.
AGTTTTTGTAGCTGCATACAGACGGATTTCTATATATTTGATGATAATATGTTTTACTAGAATGTGAAAGTGGCTAGTAAAATTATCTGAAACCAATGTGTCCTTAAAATGGTATTGTAGATCAGGAAACAATATTTCCGTTTTAACTATAAGATCTTTTAGTACCTTTGCAGTTAATACTGCAGAAAAATTCGGTTCAATCGGAGGTTTACCATTATTATTTTTAACAGCACGGCGGAATAATGATTCAACCGATAAACAAATATTTACCACACTTGTAGAAGGCATAGTTAAACCACCCCTCGTTTTTCGTACAACAACAGCAATACCATTTCTGCGATTCGTCACAGGATCTTGTGGTGCAGATTTGCAAGCTATCAAGGAATCGTCACATCTAATTTTCTTTCGTATATATAATATCTTTTCGAATGACAAATTTTGCAATATATCCTACACACTGTTTAGACGGTTCGTTTACGTTTGAGTCAGGTACTGCCAGAGCCATGGTAGCTCAGTAGAGCCGTGGTAGCTCAGATGGTTAACGCTCGCTGTAAATATAACATAACGCGAGTAACCAGGGTTCGATCCCCGCCGGCATCAATGAAATTGTTAATTTCAATTTTAAGTGCTGATTTACCACGTTTTCGGCGGTGAAGGAAAACATCGTGAGGAAATCTGCATGTCTGAGGAATAAGGAAAAAAATATTTCGAAGACATGTGAAGTTCGCCAACATGCATTGGGGCAGCGCGGCGGACACTCCCTTGTCCTAAAACTCTCTCGGAAATGAGAGGAGGCCTGTGCCCAGAAGTGGGACGTACTCGTATATAAGCTGGAACTTTACAGGTACTGCCCCAAACAGGTGTAAAAATTCACTTATTTCATCTTGTAGGGTTGGTGAATCTTCTTTTATACTTACTGGTACTGGTATTACCAGAAAATATTGTCGGTATACCGCACTTTTTCAAAGTGGTGCAGTTCTCATGTCTTATGAAACAGTCGTCTGTGAAATGTTTGGACCAAACATGATCATTTTGTTTTGGACACCAATTCACAATATTTATGCTTTTAAGCCATAATTTTAGTGAAGGTTCAGTTGGAAACCTGTTAATTAATAAACATTTGATAATCATCTGTTGGCGACTTTGTTTGTAACGGATATGGGTAGGAAAGAACATCGATCAGTATTATAGACAAGGAACTCGACAACCCTATTGAATTTTATTGTTTATCAAAACTCAGAAATATACAGCCAAACATGTTGGTATAATATGATATTTATATAAGTAACAAATTTTTAAGTATTTTTATTATCAAATAATTTTAATTTGTTTAATATTTGCTGCAAATTCACTTACTTGTGAAATGTGATAACACTTCCCTTTTGGTAACGAGTTTTACAGATTACGCACACTCTCATTATTAATAAAAATAATTATTATTATGTAACTAATATTATACATAATCAAACAACATAAAATACTTTCGTTTTTTAGTTTAAAAGTTCAAAATACAGACTTAATAATATAAATAAGACGACAGACTTTGGCATATTTTGTCAATTTTATTTTTCAAGACGTCCTTTAGCGGCGCTTCAAATTGGCACAGTCATTTTATATATGGTATAGTAAGTCCAGCGTACTTGTATATAATATAGAGGTCAGTGCAGGTCGTGCTTTCGTTTGTAGTACCTACTCGCTCGCGTTGCTGCACGACGGTACTCATATTTCATAATTACTCGAATTTTTAACATATCCATGATGACAAAAAATACAAATGTAATGAAAATGTAACGCCAACCTATAAACAAATAACTAATTCAAAAAAAGAATTCCATGGTTCTTAAATAAAATTAATTGAAATCAGAATTGTTGTTGTTCAGCTAATAAACAAAAATTATTTTGATTTGAAATGACTAGTACTGCACAACTCCGATTTCATAGTTATAACTATTAATAGAATAGAATAAAATAAATTTTAATCATTAACATTTATAAATTTTAAAATATTTTTCTGCGAAGAACCAGCGAGAAATCCATAGGGGCTTTTTTCAAATTAACATACGATAGATGCACGTTGTACATCAATTGTACGTTAATAAAACCTATAAAGCTTCATTATATTTAAAAATAAGATAAAACTATTAAATTTCTCATCTGTTTCAAATAACAACAATAAAATTTATTTAAACGTAATTATTTTCCATTATAGTTAAACAACGCTAAATTTAATTTTCTCTCACTCAACGTAATTGCTGCAGTCAGCTATTACGGTTGTAGGACGGATCGTCAAGTATATAAGCTCACACCTAAGAATATAGAAGTGTTTATATGTTATCAATCTAGCATCGAAGTAAAATTCGGCCTACATAATATATTCCACTACTTGGCACAGGCCTCTTCACATTTTAATAGGGTTATTGGAGCAAGGAGTAATCTGTTCCATAACATCACGGGTACAAAATCAATTGTGTACTTCGCATGTTGACGAAATGTTTATAATTTCTCAGACATACAAGTTTATTTGCAAAGTTTTACTTCACCGCCAAAGAAATACTAAATCACGTTTATTTTGAATTAGTGGCAGCGAAAACCGGTTCCGGGTTATTCGCATATTTTAAAAGTTTTAGGCGAGTTCCTATCCTTGAGCTACCACAGCTGTGGTTGTCTTGGTAGCTCCAATAATTATTATTTAGCTGACCTTATCGAGACTTACTCATATTTTTATTCGAAATGTTAAATATGTTAAGTACGAAGTTTGAAAACGACGAAAAATGAAGAAGAACGAATACTGCGGTGACTTGATGAGTGTGTTAGTGACTCGGACTATGGCGACAACTGCTCCGAACATATTGATCACGACTCAGTGTCTGAACTAAGTGTATTGGAGGATAACTCGGAGGAGTCATCACATTTCGACACTGCGAGAAGTTTTGCTGAGATTGTTTCACAAAATGACGAGCTCATTCATGGTGAACCACCATCACCACCACCATCACAATCACGTGGTTCATCGAGAGGATACTGCTACGGAACTCGACGTGAAAACATTGTTACCCAATTACCTGGTTTGGCAGGAAAAGCACGTAAAAACTAGCCGACAACTATACTGCAAGCATGGGCAATCCTGTTTCCTGACGAACTAACTGGAAAGATCCTAGCCACCCATTATTTGTTTTTGTCCTAAATTTATTTTTGTAGAGGAATTATTTTGAGTTTAAAAGAATTATTTAGGAAAAAAAAATTAAATTAAATTGTCTATGTTTTTTTTTTCAAAAATAAAAGTGTATCTTTTTGAACATTTGTGTTTTATTGCGTGATTAACATTTAAATTTTTTTTATATAAGGTAGGGTGACAAACGAGCACACAGTCCACCTGATGGTAAGTGGTTGCTGTGACCCATAGACATCTACATCTATCCTCGATTATGAATGAAAGTGCAGATGCGTTATCACCCGTGAGGACTAAGATGGAATGCCTCGTTGCCAGTAAAAAGGGTCTCCGGTTCTTTACACTCACCATACGAAACACTATTTTACGCTTATATTCTGTGAGAGCGTAGTCCTCCCCTGGTCGAGCCGACCCATTCGTGCTACAACTATACTTCTAATATAACTGCAGCATGGCTCTACCACGTATAAACGTTACGTTACGTTCTCTTATCGTTAGTCAAAATATTTTCCTATCTTGCCAAAATATCGAAAAGATCTACTAGGTTCTATATTAAAAAATACTTTTAAGGCCTTAGAAATACGTCGACGAGGTCATACTTCTTGATAACAAGATTCGTTCCTGATTTGCGTAATGGTAATTTTATATTTTCGAGATGCGTAATTGGTAATTTTATATTTTCGCGGTCCCCTCTTTTTTGGCTCTAGAAAATTGAAAAATCATCCGATTTCGATGAACTTTTTTTAAATCTTCGTTTTTATGGCGGATTTATAAAAAAAATATGGAAAATATCTCACTTGAAAATTTCATTTAGTTTATGACTTTAAATTTGATCATAAACGCACTTCTATTCTTCGAATAAAATCGCTCACAACTTTTTTCAAAGCATTAAATAAAGTTTATATTTTTTTGTTAACCTACACAAAACAACGAATTTTAATTTTTTATCTCACTTAAAGTATAACATATAAAAATATGGTTTTCTGACTTTTATATTATCATAAACACTCTAGAAAATCGAAATAATTATAAAAGTTAACGGGAAAGAGTTGGGGGAGGGAAACATCACGCCACTCAATGTAGAGTACCACTCACACCACTCAGAAGTACCCTGCTTCGCGGAGCTCCGTCGACCGGGCTTCCCTCGACTGCGCTACGGAAGAGAATTTGGGGAGGGAAACACCACACCACTCAACGTAGGAGCTCGCTTCGTTCGATCTCACACTCAATAAAACGCCAAAATAAAAAAAAAACCAAAAATTTTTCAATGATATTTTTAACGTTCGTTTTTTGTATAGGTTATGAAAATATAATATAACAACTTCATTCGATTATTTGAAAAAAAGTTATCAACAATTGTACGTGAATGAGTGCAATTTCATGAACATTTAAAGCCCTGAAACTAATATAAGTTTTTTTATTCCTGTAATTTTTTGTAAATCCGCCTTTAAACCAAGATTTAAAAATATCATTGAAATCGGATGATTTTTCGATTTTCTAGAGCCAAAAAACGGGGGACCGCGATAGTATAAGATTACCTAATACTTTTATCTTCAAGTAAGGGTTACGAAAGAGCCTCGTTGGGCAATAACCTCAAACGAGTGACCTTGAGATTGTGATATAGTTCACTCAAATTTAAAAACAGATTTAAGAAACATAAGTAATAAAATAATTTCCACATAATAGCTTCAGAACTTCGAGTACTTAAATTCTGCAATACATTATGTCTTAGCACTGACTTATTATTATATAGTTTTATTATTTTAATTTTTTGAAGTATTATTTTACTTATTATTAAAAGATCATTTTTTGTGTAAATATTTTTGAACAGATAACACCACCACCACCACCAACACCAGTCAATCAAAGAACCTTGTTAGTTGCTTATTAGGGTACATCAATTGTAGGTGAGGTTGTAATTAAGAGAAAAATTCCGTCCACTACCATATGAAAAAAACCAAAGACCTATCTCTTTCTAATCTACACACAGGTGTCTTCTCCGGCTGATATTTCATATCTTTCCTACCCTGGGTACAAACTGGAATATTCCTTTGTGCCTCGGGCTGGAGTTTACGTGTAATTCAAAGATGACGACGAGTTTTCGATGCCTCAGCAGCCTTGAATATACGGACCTGTCCATCTTATAGCCGTTCGTAGATAGCGATAAGAAAGACATAAATCAACACAATCTACGTAATAATGAAAAACGTGTTGTACCCATGAATAGATGGGCACAAAAACATGGGCGTTACTCAAAAATATTGATGTATAATAAAGTACCAAAAAGTTTAACCAGCCTACATTATAGCAAACAAAAAATTTTTGAGAACAATCCATTTTACAAATTAAGCGAATACATGTCAATGCAACTCATGTAATCATCATTCTTGTGTAACGTGCAAACAAAATAAATTCTAAGTATATAAAATCTAAATTAAGCAAATAGTAAAATAATATAATTTAACCTTATAAATTTATTCAAACTTTTTTGACCAATGACTTGCCTGTAACGATTGTTACAGGCAAGTCATTGGTTAAACACAAACCGACTCATCGAACTCATCCAAAAGCCAAAATGCTACAAAAGCTCTCATCCACAGAGATTGTGATGCTTGGTGACTTTAAAGCCCACCACGCTGAATGGCTTGTTTCTAAAGTAAAAATGTTTAATTTGCCTCAGAATAGAATTCCTATTATATAGTACCTTCTGTGTACTAAATATCGGGAATTTGACAATAAAACAAAAAATACAAATTATTCATCTAAATTTATTTTATCGCCTTCAAAGTAGGCCCCATCGCTTGCAATACAACATCTCCAACGCTTCACCCAGACTTCCATACATTTTTCATAGGCTATTTGCGGTATGGCCTTTAGCTCATTCAGCGAATTTTTTGTTATGGCTTCTATCGACTCAAAACGTTTTCCTCGAAGTGGTAATTTTAACTTGGGAAATAAAAAAAGTCAGACGGAGCCATATCAGGTGAATACGGTGCTTGGTCGAGAACTTTTGTTGAATTTTTCGCTAAAAACTCTTTCACTATAATGGCTGTGTGTGATGGTGCATTATCATGGTGCAGCCATGCACCAGCCAGCATCCATGAGTTGTGTTGCCACAAATCTGGACGTTTTCGGCGGATACTCTCACGCAAACGCTTCATGACGCCTAAATAATATTCTTTATTCACTGTTTCTCCCTTTGGAAGGAATTCGGAGTGAACCACACCACGGTAGTCAAAAAAAACTGTCAGCATCACCTTGATTTTGGAGCGACTTTGCCGCGGTTTTTTGGGTTTCAGCTCGTTTTCGAGACGCCATTCTGAAGACTGCTGGCTTGTTTGCATGTCGTACTCATAAACCCATGTCTCGTCGCCAGTTATTATACGTTTCATAAAGGTCGGATCCGTAGTAGCTCGGGAAACCATGTCTTCAGCGACATGCTTTCGCTGCGCTCTTTGAACAAAATTTAGCTCTTTTGGAACTAGTCGAGCGGCGACGCGTTTCATGCCTAAAATGTCAATGAGAATGTTGTGGACGGACTTAAAAGATATGATCACCTCACTAGCCAACTCTCTCAGACTCATACGTCGATTTTCGAGCACTAGCTTCTTGATTTTGTCGATGTTTTCTTTGGTCGTAGCGGTTGAAGGTCTACCAGAACGAGGCAAGTCTACTACTACTTCTCGGCCTTCTTTAAAAGCCTTATACCATTCATAAGCCCTTGTTTTCGATATACACGATTCGCCGTAGGTATTTCGCAACATTTTTAGTGATTCACCACATGAAATATCATTCGAAACACAAAATTTAAGGCACACTCTTTGTTCAACAATATTTTCGATTGTAAAAATCGCCGAGAACTCAAAACTATGACCAACAAAAAGTGTAGTTTAAAACAAATTAAATGACAGATCCCGCTCAAACTTTGCGCGCTAAATCAGTACAGTGCTACCAACATGCAGTAAAAAAATTAGAACGACCTCTTTTACGCGGGTCTTTTTATTGACATATTCCCGATACTTTTTACACAGAGTAGTATATATATATATATATATATATATATATATATATATATATATATATATATATATATGTATGTATATGTATATATATATATATATATATATATATAAATATATATGTAAATGGGACACCTTCAGTAAGTAATTGACAATACTTGTGTTGGGGTTATCTCGCTCTTCCCCTAATTTTTAACCATATTGAGACTATTTTTATAAAAGGTAAAAAAAATTAAATTTCGGAAGAAAGATAACAGTAAATGACTTATAAACTAATAAAATGTTTTCCGTTGCTTATATATAGTGTTTTTATGAGGTTCGTTATAAATGAATTTTAAGTTTAATAATAAAGAAAAATAATTATGATTTATAAATCAATTATATTTTATTACATTTGTGTATATTTATCGATCCATTACAACCTATAAAACTCTACTGCTGAAAATAGGCCTACTAAAGGAGATTTTGCCGTAGTTATCACGCTTGAAAGGTGCAGTTTTTTAATTATTTTAAATTTGTATCTAAAAGATACTAAATACCGACACTACAAGGTGTATATTAATATAAATTAAAAATATAATGTATACATTTTATATATCTTCAAAAATTTGTCAATCGTTTAGAATAATATTCAACAAATAAAATATAAAACTATGGTTTTTGTACTAGGTATTTTGTTACATATTTAGACTACTATATAAGATACGTAGGTCACGCAATAAGTTTTGAGATGCTCGAAATTGAAAAATGAAACGCACCCGAGTTATACGTTCTAAAAAGAAAATTTATTTAAAAATAGTACTCCATAAGTCGATAGCTCAATATTTAAAAAAAAAACAAAGTTCTATTAATTTTCCTGCAATGCTTCCCGCGCTTTTCGTTTAAAACGACGGATTAACCATGAACATTTTAAATTTGGTTTAACCGAGTAATTAAGTTTACAACAGTTACAACTAGCATTAAGGGACTCAGCTCCATCACGCGCATCAATTTTTAGGTGGTATGCTGAATTCAAAAGGGGTAAAATTAACCTTAACAATGACCAAAGAACCGGGGCCCAGCAAACTGCAGTAACGGAAGAAAATGTATGGAATACTGAAATTTTGGTGCAAGAAGACCTACAAATCACATATACGGAAATCGAAAAGACTGTAGACATTAATTTGGGGAGCGTTCATACCATCCTACATCAACATCTTGGAGTGAGGAAGCTTAGTTATCGATGGATCCCTCGTTTGCTCTACGAAAGCGAAGAACAGACTCGTGTGGATTGGTGCCATGAAATGCGTCCACGTTTTGAAAAAAGCGCATCTAGGCGTGTTTCAGAAATCGTTACTGGTGACGAGATATGAAGGACATACGAGAATAATAATAATAATAAATAATATGTCTTCTAATTTTATTCCGCAACAAGAAATCTCAGCCATGGTTTGGTCATCATGCTATAACCAGGAGTGCTACCAAGCCTGGGTTGATGCATCAGCGTCCCGGGATGTAAACACCAGAATTCCGCCTCTAGGTCCTTCAAAAGAGTCAAGGCAAAGTCAGAGCACATAGGCAGAATTGGCGAGAAACTAGTTCACCTTACTTCTGGATCCCGTGCATTCTGGTCTCTCGCTAAGGCTGTCCAGGGGAATTTCTGTCAGCCATCTCTTCCATCTCTGCACAGGAAGGACGACTCACTGGCCCATACTGCAAAGGAGAAAACCGATCTTCTAGGCTCTTTCTTTGCGTCTAACTCGACTCCCGATGACGGGGGGAGTACGCCGCCGACCATCCCTCGGTGTGAGTGCTCCATGCCGGAAGTGCAGTTCACACAGCGCTCGGTTCGCAAAGCACTCCTCTCCCTGGACATCCACAAGTCGAGTGGGCCTGACGGAATCCCCCCAATTGTGCTGAGGACGTGTGCTCCAGAGTTGGCACCGGTTTTAACGCGTCTTTTCCGGTACTCCTACTCCCTAGGCGTAGTCCCAAAATCATGCAAGACGGCTTTCGTCCACCCGATCCCTAAAAAAGGCGACCGCTCAGACCCGTCCAACTACCGGCCAATCGCCATCACCTCCTTGTTCTCCAAAACAATGGAGTCCATTGTAAACTGCCAGCTCATGAGGTACCTTGAGGATCACCAGCTGATTAGTGACCGCCAATACGGTTTTCGCCGTGGTCGGTCAGCTGGTGATCTTCTGGTCTACCTCACTCACAGATGGGCGGAGGCAGTAGAGTTCAAGGGGGAGGCATTGACCGTTAGTTTGGACATTGCGAAGGCCTTCGATCGGGTTTTGCACAAAGCGATTCTTTCGAAGCTCCCTTCCTATGGGCTTCCCGAGAAATTGTGCGATTGGATCACCAGCTTTCTTACAGATCGGAGCATCAAGGTCGTTGTAGACGGTGCAAGCTCCGATTGCAAGCCTATTAATGCTGGTGTTCCACAGGGCCGCGTGCTATCGCCAACGCTGTTTCTTCTGCATATCAATGATATGTTGCATACCCGTAACATTCATTGCTATGCAGATGACAGCACTGGTGATGCTCTTTACACCGGCCGAGCCAATCTTTCTCGGGAAAACGTCTCCGAGTGCCGGGACAAACTTGTGTCTGAAGTCGAATCTCTGCTGGACAGAGTCTCGGATTGGGGGCGACTAAATCTAGTCCAGTTTAATCCCCAGAAGACACAAGTTTGCGCGTTAACCGCTAAAAAGAACCCCTTTGTCGTATCCCCTCAGTTTCAAGGCACTCCCCTTGTTGCCTCAGCCAGTATCGGAATCCTCGGCGTCGACATATCGAGTGACGTGCAGTTTCGTGATCACTTGGAAGGGAAGGCCAAATTGGCCTCTAAAAAGCTTGGCGTGCTCAGCAGAGTGGGACAGTATTTCATGCCGGCACACCGCCTGCAACTTTACAAGGCGCAGGTTCGGCCGCACATGGAATACTGTTCCCATCTGTGGGCTGGGGCTCCCCAGTACCAGCTTCTTCCATTTGACCGCATCCAGCGCAGAGCGGCTCGAATCGTCGACGACTAAGTGCTTTCCGATCGGCTCGATTCACTGGCGCTGCGAAGAGATGTTGCATCTCTTTGCGTATTTTATCGCATCTATCACGGGGAGTGCTTTGAGGAATTGTTCGGATTAATCCCAGGCGCTGAATTTCGTGAACGCACTACACGGCAAACGTCCCGATACCATCCATACCATCTGGATGCTTGGCAGTCCACCACTGTACGTTTCACAAGGAGTTTTCTTCCACGTACAACCTCTCTGTGGAATAGCTTACCACCGGTGATTTTTCCGGACCGATACGACCTGGGGACCTTCAAGAAAAGAGCTTACTCCTTTCTAAAGGGCCGGCAACGCACCCGCAATTCTCCTGATGTTGCGGTTGATCATGGGCGGCGATAGTCACTTAACATCAGGTGAGCCGCATGCTCGTTTGCCCCCTCTTCTATAAAAAAAAAGATGTGCAAGATATTGAATACTTTAAATTTTCAGATGTACAAACGTGGCATGAATCGGTAAATTCAAATACAACTCAACTGCAAATAATACATATAAACATATGTTCTTCGAGAAAACATTTCATTGAGTTAATAGTTAGACTAGAGAAGACAGGAGAGGTGGTGGAATACTAATATGCGCCAGAAGCGAATTCACGTTTGTAACGATAAATGTGTGCGTTAGACAGTGTGAGATGTTAACTAGTGAACTGGAAAATAAGATCTACAGTACAACCATTTTGTTATAAACCGACCTACCGATATGAGTAAAACAAGTTTTGTTTCTGAGTTAGAATATATAGTACGCTGTGTGCCAAATAGGAATAACTTTGATTGGCGACATAAATATTAATATTTTAAAACAGGATATTGGGGCAACTGCAAATGTATATCTAAATTCATTATGTGAACCAGGATTTCAGTGCGGAATTCGAGTGCACGCGTGCGAGTGTAATTGCGACACGACGCGCATCGTCTTGCATCGACCATGTCTTTGTAAGAACTGATTGGGTAAGTGCACTATATGCGTAGACAGTCACCAGTAGGATCGCTTACCATTATATTATTGATCTCGCAGCTGCTTTTTATAAACGGGTAATGAATTCTTTACCATGTATATGTTATAATATCAACATGATCTTTAAAATGTTACGTGATATAAAATGGTTAGATTTATTACGTATAGAAAACGCTGTTGAACTTTATTCTAACATTTTTTATATATTTCAGAGCATTTATAAAACATTTACTTTTCAACGCACATAATAAACGAGATACGAATATATGGGTAGATAACTGCAATATGAAATAAATAAAGAGGATTCTCTTTTTAGGAAATGGAAATCAAATCCAAAAAATAATAATTATAGACTTGAGTACGCTAGGCAGAGAAATTATACAAATAAACCTATTAATAAAGCTAGGAACAATTATAGAAAGAAGTGCCTAATAGATTTTACAGAGGAGGAAAAAGATATGGAGTACTGTAAATTCTTGGTTACGGCGAAATAAATTAACTGTGGATAGTGTCATCGAAAAGTACATGTTAAAAACAAAAATAAATCAAATGTCTGTGATGGATTTTGGAATACTTTTACCCGGGAGACAGAGGACATTAAAAATAAGCATATTTGGAAGAATTTGTTACTTGAACGGAAATCGTATGTATCTGAAAGTGATGTTAGTTTTAGGTTTATAAAAGTACTACCTGAGCATGTAATAAAAGTGATTGACAACCTGGACTGTAGTAAGGCGCCGGGATAGGATGGTATTCGAATAAGGGATCCTAAAGAAATTAAGAATAAAATTTCCCCTGTTATTGCAAATTTTATAAATATAAGCATAAAAAAGGTTGTTTACCACGAGGAGTTGAAGTTAACTATAATTAGGTCAATATATAAACAAGGTCTTCATACGGAATTTACAAATTATAGGCCGATTGCCATTTTAAATATATTAAACAAAATAGTAGAAAAAATAATAGTAGGTCAAATTACAGCCTTTCTAGAAAATGATAATATTATCAACGATGATCAGCACGGTTTTCGCCCAAATAGAAGTACAGCTTAAGTTCTGTTTAAATTTACTGATAATATAAATAGCTTGTTAAATTGAAAAAAAATTGTATTTGCTTTATTCATCGACTTTAAAAAAGCTTTCGATACGCTTGATCACGATGGCGGCATAAGAGGGCCAATGAATGCATGGTTTAGGGAATATTTAAATAATAGACAGTTGAAAGTACGTATATGTAGAACTGAAAGCAAGACTGGACATACTAAATTTGGTGTTTCGAATGGCTCGGTCTATTGTCCGGTTGGATACATAATACATGTAAATAGTACGCCTAATGTTATTAAATCAGGGTCCTATGGCCCTGGTTTGATTCCTGTATATAATACAAGACATTTTCCTTAAAACTTATTTTTATTTTTTACATATTCCCCTTGTTCGCTAACCCATCCAAATAGTACTCGGCGTTTTTATCTGCAAATTAATTGTTCAGGAAGGTGATTGCCTCCTCATTTGATAAAAATATGTTAACCGAGCGCAATTTTTAGATGAGGGAACATAAATAAGTCACTTGGAGCTAGATCTGATGAGTAAGGCGGATGCTAGAGCAGTTCAAACCATAATTCGTGGATTTTCACCATGACAACCGCTGAGGTGTGGGACGGTACATTTTTATGGTGAAACAGGATATTCTTTTTCTGCCAATCTGCCAATGCGCGGTTTTTCAAATAATAGTGCGTAGTATGCTACTGTAATGGTTTTTTCCGTTTCGTAGATGTTTTTTTTAAGATAACTCTATGACTATAAAAAATGCAGTCGTCATATCACTTCCCAGCCAAAAAATAAACAGTTTTTTCTTTTTTTGTTTTTCTCTTTTGTAGATCTCCTAGTTCTGTTTTGACGGTATTTTTGTTTCGGATATAAAATAATGTATCAAATTCATCCATTGCATGCGTAGAGTAATTATTGATCGCCGCCAAAGCTCCGATTAATTGCGCCTAAACTGCGCCAATAGGGAGTTGGTAACTTGAATTAAATTGAATTAAAATGTGCCAAGAACATTGTTTGGACATTTTTATAGACTCTGCTATCTTTCTCACTTTAATTCCGCGGTCGTCTAGTATCATTTGGCGAACTTTAGCGATGTTATTGTCATTAGTCTTACAAGTAAAATTGCAGTGCAGAGTCAAACTCATCTTTGGTTTGCTTAGGCGTATTAACTTCTAAAAACATAGATTTATTGATAGCTCGATACTTATACATTTCTATTTTCAAAAAAAAAACACTAACATCGACTTAGTCAAACTACTGTTAAATAACAACTACGCGTCTAAAGTGGCTGAAATTTTGGTGCGTAACTGTCAAAAGATGCACAACTACATTCACTAGCTTTTATTGACAAGTGCTGCCATCTTCACCTTGAGGTCGGAAAACTTTTCAGACCACACTGGTTTGTACTGAAGTCACATTCAATCTTTAATAGTGTAAATTAAGCAGCTTGTTCCTTTTAATTAAATTGCTTTTACTAGTCATTTTTTTTTCTCTTTTATGACTAAAATTTTTCTTTATTATGATATAAATATTTAAGCAAAATTCTATGTTACGAAGTCTAAAGACACAAAAAATATAAAGGGTTTTTTTTCACTGTTCTCATACTGAACTATTCCTCTAAAAAAAATCAACTTATTAGCTTATAAAAAACGTAGTAAAATAAATCACACATCACATGACTCATGAATCAAAATCAACTCATGAATCATTTAAACATTGCAAACTTGTAAACTTGCTTAAAAAAGAAGATTGAGTATTTCGTTGCCTCAGCTGCAATCGTTTGAGTTTTTTAGTTTGCGTTTAACCTCTCGTCAGTCCAAGACCTTCTAAAGGTTGCTGTCAAAAAGTACGCATCTGTCCACAACCATCAGAAGGTTGCTGTTTACTTATGAACTTCAGATTTGAATCAGCCCTAGTAAAAGTATACGTATCTCCCTATAACTGGTACAACATGCAGGGAAATAAACAAAGACGGCAATTAATATCACACACGCTTCATAAATTAACCATAGAAGCTGTGAAATAGTAATACATTTATTCCGTTCCGTTTGCTCGTTCTGTGACGCGGTGTCGTGTGTTTACGTGCAAAGTATTAATTGTTGAAAGTGATTTCGGAAGTTAATATTAAAGATAAACATGAATGGGTAAGTCATAAATACTTTTCTATTAATTTAAAACATATTAAATGACGATTTGTACATAAATTGTTCCATTTTATCAAACATTGCTTGCCATTTCGACCGCCATGTTGATACCATGTTCGTATTAATTTCAATTGTTTTAAATTAAAAGTACAATTGTGAATGGTAAACATTGTTTTAATATCGTTAACATACTTATTTACAAACATAAGAATAATTACAATTGTATAGTTTCGATTAAATATTTCATAAAACTAAAAATAACAAATTGCATAAATCTCGCGTCCACCTGGCGGTCGTGGACAGACATGGGTCGTAAAGTTATTTACACGAAATCCGCCATCTTAGAGAGCAGGTTGTATAGTATTGATTCGATTTTGGGAATGCCAGTGTTGGTATATTTTTACGATAATTTTTGGTGCGGATTTTTATTTGTTTTTCTTATTTGTTTTGTTTTATTTTTTTGTCAGTAAATTATTTTACTTTTTGTATGTGCATGTCATCATATTTTTATGCACTTGATTGACAAGTGAAACACTTTTAGTTTTCACTCTTAGCCCAAGGTTATCTGGAAGATATTGCTTTTTGTACGTAGTAGTTTTTATTGCTAAGCAATAAGCCTTAGCTCGTTGCGGTGCTATAGTTGGAATAGCCTCAAAGTACGAAACGGTCACCCATCCAGTTGTAAGCTAACGCGTGCATTGCTTAACCTTTGTAATGGATCTCGCACGCAAGCTATCACTAGGCTAGGGTCACTTCAAATTAAGTAAAATTAAAAAAAAATCAAAATAACAAAAATAAAAATCTTTATTTTGGCAAAAAAGAATTGTCAAACATTTTTATAATAACATTCAAATGTTAATTAAAAATATAAAAAAGCAAAGAAAAATAACTAATTTGTATTTCGTTTTAATTTTATGTTCATGATTACAATTATTAAAGAAGTCACCACAGAGCGTATCCATACTAGCATAGCTGGGTACTACGTCATACTTGGTGCTTTTTGTAGTGAATGTGTAACTTTTAGTTGATGATTTCTAACATAATTTTGTATGAAAGATGCCTTCTTTGTTTTGTTTTTAGCTTAGGAAATGTTATTAAATTTAGGAATATACATTCACATATAAATAAATTACAAAATTGTTCGTTACAAATGCAAAAGTTTGAAAGCATTTTTTTAGGGTCACTTTTTCAAGTGTTTGTTACAACTCGTTTATTTCTTAATAACTAAATAGTTGTAACATTTGAAACTGTATATATTAAGAACAAAGACCATACTATAGAATAAGTTAAGATTTAAAGCCCATTGTGCCTCAGGCATCGTCGATATTGAAGTACAAAATGTGCCTTTTTTTGTGCCTGTTTCGGGTCATCTTAAGTGGCCCACATTATTGTCGAGCTTGTGGTGTGAAAAAACTGTACGTAGAGTTGTGTTTTTTTATTCATTATTGTAAAGTGTGTTATTGTATAGTAAATGAAGTAAATATTTATTGAAATAATTGCTTAATTTTTTAATGATTACATTTTATATTCAACAAACTGGAAAAAAATCGCTTCTAGCAATTTTACCATCGAATTTATAACATACCAAAAGGGTGAACGTACACATTTACACATATTCTATTAGCTTATTTAACAATAATTCTAACAACATATCATATTATATAGTTCCCACACATAAATATTAAGATATTGCCATTTTAATGACACGCGCCACGTAGGCAATATATCACTCTAGGCATGTCGATCTTAAATCGATTAATCGAAAAATCGATTCTTTGGCGTAAAATAATCGATCTTTTAGATCGATTCCGAGCACCGCATCGATTCACTGAATCGATCCAAAAACCTCTCGAATCGGACTGATTCATCTGATTCAAGAACTAGCGATAAAATTCCCAAACTCGCTGGGTCAGATACCGCAGTTTTTTAATTTTTTGCTGCTGACGGACGCAAAAACAACCGGTCGTACTTGGTTGATAATTTGAACTCAATATATATTTGAATAAAATAAATATTTATGACCGCATCCAACAATATCGAAAAGTTGTCATTTCATTTTAATTTCTACTTAATCTTACCTGTGGAATGTTGGTCTAACTTAGTCTGTGCTGTGGACAAAGACTGCATATACATACTAAAATATAATATTATAACTGAGAACCTGTTTGTAATGTGAACTTGTGAATTTACTTTATTTATTATCAAAACATACATACTGTGAGCTGTAAGTACAGAGTACTTTTTAAATACCTAGATACTGTAAATAAATATAATATGTTGAAGTTTATAGAGGTTTATAGTAAGGGAATAACCAGTATTGTGTTCGTGTTGCATTCACTTCAATTTGATAAATAGTGAGTTATTAGATCGAAACAGATTTATCGAGAAATGTACTTTGCAGTTTGAACTTTTGTTAAAGTGTTGTTGTTGTTTCTAGTCTAAAATGTCAAATAAAAGTGATACATGGAATCACTTTGCAAAAAAAGGATCGAGTGGCTTATGTGCAAACCACTACTTACACAAGCGTTTCAAGCACGGAGCAAATTTATATTTGCTCCTTGGTTTCAAGCTTACCAGGAGTGGTTAAAATGAATATTAATAATGTTAATTATCAGGATTACTAACATTTTATTTAAAAAAATATTAAAGTTCAATTAAAGAAAAAATCACAAATTCTTGAAATTTCGTGTTTGAAAATGTCGCGATTAATCGAAAATCGATCTTTTAATCCTCGATTTAATCGGTAATCGATTCTAGTGTTTTCGATTCAAATCGATTCAGAGATCGATTTTTTTAAGAGTGAATCGACATGCCTATATCACTCGTTTAGGGTTTGACAGATGCGCCAAAGCGGCTATTTTGGCCCGGACTGCTGAGAGGTTAAGAAGATTAAAGAATGATTGTATCGGGTAACGAAAGGTATTGGCTTTCTGAGTATCTGAGTTATTCACAAATGCTAGTTTAAAAGCTAATTTTATACTTGTATAACTTAGAATTTTACACAAAGACAAAGTCATTTTTATCGCGTTTTTATTCGTAAAAGAGAAATACAATTTTGAAAGTTACTCAGTATCAGATGACTATGTGAGAATATGATGTAAAAAAACGTGCTGAACTGCAAAAATAATACATAGTAAAAAAAACACTTTTTTATAATAACTAATAAAAAACGAAAAGGTAGCTAAGAAATAAGATGAGTTATGTAAAGTTGTGAATGTGATTGCTAAAAGTGAATGGAGATTGTTACAACCGAACGCTTGCCAGTTTGACTTTGCTGCCAGTCGTGCATAAATATTACACAGCTTTTGTAACGAAGTTTCGAGAATATAAAAACGTGATAAAATTTGTAAAAATTAGTTCCATTCAAAGTCACTGACCGTCAAGTGCTTAAGTCATCTTCTCATATTTCCGTCAGTCAGTAGTCAATCAATATTCTTTATTATTACGTATTATTATTTAACGTATTATTATTCTTTATTCTTTTAACATCCCACAGGAAATATTGTTAAATCTGACCTACGCTTCACTCGGCAGTCATTACTCATTGTTATTTTAGGATATTTCTTATCGCCAATTCAGCGAATCGGAAAAAAGGCAAAAGCTATCAAAATGATTAATAGGTTTTCAACAAAGTTGATAACCAATAATTCAATCCATTTATGCGTTACTTATATGTTTTTCTGTAATGTTAGTTATAAGAAATAGTTTTGTAACCTGAAACTGACACGGAACCATTTACCATGAGATGGACTGTGTGATCGTTTAGATTAAAACTTCTAAAAATATATCCTTATCATCAAACATTTATCTTTATACTCATAGTTCTATAACATGTCGCATAATAAATGTTATTATATTTGTAAAGCTTTACCTAATTAAAGCGTGGACACGGCGACGGTTATTCTGCGCCAGTATTTTTTTTTCAATCGATTGACACTAGACGTTGGTCTAAAGCACTATTTTTATAGAAGTAAGCAGAATATGCTAGCAAACAGACTACCTTTATAATCGCCAAAGAATCAAAACGCAAAAATGCGTCATCACATAATGATTTTTTTGTATTTCTACGAATACTACGTAGGAATTAAAGTGTAAAGAGTGATTTGGTTAGTAATTGTTGGTTCATAACTTTAATATGGATGTGAATTTTAATATATGTGAATTATAATAAATAAATAGCCTTATGGTAATGAGCGGTACGTTTGATTGTCCTAGTAGCTCTCCTTACATGAGGATCCTGCCGAGGAATAAATGAAAATATACCCCTGGGAATAAGGTGATCGCCACCATGCTAGTTCTAACATTGAAAATAAACATTTTGTTTTCATACAAAACGTATCAAACTCATATAAGATAATACTCATGCAATTAATC
Organism: Parnassius smintheus behrii; assembly: GCA_036936625.1. Taxonomy (NCBI): domain Eukaryota; kingdom Metazoa; phylum Arthropoda; class Insecta; order Lepidoptera; family Papilionidae; genus Parnassius; species Parnassius smintheus. The sequence goes on along the minus strand of JAUPFT010000023.1, from coordinate 25,241,646 downwards.
TCCATTAATTCTATTTATTGATCATTTCGACCGGGGAACAAATCCTGGTCTCTAACTTTATTTTAATATTCCTTTAAATTTACATTATTGGAAACGTGATTTCAACCGGGGGACTGAACCCGAAAACATAATTTATATCTTAAAAATTCCCTATATGAATTTATTAAGAAAATATTGCTAAGAAAACGACAAACTAGTCCGGCCTGGGAATCGAACCCATACCTTCAAATCATTAATTCGATATTTCTTTAAGATTCAACTAAGTGTTTTCTTATTAGAATATTATTGCTCGATAATTTGTTTTTAGAAGCTGTTCGTAATCGGTTAACTAATAAATTGAAATATTCTTATAGACGCGTCGCCAACAACCTCCCCCTTGTGCATCAGCACCATCATTTGAGAGGCGTCGCGGGTACCAGGACTATTATTCTGGATGTAGGTCTCCTCAAGATACCTGTAACTAGTAATGACGTAAACCACTCTGGTGTGACCGTCTGGATCGGTAGCGTCCTATTAATCCTGCCTTTCGGCCACGTATTTCGTGGCAACGAATGATCTATTATCAAGACAATATCATCTTCTTTAGGTTCCATGAACCTTCCGTTATTACCCGTTCGAGGTATTAAAGTAGGCATGTACTCTTTCAGCCATCTCGTCCAAAAATGGTCTGATAACCTCTGGGCGAATTTCCAATTGAGTTGACCCGTCAGATGTTGCTCTAAAAATAATCCAGGTGGTCGATCACCACATGAGCGTCCGAGAAGAAAATGATTGGGTGTCAAACTCTCTTCAGGACTATACATACTGAATGTTACTAGAGGTCTGGAATTTACAGTATGCTCTGCTTCTAAAAGCAACGTATGCAGAACCTCCTCTCGCGGGCTCCTTTGTTTGAGTGTAGCGGTCAACGCAATTTTAATCGATCTTACTAACCTCTCCCAAGCGCCACCTACGTGCGGTGCTCCCGGAGGTATAAATTTCCATTTAATATATTTTCTAAATGACTTTTTCATGCCCTCATAGCACTCTTCGCATGCTTGCAATAATTCTTTATGTGCAGCTTTGAAATTCGTCCCGTTATCGCTGTATATAACGGCTGGTTTTCCTCTTCTGGCGATAAATCGCCTCAACGCCATTATCATTGACGCTGGTGTCAATGAGGCTGCTAATTCCAGATGTACTGCTCAGGTGGTCAGACACGTGAATAAAACACCCCAACGTTTTTCGTGTCGCCTTCCTATAGTCACACTCATAGGTCCGAAATAATCTACGGCTGAGCATGTAAAAGGTGGTTCACGATGAGCTATTCTCTCCAGAGGAAGATTTCCTTGTGGCACGTTCTGCGGCTTTGACCTGTATGTCCTGCACCACTGACAGTGATGTGATACACTTCGTACTACGTTACACAAGTTCAAGACATAAAATTTTTGGTTCACCTCATTCATCACCGTCTGGTGATTGGCATGTCCAAAATGATGATGAACTTCTCTAATCATCATTTTAACGATTTCGTGTTTACCGTCTAATACGACAGGTTTTCTACTTTCCTCAGTCAAATTAGACTTGAAAGGTAAACGCCCATTTAAACGGAGTAAGTTATCTTCTCCTATTTCCATAGATAATTTACTTAAGCGTGAACTTCTTTCAACACTTTTGCCTGCTTTCAAGCATTTTATTTCCGAATGGAAACCCTCGTCTTGAACGAACTTCCAAATTAATAATTCAGCTCTTTTTAAGAGCGTTATGTCCAACGCGCCGTCGGGTCCTTTAACCGACTTTGCTAAAATTTCGTTGGAACACATAACCGACTTTTCGGCTGTGTTGTCGGGTCTTTTAACCGACTTTCTTAAACTCTTGAAATTTTCTACCGCTTGTAAGGTGCGTGTAGTTGCCCCAAGGAATTTTTAAAGCTGCTAAATCGTCCGTAGTCGGGTAGACTTAACGGCTCTTGCTTTCTTAGCGCGTTTACGCCTTTTGGCGATTTTTCTTCACCCGTTTCTAATCCTTTTATGGTGTCCACTTGTTTGGACCATAAATCGGGACTTGTCCTAAAGAATTCAGGTCCTTGAAAGCAGCGATGACTTACATCGAAGGTGGAAGGAAAACTTCTAGTGGCGTCGTCTGCCATCACTGCCACGCTTGCTTCTCTGAATCGTAGCAGAACGCCAAATAACGACTTCAACAAGTGCGGTCCGGTTAACAATGCATCACTGAGACAACGTCCGCCCATCCTTGCGGCGGCGTCGAAAAGTATTCTTATTTTCCTTTTTTGTGGATGAGTCACTGCGAAGTGAGGAAGATACCACGTGCGTGGGGAAATGGAAATATGGCTCGCTTTCTCTGCGTAACCATTAACTATGAGATTTTCAATTTGCTTCTCATATTCTTTTTTCAACTCGCTATTTTTATCGAGCTTTTTTTCGTTATTAAACAGGCTACTTTCAACCTGCGCTCTATTCGACGGCATGCCCTCATTATTTGTGCGCCATAACAAAGCAGTCTCGTATCTATTATTAGGTATACGACGTACCGTTTTTTTTCAAAATATTTAAAGCTCGTTCTTCTGGGTCGTTCGCGGGCTTTCGCGCAGACACTCCCAGAGATTCCAAACTAAAGTAATCCTTGATTAACTTCTCCATGTCCTCCTCCTTCTTGGTGGAAATGTGGTTAACAATCTTGATTGGTTTAACGCCACCTAATATGTGACCATGTAAAACCCATCCAAGTTTGGTGAGCGATGCTACAGGTAGGTTCTTACCTCCTGAAATTAATTCACGAGTAACTATGAGATGCCAATTGTCCTGGCCATTTAATATGGTAGGTCTGGACCTCTCATAAATCAACTCGTCCTTAATCGGTGTCAAATGAGAGCACCGTTGCAATAATTCTCGGCTTACTGACTGCGGAGTCGTTTGCACACTTATCTCCTCTAAGTCTTTCGAGAAAATGCCTTTTATTTTAACATTAATAAGCGATACGAACTGTCGTCGTTAATTCGCTTACCTCCTATGGCTTCAATACGTAATTCTTCTTTGCGTCCGCGAGGTGCTAACTTCTGAGCCATCCACTCCTCTATGAGTGTCATGGTTGATCCTTCATCCAGAAGAGCTGTGGTCTGTACCTTTCCTCTAGGTCCATACAACTCGACCGGTATAATTTTTAAATATGCACATGCCAGTGCATTCACTGTATTAACAATTGTAATTTGAGCCTCTTTACCCCCTCGTCCCCTTGCGGCGAGGTATTTTTATTGGGGTATCGATGTAGCATTCGATGATGTATCATTCTACATCCCTCTACACCACATTTTTTCGCTCTGCACTCTAACCTCCTACGGTTAGGTGAGAAACATTGGAAACATACTTTTGCCTTTTTAACCGCTTCCCATTTTTCGCGATTATTCATATCCTAAAATTCGTAACAACTCACTATAGAGTGTTCCTTGTTACATATAACACACTTATGTGTTACCCGACTTACAGGCTTATCCCGGGTTATCATAACCACCTGCCGGTTGTGCCCTTTATTATTTCGGCGTTCATAACGCTCGCTCTTAAAACGGTTGCATACACACCCCTTTGCAGTGTGTACAGTTTGCTTCCTGAATTCATGACGTTTCCGTTTTTCAGGCACATTTTCATTGCTTAAGGACGTTCCAAATTGTTCACCCAATGAATTCAAAAATTTGGCCATCTCCTGTAACTCTGGATCCAAAGGATGCTGAGCTCGATATTCGAACCATTTAAATTTAATCATAGTTCCAAGTTTCTCCACTATACGGCTTACTAATTCTGGTGAGTATAAATACTGTGGTTGGTTCAACGCTTGTATTACAGCAACCACGTTCGTAATGCGACTTGCAAAAGAACCTATATTTCGGCAATCTTCCGCCAATCTTGGCATACGCTTTACATTCTTGATTTCGGCTAGAATGAGCATCTCAACCCTACCGAATCTTCTTTCGAGAGCAACTGAGACTTGGCTAAGGCAGCAGCTTCCTGGGATCGTTCGAGCTCTGAGCGTCGAATTTAATCCGCGCCTCTAATTCGGCTTTCAGCCTCGCCGACCGCGATGACCTACTACCTCTCTGCGAACCTTTGTCACTAGTGTGCCCGATTACTGTTCTTAACGATGCCGCTTCTTCGGTCCTTTGACCTACTTTTTCGACTATTGTTTCACTACTGGATGTAACGGATTTCTGTGCGGTGCTGGTTTGCGTACCACTGGTGTCCGTCCTGTTGCTTGTTGCCACGGACGCCCCTGAGTCCCACGTGCATGTGGACGTATCGGTGGTGGCTCCACTTGAAGGTGTTGCCCCACTCGAAGCAGTAGCTGTGGTTGCTCCAGATGATTTCACCTCTTTAGCCTTTCTTGAGAGCCCTGTTCTTGTCCTGCTTCCTTCGCTCCTCTCTGTCTGGTCGTGTGCCTTCTTCATCTTGCAGGAAGGTGATTGTTGGCCTACGGTCCCTAACTGTCCCTACGGTCTCTACAACCCCTTACCTATAACCCTTCTACACCCCAACCTAACCCCACTACCCCCCCCCCCCCCTTTATCTCCCAACCCTACAACCATACTACCACCCTAACAGCCCTATCAGCCCTATCAATCCTGGACGGGGGCCTACCTTGGTGAGCCGTCCAGGGATGGAGTCGTGCAGGAATGGAATGGAGGAAAGGTTTAGGAACTGTCCCGCCAAGGAATATGACGAAACAGTCGAGCTAGTAGTGCAAGCGCAGTCTCGCTCGAGAGAACTGCTCCACCCGAAGGTGTTGTGCCAGAGCACGACTGGTTTGGCACCGTTAGGGGGTCGGGATGTATGCTGTGCTCGCCGCCCAGTCACCGGTGGCGCCTCGCCCAGGCGCTCTCCTCCGACCACGATGCAGTCAGGTGCCCACACGAGCACCCTCGCCTGGCAGCAGCAGCGGTGGATGCTTCTTCCTCTTTCTTGCACCCTTGTCTGAAGACATTGAGTGCGTCCCCTTGAATGGTATCCAGCAGTTCACAGCTGGTTCCTTAAATCCTCGAAGGACCACTTGAAAAGGAACCAGAGTCGGGACAGAGAGGTCGTTTGATCCGGCTGGTTCAGCAGCGGATTTCCCAACCTCCTATGACACCTACGTTGGGTTCGGGAACAACGTATATGAACCCCGCAACGGAGTAACACACAAGGGCGTCGACCCTTTCCTTTCTTCAAATAGGTTCAGGCCCGGATTACGGGTCTTCCGAAGTCGTCCCGGTCCCAACGCCTTAATTCTTCAATATGAGCCACAATAGCGACACAGTGGACTGTATTTTACAGGTAAAGGATTCCTTGGGAATAAAACCGTAATTATCTTCAAACCGTTCCGTGAGAGAGTAATTATTGTCCCTATCACTTTCCTATGCACTTTTTCTTTCTTGATTATTATATATTCTGATGGTCCTGAACTGTCCCGAACGATTTGTAGCGTTAATTGTCATCTGCACGCACCTAGGTACGTGTAGGTATCGGGCCCCGGGGTATACCCCATTACCCGGATGTCATCATACCCCATTACTATGGGGCAGTCATTATTTAGCCTATCTTGGCATGGTTGTTGCTACATTAATTTGTTAATGTAGCCGGATAAGAATAATTTTCCCGTAGTTCACCGACTACGGGAAAGGGAGGTAATCTATAGAGGTAGTCAAAGTTGGCCTATCAGCGGCATTGAGGGTTGTTACTCGACTCTCTAATCACATATAGAGAGGAGTTCTCTTGGAAGAGGTCGCCCGTCCGGTGGCCGGGTGTGCAACGGCGCAAAACCGTTGAGGTGTTCGTGTGGCCCGTTATCGGCACGGTCGAACATGCCGCGCGCTAACCGGGCCACAAAGTCGTGGATACTCTCGAACTTTAAGTCGGCCGCTATCACGTCATTCCGGACGTAGCGACCTGCTCCGACGAACGATTTGTAAGAGAAATCGTTTACTGAGCTACCACAAAACTATACGCGAAAGAGAGCCGCGCCCTCTGTGCGATTACGCCACTTAATTACATCAATTTGTACTATCACTCTATCACGGTTTGCCCAATATCTTTATTTGTATAAGACATACATTTATACATTTTACTTATAAAGATAGCAAAAAAATATCTATACTATGATATACATTACATTTTTATATCACAAAAAACCTTTTATTTATTCAAATAAATATGCCTATTTTACAACATATGCACCAAGTTAGAATTCTTAAATATCTAACATATAAGGTTGAAACAATGTTCTCCACTCGAAATTATAAATATCTTAACTAATACAATAATTTAATTTACATTTTTCCTATACATTTTACCATTTAGAAACACTTTTAAATTTCTTACACAAAACTATCACACACGGCTATCAACCAATACCAGTGAACTACTGATTCTACACGACTCCCAAATTGTAGGAAATTATTTCTAACTAGAATCTTATCAGTTATCATGTCTCTTATCAGATAACATAGAAAAAATATTTCATGAATCAATACATTGATAATAAACATTTTGTTTTCATACAAAACGTATCAAACTCATATAAGATAATACTTATGCAATTAATCTCCATTAATTCTGTTTATTCACAAAGTGATCATTTCGACCGGGGAACAAATCCTGGTCTCTAAATTTATTTTAATATTCCTTTAAATTAACATTATTGGAAAGGTGATTTCAACCGGGGAACTGAACCCGAAAACATAATTTATATCTTAAAAACTCCCTATACGAATTTATTAAGAAAATATAACTAAGAAAACGGCAAACTAGTCCGGCCTGGGAATCAAACCCATACCTTCAAATCATTAATTCGATATTTCTTTAAGATTCAACTAAGTGTTTCCTTATTAGAATATTATTGCTCGATAATTTGTTTTTAGAAGCTGTTCGTAATCGGTTAACTAATAAATTGAAATATTCTTATAGACGCGTCGCCAACACTGCTTGACTATCAGAGTTTATGTAATTTTTTTGGTTGACGTAGTGTTTTTGCAGATTGATTTCCGCACTACGAAGTATGGCGAAAATTTCTGCCTGGAAGGAGGTGTATCTACCCAAATTCATACTAAGTTTGAATTTGGGGCGTTTCCCGTAAATTGCAAAGCCTACGTCGAGGCCCATTTAGACCCATCGGTATACCATATGAGGCTACCGTCCTCACAGATAACCTGGCCATTCAGCCAGTCTTTTCTGGAGGGTAATTCCACTATATACTTTTTATCAAAAGTGTGTAGTGGACGCATGATACCTGAGATCATGCATAAGACCGGTGTTTCCTTAATTGAGTCGAGCATGGATCTCAATCTGTAGGAGAACAGGCTCAGACCACCCTGGGCGTTAATCCTATACAAACTAGCCCTCGCCTCCTTGTCTAGATAGAGATCAAGGGGCGTTAGGCATAGAAGTGCATTAAGAGCCGCTCCGGGCGATGATCGCATAGCTCCAGTTGCATTAGGCAGACAGTCCTTTGTAGACTATTTAGTCTGTCCGCAGTCGTCTTTTAGTTGGCCTTGTTACACCAGACAATAGAGGCGTAGTGAGAATCGGCCTCACTATGCTGCTGTACAGCCATAGGACCATACTGGGACGCAAGCCCCAGTTGTTCCCGACCAAACGACTGCACGTAGGTACCTAAAGCAATTTTTGCCTTATGGAATACGTTGCTAAGGTGAGAGTTCCACGTTAGTTTTTTGGTCGATTGTTACACCCAAGTACTTACCTTCCGTGGAAAATGGTACTTCTTTACCATTAAGTTTTGGTTGGACTAATTTGTCCGTAAACCGTCTCTTTTTGGTAAAGGGTATTATAATAGTTTTATCAGCATTAACTGATAAACTGTTATCCCTACACCAGTTATTTATGGTGTTTAAGGCTCTTTGTGTTATTGACGATAAAGTAATTTGGCAAAAGCTCCTTGCAGTGATCACAAGGTCATCAGCATAACCCAATGTGTCAATGCGTAGGTCTGCCATTTTGTACAATAGTTGGTCAACCGCAAGAGTCCAAAGAAGGGGTGACAAAACACCTTCTTGTGGACAGCCTCTTGTGGTTGCGACCTCAATCGAAGTTTGAAACAGCGCTATTTTTGCCTTTCTGTTTGAGAGCATCGACTTCACCCATCTGATTGAATTTTCTAATCTGGTTATGGGGTCAACATTTTTAGATATTAGGCCCCAATCAGCAGTGATGTGGGGCTACTGTCTGTACGCGCCCTCAATATCTAGAAAGGCACAAAGAGCTGTTTTATTTATCCTCCAGTGCTTTTTCGACCCTGTCAATGACACTGATCAGGGCTGTTTCCGTAGATTTGCCTCTGCGGTAAGCATGATGGTTGTAATAATATGGGCCTCGTAGCTAGAGCTACATCCCTTATATATCTATCTATAACCTTTTCCAATGTCTTAAGAAGAAAGGAAGATAGGCTTATAGGTCTAAAGGACTTTGGTAAAGCGTAGTCCTTTCTATCAGCCTTAGGTATAAATAGGACCTTGACATTGGTCCATCGTTCTGGAATATATCCTAATGCAAAACTTGCTCTGAAGATTTTTACCAGATTTTTTTATTACCTTTGCAGCCCTACGCCAGTCCTCATTGCAAGGCCTTCGTAGGGCTCTGAAAGAGTTCAAGGCTGAAGTCTTGTATGACCCTGGGAAATGGGTTGACGCTAGTAACTCCAATGTTTCTGTTTCACTATTAGTGAAGTTACCATCCGGCTTTTTAAGAAGCCCGATCTGATTAGGTTTAGCTTTCGATAGCATCTTGTGTTGTCTTGCACTGCGAGGCAAAGACTCAACTTCCTCGCATAGCTTCCTCCATGATGCTCTCATTATCCCACTCTTTGGTTTTCTTAGCCCTATTAAGTAGTTTCCTGGTCTTTTCCCTAAGGTCTTTCAGCTTATAATTCCACCAAGAAACTTTTCATGTTGAGGTCTTGGTTTTGACGGGACAACTGTCCTCGAAAGCTTTACAGATACCTACGGTTACTGTCTCCGTCGCTAACTCCAGACCTTCAATTGTTTTGATGCTTTTAGGAAACGTTTACAAATTCCTCCTTAGGCTATCTCTATAGATATCCCAGGAGGTCGCTTTCGGATCCCTAAAAGTAACGGTTTTAAAGGATGGTGATGCTCCAATCACAAACTTAATGTGCTTGTGATCAGACATCGAGTTTTTGCTACTAACATGCCAGTCATTTATCCACCTGGACATGTTATTGGTAGCAAAGGTTATGCCTAACACTTCTTGCCTAGCACGCGTTACAAAGGTTGGTGTACAACCTAAGTTCAGGCTTACCAGGCGGTTGGAGATGAGAAAATCATAAAGTAACTCACCTCTTTCGTTGATGTTGGTGCTCCCCCGGGCTGTGTGGTGAGCATTAGCATCACAACCCACCACAAGTTCGGCGTTGCGTTTTCGGGCGAACTCCGCCGCTCGCTCTAACTCGATGGTAGGATCTGCGTTCTCGCCGGGAAGATAGGCTGAGCAAATGATTACTCTGGACCCTGTGCACCCCTTGAGATTTATGAAGGCTGTAACCAGGTCATCGTTGCAGTACTCTGGAACAGCTAAAAGTTCAATATTTTTATTATAAATTATACAAGCTCCGGGTCTACTTCCTTTGGTATTGACAAGAATCTTACAGGCAGCCGCCAATCCCAGAACTTGACCGTTGGCAACCCAAGGCTCTTGTATAAGGGCGATGTCAATGTTGTCCTCTGCAAAGCAAACCTCCACCACGCCAGAAGCAGCTGCTACATGGTGAAGATTTGCTTGGAGGATCCTCGTCTTACCCTTGGGTTCAGCCATTTATGGGCGTGGGGGGGGGGAAGTGGTCTTTTCTGCCTGTTGAGGACGAGTACGTCCTTTTCCTGCGAACTTGACCCCCCGGCCTCGACGACACCAGTGGAGGCCGTCGGACCGAGGCGAAATCTGCGCCTTGGTTCTTCGTCACTCTCACCGGTGGCGTTCCAGCCTCACCCCGAGAGGTGGTGGGCTGAGGGGATTGGGGTTGGGTTTGGGGCGGTTCGGGCTCCATTGCCGCGTCAGAGCCTCCCCTGACTTTAAAAGTTATCATCTTAAAGCCAAGATGACTCTGCCGCCTGCCTTCCGAAGAGCCTCCGCCGATGGGTCGTCCAGAGACAAGGTTACTAGGAACCCATTCTCCTCGTCCCTACGGTGGAGGATTCTCCAGAGCTCAGTATGAAGCCCTTTATTTTGTGCCCTCAACAGCACAGCCGCCTCCTCTGGAGAGTCGGCTTCGCTGCGGCGCAAGTAGGTAATGCCCAGCGTAGGCTTAGGCAGTACGCCCTCGGGTATTACCGAGAGCTCTGCCTCCCGCCAGGGATTTAGTTTTCCGATTTCACCCACAATCCAGTCCTGGCTTGCCTTATTCAGGCACGTTACCAGAATCCAACCTGGCTTGTTTGTGAAACCGGAAAATTTTGGACCCATTCCCGGTTACGACCCACAGGCCGTCTTAGCAATGGCCTGTGTTAGTGCCCGGTGGACGGGCCGCATCTGCTCCACACTCATAGGATTAGAATTGCAAATTCCTATACGCGCGGAGCCAGCTACGGCACTGAAGCTGAGCTTCTTCTCCTCCGTTGCCAGCTTCACAGTCCTGGGCTGGTCTTTGTGGGACTCTTCCTCAGACCGACTGAGTTTTTTCGCCTTCGGAACTGGGGGAGGCTTGGGCAGAAGAATTTCGTCCCAAGGCTTCTGGCAGAGAGAGAGGGCCTCTTCGGCTCCAATCTCAGCTGCTATCAGCCTTCGGTACCTTTTCCTTGCTGCCCCACTAAGCTTATAAGGCCTGGCGAACTTTTTCTTTTCCCCTCCCTGGTTCGTTTCCGATTGTGGTTTGGCTGCAAACGTGCCCTCCACTTCACGGCTCGTCACAGGTTGGGGTGCACTGTTGCAGGGTATTGGTGAGGCTAAAAGAGCCTCTGCCAAACTTGCAGTTAATTCCATTAAAGGAGACTTCTCACTGTCTTTAAACAAATGTCGGTTTTCATCCATTTTGTTCCCACGAGTAGCTAGGGAAATACTTGGTCACGGCAGAGCCCCGCATACCGAGGGAAGGGCTAAAATACTACCCGAATAGCCCTGGTATCGGGTAGGCACCGTTTGCGACTGGACTCCCTCCAGCCACGCATCCATCGGCACGGTACGCTTGACACCTTGGATTGGGTTGGGATGGGAAAAGGGGAGGGATAAAAGAAAAGAAAAAGAGGATCGTCCAAGTGTTTCTGTTCTGTCTGTTTCCTATTGAACCAGACCAAATAACAGGCGGCAACCACGTGAAGGAGAACTCCTCAGACTTGCCCTGGGGATCAACACGACCTGCACTCTCCCCCAGAGCCATACGCCAAAATGCTCGCCGGACAGGAGGGCAGAATAGTTGTTAATCTAGTCCTATTTATATTATCAAAAGTTAGGAGTAGACTAACCCTCGCCCAAAAATGTGTCGTCACATAATGATTTTTTTATATTTCTACGAATACTACGTAGGAATTAAAGTGTAAAGAGTGATTTGGTTAGTAATTGTTCGTTCATAACTTTAATATGTGTGTGAATTTTAATATATGTGAATTATAATAAATAACTAGCCTTATGGTAATCAGCGGTACGTTTGATTGTCCTAGTAGCTCTCCTTACATGAGGATCCTGCCGAGGAATAAATGAAAATAACACCTGGGAATAAGGTGATCGCCACCGTGCTGGTTCTATAAAAATTCATACAAAAATTGTAAGTATAAAATAAATTTATTGTAAATTGAAAAATATTTTTGAAAATCCCGCTGAGTTTCTTGCTGGTTCTTCCCAGGACAGAGGGTTTTTTTGCGAACCAGTAGTAAATAAGAGCTTACTCCTTTCGAAGGGGCCGGCAACGCACCTGCAATTCCCCTGGTGTTGCGGTTGATCATGGGCGGCGGTAGTCACTTAACATCAGGTGAGCCGACTTAACATCAGGTGAGCCATGCGGCTCACCTGATGTTAAGTGACTATATATTTTATTTATTTTATTAATAAATAAACTATTTTATTATAAATATACTCATATATATTATTTATTTTATTTTTTATAGAAGATGGGGCTCGTTTACCTCCTCTTCTATAAAAAAATAAAATAAATAAAATAAAAAAGACTTTCAATAAGAATGATACAATAATTTATATTGGATAAAAATCATTCATTTCATTTCATTTTATTAAGTTGTCGAATTCGACTACTTACTACGACCGTGAGATAGAATTTTTTTATAAATTTTTTAATTTAAAAAAACGTTATCCCCACAATAGAATTTTCTCCTGTATCGTGGAGGCAGTTTACATACATAGATTGCACAAGGACAAACATCCAGACCCGGAACAATTACTTGTAGGCCATAAAAATACTTGTTCCGTGCGGGATTCGAATCCGCGGCCCTCAGCGCTATAACTCATTGCTAAGCTAATGCACCAAGGAGCCGGGGTGAATAGCCGGTGATGAAATAAAACTCATCTTTTATCAATAAGCATTGTAATTGTTATGATGTACGCCCTGTTTTAAGGAGGCTATATTTTATCTACAAAAAATATTATCAAAATTGCCACCTATACTGGGACACAAGATCTGTTTGTTCAATATTACGTACCTTTAATTTACGTATTTTTAACCCGAGGAAATTGAGACCTGCCTAGCCGAGGTTGTGTCACTCAAGGACCATCTATTAATAAAGAAAATAAAAGTGTGAGGACTTTGTGTGTATTCAGAAGTAGTAAAAGTGAAAATAAAATTGCTACTAAAACATTTAGAAAATACGTGAATAGTGCAATGTCTTAAACTTATTTCTTTAGACATAATGTTATAATTATGATCACTCTTAACAGTGGTAGAACCACGTGGCAGCTTTTGCTGTTGAACGTATGAGCCGGCTCAAGTCGGGGTGGTACCACGACCTCACAGAATACCGGCGTCAAATGGAAGCTCTGCTTCCGCGTTTTATCTGGTGAGTGCAGGTAGCCGGTGGCCTAATCCCAAATCAGCTCCTTCCACTTGCTGGCATCCAGCGCAGAGCGAATCGAATCGTCGACAACCGAGTGCTTTCCGATCGGTTCGATTCATTGGCGCTGTGAAGAGATATTGCATCTCTTTGCACTTTTTTCAAATTAATCCCAGCCGCCAAATTTTATGAATGCACTATGCGGCAAAATTCCCGATACCATCCACACCATCTGGATGCTTGGCGGTCCAACACTGTACGTTTCATTAAGAGTTTTCTTTCGCGTACGACCGCTCTGTGGAATACTTTACCACCGGCA